>JALBCR010004434.1:0-367500 GCA_030710515.1 Abscondita cerata
CTGGTTGTATTGCTGATATAAGGCTTTCTCACCAACAAAAGGAAATAGTAATGAAGGAACATGAAACAATTCGTTCGGAGCCTGCCCCTAGTACCAAGCAATGGAGGACATGCAAGTGCATGAAAGCAAGTGACAAACTTTTGGATACAACGGTCCCACAACAACGATCCGCTCTTCTAGTATTACAACTTGTGAAAAGTCTTGTACTGCAACTCGATGTAATTTGCAACATGCTTCTTTCTATAATTGTATCATTGAGAGAAAACAAACTTTGGGACACTGTTGAAAGTAAAATGAGGCATAACTACGTTAAATAGAGTATTTTCACTCTATTCCTTGTTAAATCTAAATAATTAACGCGAAGATCGGGTTACTAATATATTTAATAGATTTAGTGAAAAACACTTATTTACGCAAGTCATGCTTATTTCAACAGCTTTAAAAGAAGCATGTCCCAAAAATCGAGATGCACTTCTGGATATAGTAATAGAAAGAGCATGTTGCAGTTACATCAAGGCTTGTCACTCATCTGCAACTTCTAGACAACGGACATGAACAGACTCAATATATCACCCATTGCGCTTTCGATCTACCATGCCTCTTTAAGCGTAGTCGGTGCCACATCCGACAAAAAGTAGCTAAAGTTCGTCTCGCAATGACCTGTGTATTCCCTCAATTTGGTAATTTAAAAGAAACTTTATAAACTTCTGCTCACGCTTCCTATGGTATGAATTCCCGGTAGCACCTACCATTCTGGATTTTAAAAGAAATCGCCAGTTTTGTATTCCTTTCGGTTGAAATAAAACATATTCTTGACAAGTTTCAGCATTGTCCCCCATAATTGTAAATAATCGATTCGTGTTTGTTTTCTCAATGGTACATTCAACTTCGAATTAGAAATGTAACTAAAATATCGTAAATACTTTTGACAAAATGTCGGCGATTCCGCTTAAGTACTTAAGCTTCGTTGTCAACGGCACTGGCGAACTTAAGCGCCATCGACAGTGTCATGGGCATGAAGTAAGCATTATCAGCTCGGCCATGTAATGGCATACTTAACTGACGTTTGAAGAAAATAACGCTTTGTTTTGCAGTTTATTTATCGCTTTAAATAATAAAAAAATGTACGAGGATGTATTGATATCTAGTTAGCCTAGACCAGTTCCTTGCATAAACAAAATATTGCGTTACCACAGCAAGGAACAATAACTTATTAGAAGTGTCAGTGTAAAGTTTGACGTCAAAAAAGTAAACCAGAGTCACGCAAAGCTTTTAATAAGATTTGTCGTAAAAGCTATCCCATCTTACAAATAAGATGAGAGTAAGTGAATACTGTATATCACAGTTGTTCTAATTGTTTTAAAAAATATTGATTATTCAAAAATAGTCATGGAAAAAAGTTGTTGGAAATTTTATTATCTACAAGTTTTATTTAAACTTTTTTTTTTAAACGCAATTTTCTTTTTCCTCGTTTTCAAGCAAAAGTTTGAAATCCATTTTTATTCCGTATTCAAGGGAACGAGCGCAGCGCGCAACGATCTTGAATAAACTCGAATGACAGCTGAAACCACCATAATTGTTGTAATTTATTAAAACAGTGCACTTTGTATACGTTTATTTTATTTTGCGATTAAAACGTTTTCGTCGATGTCCGTATATGTTTCTTAGTATTGGTATAGTATAGGAACTTTTGTTTCATAATAAAGGAAAGTGGGTAACAAAAATGCTAATACTGATTGGATTAAGTCTACACTTACTTATTCTTGAGTGGATTGAATAACAAACAACCATACGTTTAACGAAGCCGAACGATATTTAGTTCAATAAGATGTGTCATGCGTTACTTTAATTAAGCTGGACTATACATAAGAATTCAAACATAAATAAAACACAACACAACAATTTATTAACAGTGCTATACGCTTTTTTGATTTGTTTGTCAACTTTGTATAAAATAAAGAAATTTGTATACCTAAAGTTTATTTTAACATCAAAGTAAACTTTACATGATTGTTGAAAACGTATCTCAAAATTGAAATCCATTGAAAATTCTCGAAAAAAGTATTGATTACTTTACATAAACGTAAAATTAATGAGCAATATTGGATTTTAATTTAGGGATGTACTGTATGTGTAACAATATATTGTGACCCAGTTTTGGCCAATAATGATTATTATAGTGTTGGTAATGTGAAGTAAATAGTGTTTTGGTTACGATAGAAATTTCAATGTTTGTTACTTCTACATCTTGTTTAGGCGCGTAGGACAACATAATTGCCTAGACCAGTTCCTTCATAAACAAAATATTGCGTTACCATAGCAACGAACAATAACTTATTAGAAGTGTCAGTGTAAAGTTTGACGTCAAAAAAGTAAACCAGAGTCACGCAATAAATTAAATGAAAAAAGATGTCCACCGAAATTGTGAAAATCGAAAAATTAGAGTATCGAGCCATCATCAAGTACCTGTATTTAAAAGGGTTAAGAGGTAAGCAGATTTACGAAGATATGCTTAATACCCTTGGTGATCAATGTCCTTCGTATGCGACCGTCAAAAATTGGAATGCAAGCTTCAAAAGAGGTAAATTTTCCATTGAAGATGATGACCGATCAGGAAGGCCAGTTTCTGTGTCAGTCCCCGAAAATATCGATGCAGTTTATGACATGATTTTATCAGACCGTCGAATTGGGCTAAAACGGATATCTGAAGCACTGAATATTTCATACGAACTCGTTCATCATATGGTTCACGTCAATTTTGACATGAGAAAAATTGCTGCAAAATGTTTGAATGTTGACCAAAACGTTGTAATGGTAGAAGCATCGCGTTTGATCTGTGTTCGATTTGAAAACGATGTAGACTTTTTAAACCGAATTGTTACTATGGATGAGACTTGAGTACATTTCTACGATGGAATGGCGACACTCTTGTTCTTCAAGACCTAAGAAGTTTCGTGTCCAAAAATCTGCTGGAAAAGTTCTTGCTTCAGTTTTTTGGAATTGCCATGGAGTAATCATAATTGATTTTTTGGATAAGGGTAGAACAATAACTGGAGATTACTATTCGACATTACTGACCACTCTACGGGAAAATATCCTAAGGTGTTTTGTTTTTGCAGGACAACGCCCCTGCACACAAATCTCATGTTGCCATGCAAAAAATTTGTGATTTAGGGTTTGAATTTGGCTCCGTCCGACTATCACCTCTTTCCTTAACTGAAAAGAAGTTTAAAAGGTCGTACATTTTCTTCCAACAAGGAGGTAATAGAAGCTGTGGAGGTCTGGTTTGCAGAGCAAGAAGAAACATTTTTTAAAGGTCTAGAGACGTTGCAGGTTCGCTGTAATAAATGTATCCAATTAAGAGGAGAATATGTTGAGTAATAAAATATTTTGACATTGAAATTTTGTTTGGTTCTATAGTAGGCTAAGAATTTTTTAATATATCCTCGTATGTAAATATTATTTAATCACTAAAACACAGCAATATTTTGATAAATAAATTAAATTAAATATTTTTGATACTCTTTATGACATTTTGCAGCATTCTGAGTATTGTTTTTATCATTTTCATGATTATTTTAACCATGTTTAGACTCATTCGATAAGTAATTTTATTATCTAAATAAAAAGTTCAGTAAAGAAATGCTCTATTTTCGACCTTTTTCTCCTAAACTTGAAAAACTTTTTATTTAATGAACTCTTGGTAAAAAACCGTTAAAAATTTAGCTTAAATTTAGAGAAATTAAAGACACTGTTTAGACTTTCAATTGAGTTTTATTTTATGTCAAGATTCAAATTTGCCAAAAAGTTGATGGTAGTTATACCGTAGTTTATTGTCCAAAATTTAAATTTTAAGGAAATTCGTTCTAGTCGTTCTTGAAGATTAAATTCTCTCTCTCAATTGCGTTTTTCTCGAAAAACGACAATAACTGTTTTGTAAACATTGTAATAGAGTATACGTGTGCAACTTGTACAAAAAATAGAGCCGTTTTCAAAAATTTTCAATTTTACATCTTTAATTTTAGAGATACAAAAAGGACTTCTGAGGAACCTCTAGAAAACTTTTAATATAAAATTTGAATCAAATTGTTCTATTCGTTTGGCCTCAGGTCGAAGTACTATACATACATTTTGTACAAAGCACGATTACGATGCGTGAAAGTAAAAATTGCTTTCTACTAATGACTTAATATTTTTTTAAATCTTGTTTTTTCTTTCACAATATTGTAATTTATGACAATTTCAAAAAACGAACGTAATTCCATACCATTTTATAACCTAATGCACAGTCAAAAATATCAATGGTAATATCATCAAGAAAATTGATTTGTAATTTTTTTTATTTCTATTTAGCTCAGAGACAAAACAAAACTGTTTTATAATGAAGTATTGTAAAGTTAAGCTTTTATTTCTCAGATTATTTGTCTTTATTCATTTAACTATAGCTAAGTATTTCTTCATGTAAGCTTGTTTGCGCAACAAACATGAAACGAGTAATAACTATTGAAATTGATGTTTGAAATTACGTACAGGCTGTATTGCTGAAAACGTATTGTTCTTCAATAAGTTTAATGTAAACACAGTTTTCAATTATGTTCTCCTACGCGCCTAAACAAGATGTAGAAGTAACAGACATTGAAATTTCTATCGTAACCAGAACACTATTTACTTCACATTACCAACACTATAATAATCATTATCGGCCAAAACTGGGTCACAATATATTAAGCTACACATACAGTACATCCCTAAATTAAAATCCAATATTGCTCATTAATTTTACGTTTATGTAAAGTAATCAATACTTTTTTCGAGAATTTTCAATGGATTTCAATTTTGAGATACGTTTTCAACAATCATGTAAAGTTTACTTTGATGTTAAAATAAACTTTAGGTATACAAATTTCTTTATTTTATACAAAGTTGACAAACAAATCAAAAAAGCGTATTGCACTGTTAATAAATTGTTGTGTTGTGTTTTATTTATGTTTGAATTCTTATGTATAGTCCAGCTTAATTGAAGTAACGCATGACACATCTTATTGAACTGAATATCGTTCGGCTTCGTTAAACGTATGGTTGTTTGTTATTCAATCCACTCAAGAATAAGTAAGTGTAGACTTAATCCAATCAGTATTAGCATTTTTGTTACCCACTTTACTTTATTATGAAACAAAAGTTCCTATACTATACCAATACTAAGAAACATATACGGACATCGACGAAAATGTTTTAATCGCAAAATAAAATAAACGTATACATTGTGCACTGTTTTAACAAAGCACAACAATTATGGCGGTTTCAGCAGTCATTCGCGTTTATTCAAGACCGTTGCGCGCTTGTTCCCTTGAATACGGAATAAAAATAGATTTCAAACTTTTGCTCGAAAAGAGGAAAAGGAAAATTGCCTTTAAAAAAAAAGTTTAAATAAAACTTGTAGATAATAAAATTTCCAACAACTTTTTTTCCATGACTATTTTTGAATAATCAATATTTTTTAAAACAATTAGAACCACTGTGATATACAGTATTCACTTACTCTCATCTTATTTGTAAGATGGGATAGCTTTTACGACAAATCTTATTAAAAGCTTTGCTGACGTCGAGAAAGTTTACAGACTAGTATGTGTTATCTTTAAACGCAGTATTTATGTTTACGTACGTATTTGATCAATTGTAGAAAGTCAAACTGATTATCACTATGCGCTTTTTATCTTTAATGATTGGGGATAGTTTTTTTAGTAGTACTCGTTCGAAAAGGTTAGAGAACTGTGATAGCAAACTTATTGGTCTATAGGAAGTTTATCGATTTGTGGGCTTTTGGGATCACCTGGGAACTTTTTTTTGAACTAGAAAAAATTCCGTTTACTCTTGCAACTTCTACGAGACGGAAATGTTTAATTGGAAGAGACAGCTAGAAAATTAGGGGGATAATTTTCTATGTCGCCGTCTTCATCTTCAGGTAGTAGTGACTGAAGTACACTTTGTAGAGGAGTTGCAAGTGGTCCAGTTTAGCTCATATCGGTTCCAGAGCAAATAATCAGTATTTTCTGTAGCAGACCGCCGATTAAAGTGTTCGTGACTGAAACACTTTTTAACTTCCAATGTTTTTTCTAGAAATTTCTGGAATTATTTATTTTCATCATCACTCTCTACTCATCAACTCTATTAGGGCAAAATAGATTTATTTCACATTAAATTTGTAAAATGGAAATCTAACATTTTTTTGCCCTTTGTTCTTTCCTCGGTAGGAGAGGGCAGAATAGCTACTATACCTAATTAGTCCAATGAAGTTATGTTAGGAACTAAGGGAGAACAAAAAAAATTGGTTACACCTTTCCGTAAGAAGCTGACCACAAATTCTCCTTCTGAAATATTTTTGCTAACACAGCCAACGTAATACACTATACCTCTTTCACAAGAACGTGCGTTGCTTTTCAAATGTTTTCGATTTTAGGATCTGACGATGAAAAAGATGTATTTCTCTCAACATTACTTTTATTTTTATACGAAGGGTCTGTATCTTCATCTGTGCTGTCGAATAATGCTTTTGTTGCTGCTTCTTTCCTACTATTCTTCTTTTTTTTACGATTTGGCTGCTTGTTTTTCTCCTGGTTTACTTTTGATCTAACTTTTTGTATTCTTAGCGTCTCTCTCACTGGTATATTTGTAAGGATTTTGGCAGTTCCTGTTTTTTTTAGTTTGTTTTCTAGGGGGAGCCTTAAGAAATGGATGAACTTTTTTAGGAGTCACTTAGCAGTCTTATTCATGCTTGTCGGAGGTGTTTTCACAATATACTCACTTTATTCCCCGAAGTACTTTCCTTCCCGCAAGTTCTTTCCTTCCCAAAACATTTTTCTCCTCACATTTCTTTCTCGCATACTTTCCTCCCCGCTCATAATAAAAAATGGCAAAGTACGCGGGGAGGAAAGTACGTGGGGTGGAAAGTACGCGGAGTGGAAAGTACACGGGGGATAAAGTGTGGATACTTGAAGTCAAAAGGTTGAGGTAAGAAAACATTTTATGTACCAAGGTTTCTTGATGATGCTTGGACTGTAGTGCAAGCAGTCTCTCTTCCAAATCCGGTTAGGTGGAATAAGCCCAAAGCGATAGTAAATATCTTTTAAAGTTTATCATAATTGGTTTTGTTGAAGCTTGAGACAAGCTTGTGGTTTCGGGTTTTTAAATTGACAATTCTCCGAATCCACTGTTCCACATCTTTTCGGTTTCTTTTTTGGTTAAGAGGTATTTTTTTTGTTATTTGTTTCTGCATACTTGAATGCTAGCTTCACTCATTTTTTTTGTCAAACCATAATGGATTTTTTATTATAATTGACTAAAGATCTCCCTTCTTCTTTTGAAAATATTCTGTTAACATGTTTTTGGCTGATTCTTTCTTCTTTTGTGCACGTAAGTGTCTTGCAGAGAGCCGCAATTGGAATATTGTACTACCTTGCCTGTTTCTTTGAGTTAAATTTTGGAGTTGTTTTCTTGTAAGACTGCTACTACGGCTTTGGTCAGATGCAGTAAAAAGAGGCATAAAGTTTAAGTTTAAACACTCAAACACTTAGGTATCTAATATTTGTTAAAACGGTAATACGCGATGACAACAGAACACACTTCGGACATAGTTCACAGTACACTGGAGCATTTACTATTAACAAACGAGTTCCTTAATTGCCAAAACATCCGCTAGAAAGCAGCATCTGTCGGTTTTATTTTATGTGTTTTAAGGTACGACAATATCCCCTATTCGTTTTTTGATAATATGGTAACGTTCGTGTCGTTCACTCCTGAAATGGGGGTCTCCAATTTTTTTTATATAATGAGACTTACCAAGATGAGATACAAAACAAACAAACAAATGTTTACTTTAGATTTGGTCGCCACTCATCCCCATGTTGATGTTATTATAGGGGTGCCATTACATTTGTATTTTCTTTCACCAGAATAGAAAAAACGTTAGAGAGAATATTTTGAAAACTCACACAAATTAAAAACAAATTTACAACATAGTAAAAACAATTAAATAAAAGGGTTCATATATGAGAACCCTAAAATAAATTTTAAACCGTAAATACGTAAATCAATATGAAACTCAGGAACATTATTCAAATTTTAAATGATAATTAATTAAAAAAAGGTACGTGCATTCACGTTTACTTTTCAAATTTTGAAGCATTTTATATCGTTACTTCAAGGTATTAAATTTTAGAGCGCAAATATAAACAGAATTGAATACTTAAGTGAAATGATACGAAATTGGCGACCGGACGTTGTCCTTCTTTGCCATATTCTTGATTACCCTTGTCTTGGATTTCCAGCGCAATATAGATGTTTAGAAACGGTTCCTTAATTATTTATCCATGTTTGTATCCTCAAAACTTGCAAGAGAAATACGTAGATTAATGCATCATAATGTAACGAGAGAGAACGGCTAACGGCAATTGCACATTGGCAAACATAAAAAGGCGGCAAGATAATGCGGAAAATAAGATTAAGGACGAAAAAAGAATGGCCTTAAATTAAAATAAACACTAATATATAAAGAAATATTAACAAAATATTGCTTACCAAAATTACTTTTGGGCCTTTGGGTAGAGATAATTAAGATACAAACGGTAAATGCGTTATACACTACATTTCACCGTGAAAACCCACAATTAGTCCATTTTCGGTTTCGCGTCAATCTGTGGTTTGTGCGTTGCGCAAAAGGAAAAAAAATACCGAGTGGAACAAAGTTAAATATATAGTTTGCACAACAAAATACGTACAAGGTTGTTCACTATAAATTACCCACTTCTTACTATCCTTACTATTGTTCGTAGTATATGAAGTTTTTTGCTTCACTATAAACCATTTTGGTGATTTAATTAATGAAATGTCAATTATCAAACACAACATTTGTCATTTACATGGTTTACTTTGACAATGTAATTGTGTTATTCCATGATTAATAACTCAATAACGGCTTAAGATAAAGTCAACATATGATATATTTTTGAAATCAGAAAAAAAATCTTTTCAAAAATGTATAATATACAGAGTGTTACATTAAAAAAATACGTCATCTTTTTGTGTTGCCCTGTAAGCCGCGGGTAACTGAACTATTGACTGCATTTTATGAAAATTTAGTTAGAATCATACAACTTTCATATGTAACTTTTTTTCTACGAGCAATAATAACGATAATAATTGGGTAATTTATAGTGAATAACCTTGTACATTAAATTCGTTTAATGTAATAGGGAGGATTAATAAAAGACAAAACAAAACTTACAATGTAACGATATGATCACTTCTTTTAACTTCCGCTTTATTTTCAATGTGTATGGTACTTGACTAGGTTGTTAAGTATATGAAATCGGGTGATCTGTTTTTCATGGGAGTTTTAATGCGAATCGACGACCCTACTCTTTAAGCAGGTTATTAAGATTTTTTTTTAAAATAAACTCCCAACTTTTTCCGTAACCATTTCAAAGTGTTCAATTATATTAATCTACTCCGACAAAGTCATGCCTTGCTTTTCTAGTTTTTAATGGTTTGCAGTATAAATGCATGATTAAATTGTAAATATTTTAAAATAATATTTATTTATCTGTTTTGTATTTTACTAATGTTACTATAGTCACTAAAAGAATTTTTAATTAACGGTTTAAATTTTTTTGATATTTTTCGGCATAAAATTATTTTGTTCTAGAACTTGTCCAGATGTTTGTGATAATTTACCGTTACAATTTAGTGAGCTGTGGTGTAACTATAATAATTCTTTTGAATTAAAAGGACAAAATTTTACTATTTTTACTTTTTCGCATTAATTAAGTATTGTAATAGTGCTTTGTAAAAAAATGTATGTATGTATGGATGTACTCTGAGCTAGAGGCCAAAGAAATAGGATGATTTCATTCTAATTTCATAAGTATTTTTTTCCTAAAATTCCTAAAATTATGGGTATACAATTGAAAATATTGATTTTCTCAAAAGCTGTTCTAACGATTTTCCTTAAAATTTGCAGACGTATAGTGCAAGGTGAACCGATTTTGATGGGATTGCAGGGTATTTGTGTTAGAGCAAAACTGTTCACGTAGCATTAGGCCCACTTTTTCAGACAAATTACACAGCGAAAACAAAACTTTGTTATCTTTTTTCAATTTTGATGCAGGGACCAAAATTAAATTTTCCCAAATTTTGATAGGGTTCCATATCTCATCTGTTAATAAAAATTCAGGAAAAAGTTTAAAGACATTTCTTGTGCAGTTTTTAGTGTAGAATCAAATGGAGTAGTCGGTTTTTAACTTTGTTCACCAATAGTCGAGATGCTACATAAACTTCGTTTTTTTAATGGAAACCATAGTTGACTTTGACGTTATTTAAATACTTATTTTGTAAGTTTTTAATAGTATATAATTTATAGAAGTTCTTTTAGAAAATTGGGGAATTACAATAAAATTTGTTAGTTTGCACTTTTGTAAGTAGGCGATTAAAACAATGAAACACAGCACATCTGTCAAAACAGAGCCAATTTTTGTTTTTGCAGTTTAATTTGTCTCAAAAAGTTTGCCTAATACTACGTGAACAGTTTTGCTCTAACAGTAACATTGCAATATTTACAAAATGGTTAACGTTATTTACCCAGAAAAATCAATGAAGAAAGAATTTCATTCCTTAAGTTTTGTTTTCAAAAACCACTGGGAACGGATTTCATCAATATTAGTTCTTTGAACAATAAATTATGCTGCAAATAATTTTTTGGGGCATCTGAAGCAATTTAAATTACTCGAAATCGGCATGAAGAATTTTCTAGAAAATTAATACGGTTTAAAAATATGGCGCTTTCGGTTTTTTCCAGGTTAATTAATGGAAACATTTTTGGTAAAATAACTGTAGGGTAATCTGTTACTATATTAATTTTAAACAATCTTGCAATTTAAATACTTAATGAATGCATAATAAATATTTATTTTAGAAAAAGGAAAATCCATACAAACATTTTGGTATCTGATTTGATTCAACTTGGACTAGTCGATTATGACTAGATATCAAATTTAATAATATTACAATTTTAGAAAGTCTAATCGAACTATGTGAATTACCCTGTATAACTATATCCATCCTTTAGTTTAATTATAACAAAAAAATTCTGGGTAATTTTTAACTTCCAGAGCAAGAATCATGCGCCAGTTTATTTAATTTCTAGTAATAAAAGTCAATTCTTTTGCTTCTATAATAAATTGAAGTGTAATAGAATGTCGAGTACATACTTCTGTTAAACGGATAATAAACAATGTAATCCCGGATTTTTGCATTTATTAAGGGAATATTGCATAAAACATACCGAACGGATATTTCAAAAATTAATATTTCAATTAAATTATATTATATTTTCTATTTATTATTCGGTAGTCGTGATATGAAGTTTTCTTTTTTATATATTTAAGAAATTTTGTTAATAGTTTTTAATGTCTGACTGATCTATTATAATACAATAATGGCTTTTAGACGCTTTAACTATGATATAATACCTTAGGGCGTTATTTTAATAAGCAGTTTACATCACCCCTGATACTTTAATCACTATTATCGTATTATTCTACTTTGCCATTCCCTTAGAAAATACCAATGTTATTTTGAAAACATACTAAGATAGCAATGTTATTTTATTAACAACACGTTTTGTTTTCTTAATTCTAAACCGTTATGATTTAGAAGAAAATATAAAACTGGAATATACAGTGCATCCTAAGATAAGAATAGGATACGATTGGAATTTTGTCGTATAATGTTGGTTAAAGCACAAATTTCATGAACTTTTGCACAATATTTGCTAAAAGGAAAACCATCCCTAATTAAGTTTGATATTTTTTGACAAAAGTATTTTTTGGAGTCTTAGTTTTATTTAATTACTACATTATTTAAAGAGATACATATAAGAAAATTACAGATACTTTTTCTTTGCCTCTTTTATACTGAAGAAGTTACCGAAGTTCTGTTATTCTGTATTTTACGTATAAGCATTATACGGCAATTCATGTACATTTGATGGATGACCATTGAAGTAATTTAAATTTGACGACATCTTGGTTATTAATTGATACATAGATTGTTTCGTGCGGTTCGAACATATGAATATAATTTTATATCTGCTTCCGTCTTTGAAAATCAGTGTGATAGTAAGTCCGCGTCTGTCATAGTAATTTTATTTCCGTTATCCAATTTCGTTGTGGTGTTTTCTAGTTAAAAGGATCTCCCACAAAGTTCAAAATATGTGAGTGAAAGCTTTATAAGTAATTTACTTTAAGATTGTTGTTGTTTATTTAAAACATTTTGAGTCTTGATTTTTTTTAGGTTTATACTTTTGTTTTCTAAGATTTGATTTGAGGATTTGAGACAAATTCTCACCATCATAAATTTAACATGCATTTTTTGTTTTAAGTTGTTTTAATAATTTATAATTTACATAATTTCTGTTATAAATGAAATCAATAAAAAAAGTTGTTAAAATTGATCAACTTATAATACATAGTAAAATACAGCTATATTAATGTAAGTATATTATACAACAATAGGAAAATATTTTTCTGATAATCAGTTTTCTTTAAAAAAATCATCAGTCTTTTGTAATTAGTTTCATATAATACTTATGCAAATGTAAACTTTGACAGTACTAGAACTATTCTACCCTTTGCATGTTTGAATTTTTTCTAAAAAAAGCGTATATTTTAAACAAAAAGAGATAATTTAGCTGTTGTATGCATTTCTAAACAATTAAATAAAAAGGCAACTCTTTGACATATTACTTTATAAGTAATGTATGTACATTAATGTGTAGTAAATAAGTCCATGTTTGCCGACTATCTCGGTCAAGTCGGTCTTGATTGGTTTTCGGGCAGACAAGTTGAGGGTTTGCCTTACATTGTCTTACATGCAAAAAGAAGTTAACGATAATTGTGAATTAAAAACATAAAGAGGGTTGCACCGTAGCTCAGTGGGCGGGGTGAAGTGCGAAGTGATTTGCTTTCGTGAAATGGTAAGATCGTAGTAAATTGCTGCAAACCGTCAATACCAATCAATAAATTAGTCAAAATTGGAAGGGTTCAAACAAGGTCACGATGTTAAATAGCATCAGACCTTGTTCACTGCAAACCTATCAAGTAGGGTACCTTCCTATTGACTTACCTTAACATAAATCTGTTAAAAGTTTACATAACACACTAAAATGAAATAAGATATAGATTGATTGCATTGGAAACATAACGTAAACTTACCAAATAAACAATGTTTATACGGGATTAACATTACTGAAATAGTGAAAAGTCATATTCATCACGTGATCGCTAATTAAATGTTTTGTGCACGTCTTTGAGTAATTACTTAAATTATCCACAAAACGTCTATTCAATAAATTAAAATCGCACCGATGGTTAATATGCACGTAATTACGAAAAGACTTCGTGACAGTTTAAAATTTTCAACATGAGATTCAAAGCCTTTTTTAATTTCAATATCGTTCACATATTTACATAAATACTTGGAAGTTACGGCTGACTGTAAACCATGGCTTGATATGAACCAGAGGTTGTTGTACCAGAACGGACGACCATGGAAACGAAGACAAGGAGTTGGATCAAAATAATTCTTTTTAATAACGCCAGAAGCTGGCACTTTGATACAAACAAATTGTTGTAAGGGATCCTACGAAGTAGGAATGTATGTTTGTGGTACGGGAATTTTAAAACCGAAACATGGCGAAATTAGGTAAGAGCTTCATGTTCTCGGTAAACTTTGAAAGTTAAATATTTTCGTCGTATGATGAAATATAAACAACAAACT
The DNA here is from genome assembly GCA_030710515.1 of Abscondita cerata. Taxonomy (NCBI): domain Eukaryota; kingdom Metazoa; phylum Arthropoda; class Insecta; order Coleoptera; family Lampyridae; genus Abscondita; species Abscondita cerata. The sequence goes on from JALBCR010004434.1 coordinate 13,831, forward strand.
TGCGAAACGAGAATAAGCACCCCTTACTAACTTCAAACTCGAAACTTATTTATTCCTGGTTACCAAACGTGCGTTATCAGCGAGGACTGATGGTCGACTGACTTAAAACGGTAATAGTGACGCTCATATCATGCCTTGTGCATTTACCGCTCATAGAACTTACTAGATAAATAAATTTCGAACTACATCGAGAAAATTACAAACGAAAGGATGAGACAGCAAAAATTTATTGTATTTCAAGGTAAAGTCGATAAACTGAGCGCGACTTGCAACTATGCAAAATAAGGAAATTGAACAACTATCACGTACAATATCAAAAAAAAAACAATTTTTCTGTGTGAAGAAATTCCACGCAATTTAAATATGCATAGCAAAAACCTATCGATCATTTTAAAAGGGAAAATTTCAACAAAGGTAACAATTAAAGAATAAAGGCTGAGTTTCACAAGGTCTACAAACGCTTTAATATCTGATGCTTCAACTTTGACATTAAGGTCTGCTTTTCGCTAAACAGTTTCTTCTCTCATCTTTCAATAAGTTTATCATTATTTACCATTTTAAACCCAATATCTGACGAATCACAAACCATTCACTCTCCTTCAGCTTTACCACTAACACTAGGCATTTTCAAAAGAATATTTCTTAATTCCTTAAGTAACAGGCCATCCTTGTCTTTTGCTTTTTTTTCTCATTTTCTTTCCTTTAATTGATACGCTTTTTATTCCACGCACGACTTATGTAATCAAACACCAAGCTTCCTCTACCTTGTAAGCGCAATTATTCAAATGTAATGTTTTCTAAAAATATTGTTGTAATCTAGTCTACTTTCCAACAATTCTTTAATGTCATAGTCAGCTCAGTCTTGTGTAAGTTTTTATAAAAGAGATAATTTTTTCACGCATTTGAACTTTTTTATCAGCAAAACAGGTATTTTATAGCTTTCGCTTAAGCATCCTGGAAAATTTATAAGTTTGGAGCATAACGCTTTTTTTTAGAGGGTAAAGTTGTTTTATCGGCGTTATACAAAAACTCATGAACGAAGGAAACTGCTAGAATTTTAAATTTTTCACAAAAAACCTTCTGCAACTTTGGAGTTTGCTGATAACTTTTCGGCACTTATACACCGAGACTGTGACTAAAATTTTTAGCCAGTCGTTACTTACTTTTAAGGATGAATAACTGAATTTCTCAGCTATTATTTGATCTGTAATTATGTTACGGGTTTATTTGCAAAAGTAAAACGTATGTCGGGAGCTTTCTTAGAAACGTGTGTCATGTGTAGCTCTTTACGACGAAAGTCGAATTTGCCGCGCATATTGCTAATTTTCCGTTGGTGGAAATGTTTAATTCACAAAAGTGTGGAAGAGGACGAGAGCGGACATTTGCTACTTCTTTCTACTCGGGTGTTTTCGGCGTGCCTCGTAAAGTTACAAATTTTACACATAAATTATTAATGTACGCTTTAATAATTCGAAGTTAAATTGGTGTTTAAAGTTAAACCCGACCGCATTCACCGTAAGTACTTCTTTTCATTTTTGTTTTGTGGTTGTGTTCATTCTAATTACGACGTATGCGTTAGCACGTGCGTTGATCTCATATTCTAATTGTGTATTACAATCTGGATAATTCTTGGGAGTGCTGGAATGGCTATTTAAGAACTCTTCGCTACATAACTGACGACTACCACGGTTTCGCATACATTTAAGCTGTCAACAGCCTATGAACTCTACAGGCTGAGGGGTCGTTCACGCTGCATACTTGATGCTTCTAGGGAACAAATTTGCCTCCTGTTTTTGATGTATACTTCCTCTAAAGGAAATCCTGGGATTACCTATCTCCTGAAGCTGTCAAATACTGTCGCTAGCAAGAACCTTCCTTCTCGGAACTGCATACTACAGAATACAGCTAAGTTTTAATGTTTAAGAAACCTATTTACTATTTATGCGTATAAAGCTCACGTACATGTGACATTCAATTGTTTGAATCTCTAGCATTTAAGTAAATTCTTATTCGGGGTAGACTCCACCACCGACGTTTGGTTTTGTTTTTAACTTACACCATAAGAGCTTGGGCGCTTTAGATAACGTGGGTGAAGCTAAAACAAAAGACCTTTTGGGTTGGCGGGAGCTACTTACCGTGTTATTCCGAGTTTAAGTTAGTTTTAAGTCACCGTGTGTAAGTGACGTGTGTACGTCAACTTTCCTTAGTAAACAATCCTCAATTGGAAGCGTAACTTTAATTTGGGGTGTAACAAACGAAAGCTTAACTGAAATTCGACACATTAATTGCGAGCTTTAATTAAATTGTTGTTGCTAACGCCCGTAATTCTATGCGACAGCGTCTCTCTTATTTCTGTCACATTCTCCTAGTACTGTAAGTTTTATTTGCTATATTGAATTGTCTATTTGTTTGTCTGATTTGTGTTCGTTTTAGCGTATTAAACCTTTTAGTAAAACCTATTGAACTCCTGTTGGTCGGTTTTATTTCTTTCTATTACCCAGCAGGTGGCGCCTTGTTTGGCAGCAGTCTTTTTCCTTACAGTTCCTTAAGGACCTCCCTAACTTACCGACTAAGCCAGACACTACTGTTTAACTACTACAAATACTGGATCCTCCACGAATTTAGTGCGCTACATCGAACCCAATTGTCTTGTTCTTCCCTCTAGGTTGTACCGATAAAGACATCGCTTTCTTTTATTATTATTTGTGAACTACAACCGGTACAATTAGGTTTCATATAGAAAGCTACTGTAAAAACCACTTCTTTTGATTCTTTACTTGTTGCTGCCTTCATTTTTGTTTTAAGCACGCTACAAAAGTTAAAATCGCAGTCTGAAATCGTTGATTGCCCACCATCATTTATCTGATTGCTCTATAATTTTAATGCAAACGTCGTACACTTTTCATGTTACCGTGTAGTTTCGCTAATACCAACTTTTAACGTAATTGTTAAAACGCAATGGCGTTGTCGGAAAAGAAACATTGCTACTCATACTTTAAGTTCAATTTTTCCACTCTTATCTACTTATTTAGTGCTACATATTTAAATAATGTTCTCGACGAAGACCGAAATTATTCCTTAAGTTGATATATATCAAGCCATCAGCTAATATGTCAAGAAGCCTGAGTACTTTTTACAGAAGATTCAATACATAAAGGCATTTATATTCGAGAGTGTCTTTATGTTCCTCTTTAATCCAAATCTGATATCTCTATGTTGAAACATTTTAAAAATTACGGAAATTTTCTGAAGTCTTCACACTTTATCCAAATCTAGGCAGTAATTAATAAGTACTTAATATTAAAAACGGAGAGTTCTATGTAAGAATTAGTTAATAAATAACGAGGCATCATAAGGTTTTTAGATAAGGTGTGGCTATGACTTTGACGTTAGCAAATTTTTGATTTCTTTGATAACAAGATTATCATTGTTGGTTGCATATACGATACATCTAAATCTTTCCCGAAACTCGGCCAAACAAGCATCAAGCTGTATGTCCACTCGCCGTTATTGAAAAAATTGTTATGGAAGTAAGATTGAATAGTAAATCTTTTAAGTTCTGAATTTTTTAAATAAAAATTTGATGAATACTTCAATCAATTGACGTGTATTAGCTGAAGTTTTTAAAAACATGAAAAATTTGCTAATGTCAAACTCACCTTTTTGATCGCTCGGTATAAAAATTTAAAATGCGAAAAGTTCAAATCTAATCGTAACATCTTTCCAAAAATTAATGATTAAGTGAATATCTTCACAATTTTGTATACCAGAGGTTATACAGTGTCCGCCATAAAGTTGGAACCATATGGCATTTTTTTTTATTATTGTAGTTAAAAAAAACTTTGGGGGGCAATCACTTCTGCTTCTGAAATAACTTAAAATGCACCAAGTCAAAGTTGACAGGTAACATCTGTCAATTGTCAGTTCGTAATTTTGGAAAAAAATGTCCTAAAAATGGGTCAATTTGTTAAAATTTCGAAAAATGTTACTAGGAAATTATGATGCTAATCAGATTTTATGCCCATGTGCCGGTTTTGAGAGAGAAATTTTGATGTTCAATAAATTTCATATTTTCGTATTTTTTATTCACCCCCTTAAATATAAAGGCTACCATTCCATTGCATATTATGATCATAATATTCGTACGTGAGTTGGTTTTGATGATTATTGATATTCTCAACTAAAAAAGAGGTAGTCTCTGGATTATTTTCCAAATTTCAAAAAAATCTGAAATTGAACTTTTTCTTTATTAAAATTTAGTTGGATAGTACAAAAATGATTTTAATTATGATTTGAATATCTTAACACATAACGACTACTTCAAATTTGAAATTTGGAAAATAATCCAGAGACTACCTCTTTTTTAGTTGAGAATATCAATAATCATCAAAACCAACTCACGTACGAATATTATGATCATAATATGCAATGGAATGGTAGCCTTTATATTGGTTTAAACCGTTTTAAATGTTTTTAAAGCAGTCAGTTACGGGGGTGAATAAAAAAATACGAAAATATGAAATTTATTGAACATCAAAATTTCGCTCTCAAAATCGACACATGGGCATAAAATGTGATTAGGATCATAATTTCCTAGTAACATTTTTCAAAATTTTACCAAATTGACCCATTTTTCGGACATTTTTTTCCAAAATTACGAACTGACAATTGACAGATGTTACCTGTCAACTTTGACTTGGCGCATTTTAAGTTATTTCAGAAGTAGAAGTGATTGTCCTCCAAAGTTTTTTTTAACTACAATAATAAAAAAAAATGCCATATGGTTCCAACTTTATGGCGGACACTGTAAAAATAATTTGTGTATATCAGCTGGTAGTTACAATCACTAAAATTAATTTTTGAAAAAATGTTTTTAATCGTATTTTCTAAGTATATTTTGCATTTGGTGTTAAAAAGTATAAGTATTAAATCTGAAATTGCTACGTGTACCTATATTGTTAATTAACTTTACATTTCCGGAAATTGTTCAAAATACTATGCATTAGTTTCGCAAAACTCTAGAGTACAATAATAATAATCGAAACGCATATTGTATATATATATTTCGGTATAAGAACAAAAACTAACACGGTTAAGTGCTATAAAAGCAATATATGAACAAAAGAGGATCAGAAAATGATGAATAAAGAAAGTTTATATACATACATTCATCTTTGACGGTTTTCACTATAACAGTTTTATCATAAACGACGGATCGTAACCTTAACTGTAAATTTTAATACTTTCCAATCTGCAATTTGGATGATATTCAACGTTTAGACCCGAAAATGTATGATAAAAATGTGGAACGGATAGGTTTGCGTCGGTTATCTTAACCTATTATATGATAAGCATGTGATGGCGGAACATCTTTTTTAAAGAAAATTCAAGTTGAAAGTAATAAGATACAAGGGTCAGGAAATGATCTTTTATGAAAGGACAAAGGAAATTGAGTTTAACTATTTTGGTCGAATGATATACATAGGGAGAGACCTCTTATGCAAATGTATTCGTTTTCCACACGATTACCATCTTAACTACACATCCAAAATGATTTTCATTGTAAATGACAGCCAATTTCAAGAATATCCACTGAAAATTTAACTTTTGAATGTGCAACATAAAATAACCTCTTTTCGTTTTTTTTTTAATAATAAAAGAAGTGTATATAATTTCGGTGGTAAAATACAACGTACAATTCTTAAAACGGAAGGAAAAAATTTACATTGCAAAAACTTTTAATTTACATAGTAATAGAATTTGTATGGTGTGGTTTGTTAATTTAGAGGAATCTCGAAAATTTCAACCAGTTCAGTTTGTGTCGACAGGCGGCGACTAATTATTATCGACGTTACAAGTCAATATTACCTCCTTCTACTTATTATTCAAAGTATCGTGCGTCCCATTTTTTTAAATAACCTTTTTGTTTTCCCATTCAAAGCCGATATTTATCTCAATTACATTGTGCTCAAATTTTTCATAAATAATAAATCATTTTGGAATTACAAGTTTGACAGTGAAATTTCTAAACTACATTTAAAGCAAACTTCTTAATTAAATTTTGGGAGCAAGTCAAACTGAACTAAACTTTAGATCAAGTTTTAATGCCAAAATTTAAATTAAGGGCAGGCCTATAGTTGTGATTAGTATTGATAACATTACAATTTATGTCAAAAAACTTTTATAATAAAAAGTTCTTCTTTACCGTAATCAATCAATAATTATTTAAGCACATAATTTTACACTGAAAACACACGGTTTAAATATACATACAAATTTACCCGTTCATCTCGTTAATGTTAAGTTTAAAATAATTCTTAAACAAGTCGATTTTAAATTTTGCGCGTTTTTGATATACATTCCCATATTTTTAGTGCGATGTGCTGTGACTAATTGGAACTTCTGTCAAGTTCACGTAGCATATGTATTTTGTTACGCTATGAAAACTCTAAAAAGCAACACGGCGTCGCAAAGTGGCTAACTAACTCAACGGTGAGGGATGGGTTTAGAAAAATGTCTCTTACTTACCTTGATCACGCGTCAGATTCGGAGTTTTATTGGGCACCACCCAGATCTTTTCTAAACATACAACAAACGCATACTAAAAATTCGGGAAAAACGTGAATTAAGTATGGTGTTCTATTGAAATGCAAGTTTATCAAGATTATACCGAAGTTTACTTAAAAACTATTTACAGATTCACACAGTTGATAAAACAAACTGAGACTGTGGTCTTTGTTTAAAATAAAAAAATTAATTTAACATCTTACTTAAAATTGACCACACCCATCTCAGTTTGTTTCATTTCAAACAATAAAGTCTAACAAAACAAAAAAATACGCTAGGACGTTCTATCTTAATTTGTTTATTTTTAACTACGCGACTAAGCATTAAACACGGTAGTAAACAATCAAATTACTTACAGTTGTTTTGTTTTCTTCCAATGAATCTAACAATCCCTTCGTTACACTAGAATTTCGCGAAGCGGATTGTTCTTTATTTTTATCATAGATATAACTCACTCGCACACTTCGTACACAAACAACTTATACGCACATTGTTCAATATTTAGCGATTGTTCAAAATAACAATTATAATCCGATACAGTTTTGTACTTGTTTTTAGTTACATAGTACCTCAATAGGTTTGAATCTGCGTACCGACTAATTTTAAAAATATAAACAGACAATCTCGGGGAATGCTTCTCCCTCCCTGAGTTTTTACATACACAAAAACCTTCAAAATCAACACAGAATTTAACCGTGGGATGTAATTTTACGGTTGAGCCTAGACCAAATAAAATATTAAATTTATATTTAAAAACACGATTTACATGCTCTGTAATGGAACAAACAAAGAATTTATTTATTCAGTCAGCAAAACAAAGCGGCGTAATGTGGCTAAGAATTGTACGAAAAGCTTTCATAAAAACTATCAAAATAATCATTTTTTTAAGGTTAATTGTGAGCACGACGGATTTAAAAATATCAAAGGACAAACGAAATAAATATTGCAGCGGATGTGGGAACTAGAACATGCTTTTTAACGCATACAAAATATACTTGAAATACACTACAACCCACTTAAAACGAATTTTTCAGTGAAGCCAAAATAATTTACGCGTAGAACAAAATAATGTTCACCAAACAGAGGTGACAATTTATATGCGATTGCTATGTTAAAGTGCATTTTATAGTTCGCGGAAATGCTGCGTAAGCAAGATTATTTGCAAATTATCTTTTGAGTCTTTGATGTCCATCTTGTAAATAAAATTAGGTGATTGTCACAAAGTCTTATGTACGTGATTCAGATTGTTAAAAAATTTTAATAATCATGATCCGTATTATTTAGGTTAAACGAGATCAAAATCTGTGGTATAATGAGCAGTCATAACATTCGATATTGATTCAGTAGGGTAACGTGGAGTTAACTGGACCGACAGATTAACTGGTCCACCATCCACTGTGTATCACTGTGATTATCAGCTGTGAAGTAATAATTTGACGTGTGTTGTGTTTCTTGTGTGCCAGAACGTTTAATACTTTGGTAAGTTTTTAATATGTATACCGCCTGTTACACACTTTAGTATTTTGTGAATTTTTAAAATAATAATTTGTTTGCATGTGGAAACTAGCCTAGCACAAGAACATATAAACAAAAATTTAGTAGTGTTAAGTGGACCGCCTTAATGTGAGGTTAAATGGTCAGAGTAAACATATATTATTTCACTTCAGGTAACATGCCAAGAGTAAAAGAAAGGGCAACCGATTTTAGGAAATACAGTGAAAAAGCAGTGAAATATGTAACTGAAAGCGGTTCGTCAATTAAAGGGGCTGACGGTATTTTCTACTGTCGAAGAAAAGCTGTTACAGATAGATGGCTGCGCCATCTTACACTTCCGTTGAGAGTAGCGATCGCCATTATCTGTTCCAAATTTTTCTTCTACATCCGTAGTAATTCTCCAATTCTTTTTGGTTGTGTCGCTTGTTTTAATAAATCTTTAGTAAGATTGGATGGGCTTGCTACATACTTTTACGTTTATCTTCACCAACCGTAACTTTTACACGAATCACGTGGAAGTAGCCTATCGCATTTATTTTAGACGAATAGTAGGTTCGAAATTAAAAACGAATTGTTTCTTACACGAATATCTGACGAATTTCTCCACGGATTTTTTAACTCGTGTATTACGACTTAATTGGTCGTAATCCAGACTCTCTTTCAAGTAGCGGCCGGGTTTTCTAACTTCTATACCTGTTTTCATAACTGCGGTAGACTCGGAGAGCAACCATTCCAAAAGCCAAATATTTTGTTGGGGTCAAGGAACATATTTCTGGTGGAAACCTCTTAACACGCTGCTTATATGGTAAAAGACAGCCGCACAATATTATCCAGTTCACCGACAAAACATTTTGAAGTCAATAAGCACACAGATACCTCGTTACTTATAATTACTTAAAAGCGCCGATTCTTTTATTGCGACCTTCGCGTACCTTCTTTTGTTGGACGTAGTATTAGGTGCGAACCCTGGTAATTGTAACTCTTTTATGTTTTATGCCGACAAACCACGGTGGAATAAAAAGATTCATTTAAATCCGATTATTTATGGAAATAATTATATGGAACGTTACATTGAATTTGTTTCTTTACTGTTAAATTTAGTGTTTCCTGATGGTTTTCTGTTTACGGCTTCAGCGGTTATGTAATTAATGAACTAGTGGCGCTCTATTACTATCTCGTGCAATTAACACAAATTATTAAATTAAAGCAATTTTTGTATACAAAAATTTCTCTCAATGACTAACGACGCTCTCCGACAATTTGACAGAGGAAAGTTTCAGAGACATCAAAGGGCAAAAGTATCAAACGTAAAGTTTTCTTCCGAATCAGAAGAATTTGAAAGTCAAGACTACCAAAATTGTCGACATAAGAACCTACATCATTGCCAAGGTTTATATCAAATCAAGCTTTAGGCACTTAACCCTTTCCTTTAAAATTTCAGATTTTTTAGAAAAAAATTTAAAAAAAAGTTGCTCCAGTTGATCCCGAGCTACTCTAAAAATCCTCATTGTGTTAGGAATTTCACTCATTACCAGGAACACGTATGTTGGAAGGTTATATTAATTCAATGATTGCAGTCTTGGAGAATTATGATCAGCTGAATAAAAATCTTTCGACGGAACTTTAGTTCATTTTGATTAACATATTCGAATGTATTTTGGATCAGCTTGGTCTCCTGATTTGAGTTCTAACAAATTATTTCTTTGGAGACATTTTAAATTGATGGATCCTGCAAGTTAATCGATTTTACTGATTATGACTCTGCTTAGGCGTCCAGTAATACTTTATATACTTATATCCACTTCATAAACTTATATTGTCATCAAGCCCGATGTTACAACAGAAAATGAAACACTAAAAATTAAATTATTTTTATTTTCTTTGTCAAATTATCTTTATATTTATTTGACTGTTTACATCAAAAAACTACCAGGTTCTATGATTTTTTTTTTATTTTAAAATTACCGCAACGGTATTACAGCTTCTACCGGTGCTCCGGTAACAGTCGTTCTCGTGAATTCTAACTTCTTGATTTTTTAATTTTAAACATTTTGTGTCAAAAAAAATCTACTATCAAATTACTGCATTCTTAATCAAAATTTGTTTTCAACTTGTTAATTACAATCACACGTTTTATTGTTCCTTCACACTGGCACTGGCCTTAAACGATCCGCGTGATGGATTCTGGTTTTGGCATCCATGAGAACTCTGAATATATGCGAATCCCAAAGTCCTTGCTAAACGGTATATCGATCGGCCCGTTTTATATCGGCCTTCTTGTGAACATTCTCCATGACACTGTGGCATCGTTCCCGATCCTCCGTTTCGTTGGCAGTAAACACACTGGATCCTCCTCGACACCAGGAGTGATTGACGATGATGGATTTTGTGATAAAAAATCTAAAAGTTTGTTAGCACTACAGAGGCAATGTTTAATAGAGGAATTGAGCGCTTGTAACTCCAGCGTGATAACTTGGCTTTGGCATCTCTCATTGTATTCAACCAGATGAGAGCTTTATTGTCAGTTTGAAGAATAAACCGTTTGTCATCTATATATAAAGTTTTAATAAACGATGCAATGTTACAGCATTCAACGAATTGTCTCTAAAGTGAGATGGATCTTACGAATGATGGTTCGATCCATCAAGTGACAGCGAGGTACCAACAACCTAAAGACAAGCACGCCAGCCGACAAAAAACCAAAAGAGGGTGAAAATGCGAATTAAGATGTGGATGATGCTATAACACAAACAATGCAGCCCTTAAGCACTGCAGCAAAAATTTGAAATAGCAACAAAGTCGCAGGCGATGCTGCAAGGTAGTTTGCCAGTTACATTGATGACGAAGAAATCTTAATAGATATTAAGTTTCAAATCAGCAGCATCATTTATAATATAAAAAAAACTATTACAAAGAAGAAATCCGGCATAGTAGTAGAATTTTTTTGATTAATTAACTTAATAGGTAGATGTATCATCGGTTAATCAAAAATTTAAATTATTACATGATTTACTTAGACATTGAAGTTAAAATGATTTTAAAATATTTTTTTTAATAGCCTTCTACTTATGGCAGTGGCAAATCCAATAGTGTTGAAATATGTAGTTAATTGTTTTCTAAGTTCAATTGATTTATTTGTTGGCTTAATGGTCTTCTTTTCCAAGTCAGTTGTGAAGATATTATTTCTAGATTCTCCTTAAACTAGTCCTAATGTCTCAGTATCTTCAACATCAATCATTCCTAGATAAGTCCTTCCTTCCTTAAGTATAATATAATTGTGCCACATACAGCAAGCAAGATCAATGTTTTGAACTTCTTCCACCTTCAAATTTATATCTTTTTGGAAAACTTGAATTTTGTTGGCTAATATTCCAAAAGCATTCTCCACCACTCGTCGAGCTCTGCTTAGTCTGTACTTGAAAACATTTTCTTTTTTGAAGATTTTTGACCCCAAGATTTCATTAATCTCTTTGTAAACCAAAAAGCATCATTGGCCACAATAACATAAAGCGTTTTATTTGACTGTTAGGATGGCAATCATCGGGTGGAAAATTTAAGGTATGGTTTTCAGTGCTACTATTATATACTCCTCCATCACTAACTCGACCATTACATCCTACATCACCCTAGAGAAAATTATAATCAGCATCCACCAAGGCCATCAAAACTATGCTGTTGAAGCCTTTGTAATTGTAAAAATATGAACTATCACGTTTTTGGGCACGAAATGCAATGTGCTTTCCATTTCAAGCTCTCAAACAGTATGGAAAATTCCACTGTTTAGAAAAACTTTGAGCTTTCACAGTTTTTGGCATAATATTTGATATAGCTGAGACAGAAATTCTAAAACTATAATGCAGGCATTGAAATGTTTCCCCAGCAGCAAGGTATCGGATCTAGTTTTTGTTGAAATACATTTCCTGATATTCCGGATATTTTTGAGCCCACTTGGTTCAATAAATCCTCAAAAGTTGTAGTTGACATTCTTGTAAAACTGTTAAACCCCCCTCCGATCTTCAACAGCCAATTTATCAAAAACGAGGTTAGATATACCACGTCTAAGATTTTGTCTCTCCAACCACTTACGTGTCCAAAATCTCCTTATACTTTTTTTCTGGTAAGTAATGCTTTCTTTTGTACAAGTACAACAGCAATAGTAGCGTATCTATTACTCCACCATATTCAGAATCAAGAATTGATTCTTGTTTATTTGGCTCAAAGTCAAAATTCATTGCTTCTATTCAAAAGCAAAATAACAAAACTCCACTTAAAAACAACAAGAGAAATGTAACAATAAGATTGTAGACTGGAGTTTGTTACGGTTCAAATTGCTCGAACTCGAACGTGGGTCGCAAGCCTTCTTTCTGAATAACGGTTGTCGGGAGTTGCACGTTACAACGAAAGTTGAATATGCCGCGCACGCTACTTATTTTCCCATTAGTGGATCCGTTAATTCACAAAATTTATCGAGACGACGAGCGGACGTTTTGTGATTTCCTTTTATTGTGCGTTTTCGGCGTGCTTTGTGAAGCTAAAAGTTTACACGTAAAGTATTAATGTGGCTTTAATAATTCCAAGTTAAATTGGTGTGTAAATATAAATCCGACCGCATTCGCTGTAAGTTAATTCTTTTTCTATTTCTTTTGTTGTCTCGTGGTTGTGTTAATTCCAATTACAACGTATGCTTTAGCTCTACTCGTGTATTACTATCTGGATAATTCTTGGGGGGGTGCTGGAACGGTTAGTTAAGAATCCTTCGTTATAAAACGTGACGACTACCACGGTTTCGTCTACATTGAAGCTGGCAACGGCCGATGAACTCAACCGGCTGAGAGTCGTTAACCAAATTTAATTTACAGATATTGACCGATTTCAGTGCAATAAATATAAATCGTCAGTTTTAAAAAAAAATGGTAACACTCCGTATCTCTGAAAACGAAGCATTTGCGAGCATACGTTTTATAGTACACTGACATTATTTTTCACTAGTTGAGAGCCAGCCGCTAGCTGCTGGAGAAAGTAATGTTAGTCTGTACATGCATAAAACTTAAGTTTCTAATTTGCAGAAAGTAATAAATCTATTTAATCAATACAGAATTGATAATGTAAGAGTAACGAACAATGGACGTAACAAAAATTAGTTTTAAAAACGGGTTTTTGTTTTTGTAAAGACATTTTTCTTGGTCCTACTTTGACATTTTTCAAGGTAATCTAATATATTTTTCCTGACTTTGACATAACGCCGATTACGATTTTTTTTTCTATAGTTAGACATCCTATGTCTATTTGAGATTTCATTCAATAAATTTTCAAAATATAATTAAAAGTTCATTATAAGAAGAGTATTAAAATAATAAACAAGATGTATGGATTTGGTTGGCTGAATCAAATAGATTTTGTAGGGTTGGAAGTAGACTGACTTGAAAAAGAATCAATGTAGTTAATGTAAAAGAAGAATTATATCCATTTGGAAAACGAATTGGGTAACATTGTTTAACTGAGCCGAGACAGATTGATGTTAAATCCTTAAGTAGACTGACCTGCAATAGTTATTTACATTAGAGTGTGAAAAATAGGTTTTTACGGTGCGACAGTTTTGTTTGAAGAACGAGCCTGAAGGGCGAGTTATTCATTAGCTGGAGTGTCGTAGAATCACTTTACACACAAAATTATATAATATTTTTGGCCGACGTATCAAAAGTAAAAAGAACAACATTATTTCTACTAATTTTAAGTAGCCATTTTAAGTTAACCATTTTGACATACACCACCTAATATTTGTCAGTTCATTTATTTCACTGACGTTTAGATGGCGCCATCAATATTATCATAAATAAAGATATTAAATGCGCCCTTATTCTGTACATTATCGTGTCAAGTATGATGTAAAGTCAATTTTTCAAAATCAATTTATTGGATTTTATACTTAGTTTATTTTTAAAACGTTCCTAAATAGCAGAGAAATCAACCACTACTTTATCGCATAGTAGCCGTACTTTACCGCATTGTGTGTAAAAATCAAGTTTCAAGACAAGTATAAACAACTGAAAAATGTGCTTTACAGTTCATGAGGCCAAAAATAATTTGTAAATGTGGTATCAAGAGTTATAAATAATTAATTATCCTTTTGAAGTGTCTTAAAAACATAAATACATCATGATCCAAACAGAAATAAGGTATTCTCAGGTGTAAAAGTAATGAAAGTAGTTGTCAAATCCGCCAATTTATAAAAATTTGACGTTATCATAAGTATTTTTGTTGTAAATTTAATTGTAAAGAGGTATTGTTGCATGAGCAATACAGGGTTATGCACCGAATCCGTAAAACTTTTAATGAACGGGTTGGGTGAATAACCCTGTATATTCCAAAAAAAAACAAAATATTAGTTGTTTTGTTAAATAATTACAATAATATTATAATGATTTAAATTTAAGGGAAATTATTTTAGAATTAAAATTGAATGAATGAATTATGTTGGGGTAACCATGTAAACATTTGGCGTCAGCAACGTAGGGCAGAATTGTGCATAAATCTAAATATATTAATTGTAATTAAAATGTTTACACGAAGAATGGCTAGTGAAAGGGATGACAGAGAAGTAAAGCAAAATTCTGGAGACGAGGATAGAACGCTCACAAGTTTATACGAAGACTAGCCATAGAATGAATGGTATGAAAAGGAATATAAATAATATGGAGAAGAAGATGCAAACAAACATGACATCGAAGAAAGACTTAAAAAACGTGCAAACAAGTATAAAAGAAATCGATAATAATATGGATAAGAAATTGGGGGATCAGAAGAACTACATAATTAAAATTTTCAACAAAAGATTAGAGAACGCGGACAGCAGGACGAGAAACCTAGAAGAGAAGGTATTAGGCGGTTTAGAAGAGAGAATGGGTAAAATATACCAGACAACTAACTAAAAAATGAAAGATGAAATTATAAGAAGAATAGCAGAAGAAAGCATATTGAAAAACAATGAGATTCAAGACATCATGATAAATCAAGAAAATAATAATAAGGAATTAAAAACTGAGAAGAAAGTTAGAAATTAGAAAACGAGGAGATTAAGAATAGTAGAAAAGAAATGAAGACAGGATAGTACAATACAAAGGAGAAATAGAAGAAAGAATAAATGAAGTCTATGGCGAACTAAATAAAAAGATAGAAAGAAAAGTACTGACAAAGGAAGGAACGTGGGAAGATGTGATTTGAGCAAATATTTAAAATCGAACGAAACAAATTGGAAACGTTTTATAAAATAGGAAAAATTAAATACTACAAGAACATAAGACATTATTTTAAAGGAATAAACACGAACAGGAGAAAATTTTGTGAAACAATAGATATTTGTGCAAGAGAGTACCTGACTTGAAGGATGAAGGCTATGAAGATGTAAAGATAGGAGGAGTCTTTAAGAAAATCAATTTAGAGAAAAGAAAGATCATGATTAAACTTACGTGGGAAGACGACATTAATAGTAAATTTAAAATAAATTAAGAATAAATCAGGTTAAAGAATTTGTGCCAGTACATACATTAGGTATAAAAATGTTTACCTTAGTTACGAAGTTAGTATAAGAAGATATGGTGAGGGTAAGTGTGAAAAAAATGAATTATGAAGTTAAAGAAAACATAGGAAGTTAAACGAAAGAAAAGTTATGATGCTTAAGAAAAATGCTCGAAGGAAAAAGATATGATAAAAAATGAGATAAGAAGTACAATAAAATGAATAATGAATTAGTAAAAAATATGAAGTATATAAAATGTGAATAAGAAAGAATTAAAGGTATATTTTTGATTTATTTTAAAATTTTAACTTTTTAGGCAAACGATAAAACTTTATAAAATAAAGCGGGATGTAGTGTAATGATTTCAATTTAAGGGAAATTATTTTGGATTTAAAAATTAAATGGATGAATTATGTCGAGAGCCTTCTTAAAACGTGTGTCGTGTGTAGCACTTAACAACGAAAGTCAAATTTGCCGCGCATATTGCTAATTTTCTATTAGTGAAAATAAAATCCGACAAACGTTTCCGAGACAAAGCGCGGATATTTTCTTTTCTTTCTACACGGGTGGTTTTTGGCGTGCCTCTTGTA
Source organism: Abscondita cerata (assembly GCA_030710515.1). Taxonomy (NCBI): domain Eukaryota; kingdom Metazoa; phylum Arthropoda; class Insecta; order Coleoptera; family Lampyridae; genus Abscondita; species Abscondita cerata. The sequence goes on from JALBCR010004434.1 coordinate 29,998, forward strand.
GTTAAAATTTTACACATAAATTATTAATGTGTGATTTAAGATTTCCAAGTCGAATTAGTGTTTAAGTTTAAATCCGGCCAAATTCACCGTAAGTATTACCTTGCTTTCTTTTCTTTCGTGGTTGTGTTAGTTGTAATTACGACGTATGCTTTTAGCACGTGCGTTGACCTTGTGTTCTCATCGTGTATTACACCTGGATAACTCCTGGGGATGCTGGAATGGCTAATTAAGAACTATTCCTTACAAAATTATTGACTACTACGGTTTCGCATTCCTTTAAACTGCAAACAACCGGTGGACACTACGGTCTGCAGGGGTCGTGCATAATTTCTACTTCGAGAGAACATATTCGCCTTCCGTTCTTTGTTACATACCTCCCCTAAAGAAAATCCTGGTGTTACCTACCTTCTGGAGCTGTCGAATACCGTCGCTAGCAGGAACTTTAATTCTCAAAACTGCATACTACTGAATACAGCTAAGCTTTAATGTTTAAGTAACTTATTTAATAACAATGCGTATGAAGCTCACGTACATCTGACATAGAACCGTTTGAGCTCTAGTATTTAAACAAATTTTTATTCGGGGTATGCTCCACAACCGACGTTTGGATTTTTAACCAGCACAATACGTGCTCGGGCGCTTTACTTAGAGTGTTTGAAGCTAAAACAAAAGGCCTTTAGGGTTGGCGGGAGGTACTTACCTTTTTAATTCGAGTTTAAGTTAGTTTTAAGTTGCCGTGTGTAAGTGACGTGTATACGAAGAGCCTTCTTAGTAACCAATTCTCAATTAGAACGCTAACTTTAATTTGGTTGTAACTAAAAAGCTTACCTAAAATTCGACACATTAATTGCGAGCTTCATTTATTGTTGTTGCTAACGCACGTAACTATATGCGACAGTCTCTCTATTTCTGTCACATTCTCCTAGTACTTTAAGATTTGTTTGCTGTATTGAATTGTCTATTTGTCTCTCTGATTTGTATTCGATTTAGATTATTAGACCTTAAGTAAAACCTGTTGTATTCTGTTAGTCGGTTTTATTTCTTTCTATTACCCAGCAGGTAGCGCCTTGTTAGGCACCAGTCTATTCTTTTACATGGAGTCAAATTCCCTTACTTTTTTTCTGTAGGTTGTACCGCTAGAGCCGTCGCTTTCTTTTGTTATTTGTAAACTACAACTATTACATAGCGGTAAAAAATTTAATAATAATAATTAACACGATTTTCACCTTTTAAACATCATCAGCATATCTTTACCTTTTTGCCACTAAATTTGTGTATTAAAATTATTCTCTACCCCAATGTTAAATAAAAATGTTAGCTAGCTTTTATTTTACCAATTTAAAGAACTTCTAAAGACAGTGCAGCTTCTATAACACAAGAAAATCTCACTGTTTTGTGAAGCATTCAAAACGATACTATTTTTTTAAATTTTTCAATATGTGACGCTTGCTTCCCAATTCTGTTAGTTTCTGTAAATAACTAAAGATTTGATGACAAAGTTTACTCTCCGTTTGTTGGTCGGGAAGCTACAATGAAGGTTAAAAATTCCAGTGCACTGATCGTCTAACAGGAAGTAGTTTGGAGAAATAAAGAGAATACACTAAAACTCAAGATTTCTTTATTTAACACAAAACAAGTTACTATTAGTTTCACAAAAACCAAACAGCATTTATTAAAGTAAAGCACAAACCATGCAACCCAAAAGCAGTCAGCGGTAATGACGGTTATAGGGATGAGTGTTTCGGTTGTGTAAGGAGAGCGGCGGTTACTATAGGGATAATGGTGACGATATATAAGCAGAACGGCAGTCTGTTAAGTGAAACGATAGGTAGTGTGAGTGACGGAGTCGACATACGAAAATGCGCTATATCGACCCGGGCAATGGCTTGAGTGGTGTATTCAAGGTGCGAAAATGCCACCCCAAACACAACACACGGATAGGAACAATGAAGAGGAATGGTCAATTGAACACACGAAAATGCACTATGCCAACTGTTTAAGTGGTGTACTTAAGGCGCAAAAATGCGTTATCCCAAATACAACACACGGATAGGAAAAAGTTAAGGGAACATAAAGCGGTATCTCTGCAACATGCGAATAGCCAAAGCGGTATCTTTGGCGGTTAAATTAGAAAAAGTGAACTTACTCAGTATTAACGGCAGGACTAAGCGGAACAGGTATCCGGAACCAACTGTCTGTTTAACGCAAGAGCTCACGCTTATATAAGGCATAGCTTAAGTGGGGCAACTGGCTTACGGGAGGGGACTGCGTGCGCACGAAAGCTTAAGCGGGGCGCTATCGTACTTTGCTTTGGGTACGTAAAAATTAATAACAATTAAATACATAACGAAATCGGCCTTATTCTAATAATTAATTACTCCAATTACATGCTTTTATTGCTTGTATAATGCCTCAGAAAAATAATTGTTTTTTAACGTAATGAAAAAACTGAAAAATTTTGAATTTCAAACCGGAATAAAAATGCAAATTCTGTATTGATTTGGTTGGGAAACTGAAGTCATCGAATGCTTGATCAAAGGCGAATTTCTTTATTAAAATCCAAACATAATTTTAACAAGAACATTAACAAAGACGTTCGTTATTAACCCCAACCAAAGTTTCGAATCGAGATTTAATTAAAACATTCTTTTCTTATTGAGAACGTACGTTCACATAAATTTGCGTGCAAAAGTTTGGTAAATAATGAATGCGTAATAAGAAAAAATTCACATTGAGCCCACAAAGAAAATTCCTTTGTAAGCGTGCAGCCCTAATAAAAGTGTTTTTTTTAGAAAAGAGAATATAACTTTAAATTAATTTTCTGTTTTTAGTTTCGTAAGTTTTCCAATTTTCTTATGTCATACCTTTACGGACGAGGAAAAGAAAAACTAAGTAGCTATACGTAAACAATTCGTTATTGGTGGAGAGCAAAACGTTCTTTTTATAAAATATGGATGTCACTTTCAAAATTAATTTGTATTATGTCCAAACTTTTCGTTTTGCTAATTTATTAATGCATAGAGAAAATTCCAGTTTTCTTATAAAGCAATTACAAATTTTTTAAGCTGTTTAGACTTTTTTTTTAAATTTAGTATACATCGCTTTATAAGGATTACATAATTTAAACTAGCGTTGCGGTGTATAAATGCATAAATGTAACGAGTATCGTTGTTTTTGTTTCGTAAGCCGCGTCGTAGTTAAAATCAAATAAACATTAAAACTATTTACATTCATAGTTAATTAAATTACCAGAATTTACTCGACCATATGTATTTCGTTGGGAAAGAGTTGTACAAGTGGATGTATGTTGCTTTAATTGAAATACTTGAAAATGTTGATACAGTTTATGCAAAAATTGTATATATTCTTTTAAGTGTAGTGGTTTATTGAACGCTTTTCTGGTTACAGGTACTACTTCTCTTTTATTTATATTTTTATAGCCGCAAACATTTAATCAATTTCTGAAGATTTTTTGACGTACTTAAAACATGACAATAACCTATACAATCCAAGACTTTTATTCTCATTATAAAAAATTCCAATTTTGATAATTAAAATACTATGGAAAAATTTAGATGTTTCCATGGGATCTCATGTTTTACTTAATTTTTCTATGGGAAGATTTTCCTATGATTTAGATTCCCGTAATAATAATTTCCCCTTAATAAAGTATGTAATAACGTAACCCAGGCACTTGCAAAAGCAAGCAATTCTCTTGGGAAACCTTTCATCAGTTAATAATTAAACACGAACAAACAAAAAAATATTTCCGATTTACAATATAGCAATTCAGCTTATTTATACATGTATTTCTAATCAAAACTAGAGTAAGTTAACAGTGTATAACACCTTGGGTAACAGGCGAGTTTCACAAGTCGTTACGCTCCTGCTTGCCTATTTAGTTGAATTTTGAAATCGCGTTAATTTTGAGATGACCGTATTGTATTTTTGGCAAATATCACATCTACACAATGACATAAACATATTAAAATAGATATAAATACATGTGACTGACCGCACCTCTTAATTGTACAGTAATGCCCTTTCTACAAACTGGTATTGTTCATTCTGAATCATATTTTAATAAATAAAACGCTTTAAAATGTAAAACTCCAACAAGATATCGGTTTCCGCAAAACCAACACACACGTGGTTGAAATATTTATAATATGTAACCGAACGAAATACACATAAAATAGATCAAATTGGAATGCACAATCACATGATTATAATACCAATTATTATAAGTACAAATTAAATGTAATACGAGTATCGGGTCGATCACCACCCAATAATTAGTGTTTAAATATACTAAAAGTTACAATCAAAAGCAAGCATCTTTAAGTTATTGTAATTGCGTAATCAAAGGAGGGAGGCTGATGGTACATTAACCCATTATCTGACAGAAATAGAAAAATGAAACGTTTGTTTTTGTTTATTTTTACAAAATTGGGTAGTGTATATTCAAATATAATATAAAAAAATTTCAAATAAAAAAAATTTAAATGGTAAAAAAATAACGATGAGTATACGCAGCAATGGCGTTAGCACAGTAAACAAATACATCAAATTGCACTACCGCTGACAATGACAAAGACAATTAGAATGAAAATGTACACTGCACTTTTGCAACTTCTGCGTGCCTTCCTTTCATGAGGAACAACAATGTGACCTAAGTTGTCGAAACTTATCTCGTTTCTATTTTTGAAAGTATTAATGTTTTAATGCCTTTATTTATTATTGCACTTGTGCCTCCATTATATTGATTTTTCATGGACGCACTGGTATTCTCAAATTTCATTAAAGACAAGACTAGGTAAGATCAAAATTTCAGTTGACTTATACCTTCTCTATTTGCTAAATTGTACAACTTCCATGCGTTTACAATTGCACTATCTACATAATTTATGAACAGTGGCCACCACCATTTCTTGCATCGAATTCTGATTCTATAATTTGCGGTTGAGGGATATGAATGTCTTTTCTTTGTTACCTGTCATACCTTGTGGGTTCAATTGGTGTATGGGTTTACGACGGTTACAATAGAGTTATCATTCCATTTTACAACAACTATTCCTGCCTTTTTATCATACATTTTATCAAGGCTTCCTCTTCTCGTTTAGTCAGCAGTTTGTTTTGTTCCATAAGACATTTAGGCAGTCTATTTTCCCGTATTGTGCCAGTTGCAAAGTACCCCTTTTCTTATTCCATAATAATCCATACGTGGAGAAAAATTTGTCAAAATTAATCAATTATGGAGAAAAATGGTCCAATAGCTCAGTTAAATTAGCATTCAATCTCAAAAAAAATTCCGCTGGATTTTTGCATACGAATAGATATTACCATTATATAAGTTAGGACAAAAGGCCCCAAGGATTTGACTCCTGCTAAATTTTTTATGTGGTATCGAAGAAGAGAAAAACCAGTTTTTTGTAAATATCTTGCAAACTACGGGATTTTCAAAAGGAACAGCAATTAGCTAATTTGTAGCTTAAATAATTTAGAAATAGATGGGTGGGTCGGTTTAACATTATCTGGTAATCGAGCGTAATATGTTAAAGCAGCACACTTTATTAAAAAAAATCTCCCGATTTCAACTGCACACCTTAGGTGAGGTGTTGAAAGTGATTTTCCTTTCAATTTAATGTCCCTCAGAGCCTTGACTTATCTCAGTACTGATTTTATATAAAACTAGCTGTCCCGGCGCGCATCGCTACGCCAAATAAAAGAATTGTTAGCAGTTATCTGTTAAATCTGTTAGATATTCTGAATTTTTGCCTCTATTTTTTTTAATCAGGAGTAAGAAAATACGTAAAAAACAGATGAAACCCAAATAGTTACAATTGATTGTGTGACTTTCATTCATCTGATTTTAACCCATATCCTCTCGAAGAGAAGCGAAAAAGCATCACTGATTTTCAAAAAATCATATCTTTGAAAGTATGCGTCCGATCGCAAATTTTTTTTTGTTGGAAAGGTACATCTTTTGGCTACCTTTGCTCCATACATTTCGACTTCCTCAAAAACATGCACACCCACTGTGCGACAAACAACAATTAAAAAAGTAGTAAATTTTTAAAGAACCTGAAGAAGTGTGTAAAATTTCATTCCAATCGGACTAACGGTTTAGGAGGAGTTCGAGGACAAACAAACAAACACACACACATTTATTTTTATATACAGGGTCCTGCATGTTAGTGCGTCATTATGTCCTAGCGGCTAGCCATTTGGAGATTATTTACGCAACAAAATAATTTAATACAATAAAAAAAAAACTGTTGAAAGAAACAAAATTGTAGAAATGACTACAACAAGTGTTTCAAATGTTTTTCATTTTTATTGAAGCACCAATTGATTCGCTGTTGAAAAGATCTTTCCCTCTCTTCAACATTTGAGGTGAAATGCTTGCAAACGAGTCCCTATTCTTTGGTGCATATCTGTTGGTGTTGATGGTGAATTGTTATACACGATTACTTTTACATATCTCTACAAAAAATCTAGTTTTGTCAGATCAAGTGATCTAGCCGGTTACCTGGTGGGTATATTCCTGCCAATTCAATGATTTGAAAGATTTCATCCAGATATGTTCTTGCAAAGAATGTTAAGAGGAGATATTTTTTTGACGCTGACATATGCCATCTGCTAGCAATTTATTTTCCACCAACGGCCTTCTTTGGTGTAAAAAATATATACAAAAGTGTCGCAGAACTTATTGTAATTAAATTTTTTGTTCTCTTAAGTATTAAATATCTCAAAAACTACGGAGTTTAAACATAGGACACCTTGAGTAAAAATCAAAGAGAAGAAAAATGCTATCTTATAGCAAAATAAAACAAATGTCATTTTATTTGAAAAAAATGAGTTATGACCTTTTGACTTTTAAGAAATTTGGATTTTTTTATAACACCCCGTAGCACACAATCTAAATTTCTAACTATTAAAATATTAACCTTCATCAAGTCTAACGTCAGTGCTACAATTAGTTTATAAAATTTTCAAAACAAAGTCGCTAAGATTTTTTAAAGTGAAACCTGTTTACGGAAAATTTTTCAGAGAAACAATTATAAGTTGGCTATGCTGGCAGTAAATCAAAAAATAATTAAATGGCTATGTAGAGGTTGAGAAACTACCACAGATCATCTTGAAATGTACAGGGTATTCTATTAAAAAAAACATGTTTTTTGGCATCCCGTAAAAATGGGACACCCTGTATCGTTAAAAATAATTTTACAAACTAGATCTTTTTAAACCAATTATGTTTAGTATAAACTTTTTTAATGGGCTAGACGCTAGGAAAGATCGACGTACAAATGCAGGACCCTGTATATAGATATATGAGAAATCAAAAGTTCTTTAAATTTTCTACTAACTAATCTAGCAAAACGTACGTCAATTTCGGTAGAGCTTTTTCGTGTGTGTTTTAGGCGTTTTTAATACAAACATAAAATATGGAAGGTGATCAGTACCTTACAATACTCCATGGTGAACAAGAAAAACATGTTCTTCCTGAGAATCACTACTTTGGTTTCCAGACCTGGTCATCAAGACCCTCCCGGATAATTACGAAAAAATTTATAACAATTATGTAGGTAAGATGTCAAAAAAATTGCAGTTTACAGAGTAGTCATCTTAAACGTAACAACTTGTGTTTATTCTTTAAACTCAGCCCGAAACACTTCTGCAAGGCTCAATTATTGCATACGAGTGGGGATCATTAAAATAAAAATTGCGTCAAAAGTTATCAACGATCTGACGTCTATTAAACTTCTTGTGGAGAGGAAGAAGTTTTGCGAAAAATATTTTTCCAAATATCTGATCCTAAAACGAAATAAGCCCTTCAAAGCTTATACAATTTGCAACAAAAGTGTTCCAACACTTTTTCTTAAAAATCTTAACTTAAAGAGTAAAATAAGGTAAACGTGTCTAATTTAACTGGCCTGTAAGTTTTGCAAATTTATCTTCTTTTTGTAACAGATCATTATCAGCTAAATGAAGGTTTTGCTTTCGAAATCTATTTTGCTCATGCAGTTTCGAACCAGCGGTAAACCTTTATCATCGTCTTTAGCCCAATACATGTCCGTCTGTGGTAAAGTTTGATATCCTGTCAGTGCTAGAATTCCAATAGGTCTCTTCAACTCCTTTACCGTAAATTGGGAATCGTGTCGGTTATTATTAGATGCGTTTTTCTCAGAGAAGTTTACAGTTTGCAACATCAAATTATCATTAATTAGGAAACTGAATAGTTCTATTGGTGATTTATCTTCAAGAAGATTTACTAGTTTCTCATTTGACACACTTTGGATGTGCTACATTCTATCTTTTCCATTTGCCAAATTGGGGTAGGACTAAAATTTTGGAGTAGTTGACTTATATTTCTTAGGCAACGGTTGCTCATGTTCTTCTTGATCTGTAAGAGAATGTTTGTTTTGATGCAGATGAACTTCAAATGTTCCAACTATATCAGACGGACGAGAATCTTCTTCCAATAAGTCATCATTTGTCAATTCGTCTACTGACAGAGGAATATATACTGCATTAATAGTATTTGCCTTTGCAATATTAAAATCTTCTTCAATTATTGCCTCTAACTCACCCATACTGAGTGGTCTCGTATAATAATTCGACATATTTAAATCGCACTATACATTTCACAAATAAATATCACTTTAGTATAATTTATGCATAAACAATGTTATTTTCAATGAGAGATCAAAAATAAATTAATAGGTAGGTACTGGGATACATAATGTATTTAAATACATTCTGACGTCGTTGATGCGTAATCGTATCATTAACTTTAACGTTAAATGGCATCCCATAACAATTGCGCAACAAAGCACGAGGTCGCAATAATTTCAAAAAAGGTAAAGACAGATTACAATTTAAATTTAAATATGGATCTATCAACAATTCCATTTTTTCTCATAAACTGATGCCTATTATAGTAAGGCATGTGAATTAGGATTGGAATAAGTTTCCAGGATCTTCCGGATTTTTCACGTTTTCTTTTCCCAGCCGTACTTCATCCCATGATTTTTTTAATCCATCTGATTTTCTTCAATCTTCTTATATGAACATACTGTTTCAGATTCTTTTTTTTTAAATATTGTTCTATCACTACTCAACTAATCTCATTTCCTGTCTATTTGTGTGAGCCCACAGTATCTTTTCTGACGTTTTCGCTTTTTTCTACATCTAAGCCTTAAAATAAGTATTATATTGTATTATAGATTCTTTCTCCAACGTACCAGAAAGCCAAAGTGGTGACCCTGATACCTCCACAGCATTTATTTTAGAATTTTTGGATATTTCACTAGCCATGCTTTGCTTTATACGTAATTATACTTTTAATTATAGTGTAGTACTCTTCTCTGCTACTACATTAAGATATTAAGATCGGAAACAATTATCCATAACAATAACGGTCAATATAACTAGTAACTTCTTCCGGTTTCACCGTGTGTCAAAACTGGCCGTCGTCGTTTTGCTGTTCATGCTGACAGTTTCTTCAGAATAACTGAAATGCTTCTCTGTCGTTCGATCTTTTCCTAGTATATTGCAATGGATCGTATTTATTTAGTTTAAAAAAAATTTGTTAATACGAGACTCATTTATTTTCCATATCTCAAGGTCTTAAGTTCATTTAAATAAAATTATTGTTATAATAACATAACAAATTTAATCTAATGAAAAACAATTTCACAAATTAAATAAAAATATTAACTACCTTATCTTGTCTGCACACGAATAATAAAAAAATCTGATTAAATCTAATTCATTCTTTTACATCTCATTGTGAATCAAATACAAACAAATTTGTTAATATTTTAGCCGACATGTAGAATTTTTGTACTATGTTTTAATTTTTTCTTAAACTTTATATTTAGTTTCTTAACACGAATAGTTTAATTTTTTTTCTTAAATTGTTATGTGTCGGTTTTTGAAAGTCGTAATTTTAATTATCTTCAGTTTGATTTGAATAGAACATTTATTATAAATTTAATATTAATTAAATTTTTTATTTTGTTTTTAAATATTTAAAATAACTCTTTCAGTGCAATATGTATTGTGTGCACCCTTTTCGCTCCGTATTGTTTAAAAAAACAATTATCCTTGTTTTTCACAGAATTTGACATAGCATTCCTCAAATTCTCTTCATTCTGTTTCAAGTTTTGACTAACAGTAGCTGTTAAAGCTTTACAGCGTAATCATTCAATTTTTTTTATATTATTTGTTCTTTACAGATATTTTTCTTAAATTACACAATGAATTCTCGCTATTCAATTTACTAATGTGTTTCTGTTTTATTCATCATAGCAGTTATAATGTTGTTATGATAGATAACAATTTTTTTCGTGAAAGTTACATTTTCATTAAATGTTGTTGTTAAATTACCGGGTAAAAATCCAAAAATATTAAGTTAAAGAACAATAAGAAATTTACTTTGGATTACTTAACGGTATTTGATTACCCTTATTTTGACTTTTGCATTAACATGTGTCACATATGACATTTTAAATTTCTCACAACTTTCCACATTTTTTTCAGTATTCATTGAAACTCTGGGACATTGTTGTAAACTTTATTTTACACAATTTGAGATAAGAAACTCGGTTGAGTTTCTTGTTCATTTCTTTCATATTAGTAAAATAGATGTCGAAGAAAATAATGTGATCAAACGGAACAGCAACTGATCCCAAAGTCAATTTCTCCAGAATGTAATTTATTTTTTAGCCCCACAATAAGCATCGAATGCATAACAGTAACCGTACACGTTGCCCGAATCTGACCGCTTTACCACAAATAAACTGTTTTGCGAGTGGTGGCCATAGTACTTTACTATGGCTTCATCGATCAACTGCTCCTCATGCCAGATACCTTGTAATCTTTAGTTGACAAGGTCCATGAGTGGTCGAACTTTGCTCATTCTTCTTCTTTTTGCAATGAAGTGTTATCCGCAAGATGTACAGGGTTATTCATTATATTTTGATCTACAGTTTTCGATTTTTTCACGTAGTATCTTTTGGTAATAGAGAAAATAAAAAATCGACATCACAATATTGTAAAAATTATTTGAGTTATACTTTTTTAAATGGAACACCCTGTATATTATCATCTCAAATGAAAGATTTCTTTGTTATGATTTCAAATAAATATTTTGTTGGCATTTGATTCAGCGACTTTAAGATATTTGAATTCATAACTTATTTTTCCTGGAGATCAAGTTGCCTTCAAAACGTCGACGTTTACAATAAACACGTAACCCTAGCAACAAAGCAATTGTTAGTTACATAAGTTAGTCATCAATTGAAAATTAAACTGTATTGCAGAAATTAATATATTTCTAAAATTATTTGAAACATCTATCAAATGTGTATTCGGAGGAAGAATGCTTTGTACAGGTCCGTAACAGGAAAATTCTGTATTAAACTTGAAAAAATACTTAAATGGTAGTAACCCGCAAAGTGTGATACACCGATGAATTTGGAGTGGAAAGAGTTTTCAGAATATAATGTCAAAAAATAAAGGCCGTATTTAAGGAAAAAAAGTTGATGATGCTTTGACAAAAACGAAATGTTGGATTCAAAAATTAGGAACAATGCATTAAACAAAATAAAAAGTTGCTGTGAAGAAGTGTCATCAGAATTGATGTAGCTTCACTATTAAAGCCAAAAAAAACAAAAACTTAAATTGAAAAATCAAAAATATTCAAAATATTTGAAAAACGCATAAATTTTGAAGATACCGCCATTGTTTTAGGCTTTTGAGAGAGCAACTTTTGTCCCATTTAATTAAGTCTGTATCTGCTACTGTTTCGGAGGTACCCATAGACACACTGTATAACTTAAAAGTTATGATAAAATGTTGAATTTTTTTAAATACCAATTGTAGTTTGCCATGAAACTGTTGAATAGCATATATTTTTTGTTTTTCAAAAATATTTCACATTTAGTATATTACTGAGTGCACATTTTAAAAGTATTTTTGATTATACAAGGTGTTCCAAAGAGTCATGGCAGCAAAAACTTACATTTTTTAAATTGAATATACTATATTTTTTTTAAGATTTGAAAATATCTCACCAAGAGCTTTAAAAAAAATAGCATGTGAATATATTGTACAGGGTATTTTAGAAAATATAGCTAATTATCAAGTAAAAATGACATTTACTTTAACGCTCTGTTATAAAGTAAGTTAAAGTAATATAACATGTATTTCTAATAACATATTACTTCCATATTATTAACTGTGTTTATTATTAATCACTTTTATTATCGGACACTTTATTAATACAGGGTGAAGCAAAATGCGAACCGTGCAATATCTCATGAATCACCCTATATGTTTTTTCAGAGATTGTGTGTACAATTAATTAGCTTGTGAGAGATGAGATCTTTTTGAACCTTACATAAAATACAGTGTGTTGTATTTAGAAAGATGTAAGTATGCTGTTACGACTTTTTGGAACATTCTGTATAATTAAAAGTATTTATATGTAATTTTTTCCCAACGATGCTATCATCCAATGTCAGAAGTTTTCACCACTCTGTATATAGGAGTGATCTTCAGAGTACTATTACTTAGTGAGAACCAAAAGTCTGTGTGACCCCCCTATAATTTTAACCCAACATGTACAAAAAATTTTATGGAAAAATTTAAGATACCGTAATTTTTGCACGTAAAATACAATATTTTTGGTTTTATTAAATATTTACCGTTTTCCTTAACTTATTTTCTGCATATACTATATCGTTTAAAAGCTAATTAATTGTACTAACAATCTGTGAAAAAAATTATAGGGTTATTCATTTAAAAATTTTGACATACTATTAATAGTTTCCGATAAAAAAAAATTCTAAACACAGTTAATGACATGGAAATAACATTAAAAAAATACATGTTAAATTATTTCAAGTAAATACCAGAGCATTAAAGGTTGTATTTTTTAAAGCTCTTGATGAGATCTTTTTGAATCTTGAAGAAAATATGATATGTTCTATTTAAAAAAATGTAAGTTTATGCTGCCACGACTCTTTAGAACACCCCGTATAATCGAAAATATTTTTAAAATGTACACTCAGTAACTGTACTAAATGTGAAAGTTATATCATTTTTATTAACTAAGTTATTCTCCGATGTCAGAAGTTTGCGCCACCCTGTATAAGCTGACAATCAACTAAAAACATTAAATTTATCTTGCTTTGTAAGTTAGCAGTGATGAATATTTAATCTCCACAATACATGTTATTGGTCTGATAATAATAAATTAATAATCATACTACTATGTTTATTAAGGGACACTAAATTCTAGAAGATATTTGGAATACATTCTTCCGACTCATCTAGAGGAATTTTTAGATAATCTTTTATTTCATCAGCAGCATCATTCATAATCGATAATTCTCGAATAATAACCAGTAGATGAGGACTTCAGGACTGATTTGTTGGTCGGCCTGATCGAAAACTACAACCTTGAAGGGCCTTTAAAAAAAGATACACTACATTAAAAAGTAAATAAATTTGTAGCAAATTACTCACCGTAATGAAATTAAATTTTTAAAAATACCGTTACTTGAATATAACTGGACTGGAATATAACAATGTATAATTTTTTGTAATAGTCGAAAAATAAATCAAACTTTGTTTTCAGAACAGTAGGTTAAACACCTGCAATAATGGTGAATATTTAGATAACAGACAGAAGGTCATTTTCTAACAACAGTCAGTTGAGTGTCGACGTTTGCCGCGATAAAGGTTTTTCGAATTGTGTCTTAAGTGAATGTGTTTTTTTGGACAAAAAATTATTTGGAAGGTCCTTAAGGTGCGTTTTTGAACCAGATTAATTAATTTCTTATTTTTTGTATGTTGTGGGTAATATTTATGAAAAGCCTTGAATGATTTTCTTTGTTTTACAAATGTTTCACAATTTATTAACCAAAGTACTAAGAATTCAAAATTTGGATTGTTTATACTGTTCTAAATTAGTTTTTGAAATACTATGTTGAAAAAAAATGGAAATTATTTGAATGAAATTATTTTTGAACTTTTTATCTATTTTATCTAAATCCAATAAATGAATGTTTGATGCGTCATTCTCTCAAGCTGACACCGTAATGTGTAGCTTGATTAGAAACCGTTTTTTTGAAAAATATTACAGTTTCAAAAGTTGTTGGTCATTTAGATTTTTACAAAATTTTTACGAAATTTTTGTGTTTTCTATACAGGGTATGTGGCCAAACCTCAGGACTAAATCTTATGACAAAAAGTTTATATAAGCATGGTCGTAACAGGCTTTGATTTTATTATACGGGTTGCTTAAATAATATTTTAAAAAGCGTTTTTCGTAAATTTATCAATAACCAAAAAAATTAAATTCTTCTATGTAATTCGATTGACTTCAACATTGTTAATAATACTACAAAATGGGGATCTAGCAGTAAAACAAAGTGAGTTGAATGATGGTATTGTTGCAACCTTTCAAAATAAAACAAAAGTGACGTACACTGAACAGTAATTATTCCTAAAATCTCATTTATCGGGGACAGAAATCACCGGTTTTAACTTAATTGCCATAAACCTTAATTATACATATTTGTTTGTTAAAAAATAAAGATCGGTTTACATAATGCAAAATTAATTATTAACCTCTCGCTTTGTTCTGAATTTGTTTTGAGAGCGCTTCGAGATGGAGGTGGAAGCACAAAATCAACTCAAATTGTTTAAATTGCCGACGTTTCGTTATATGTATGATATCATTATCAAGGCTAGATTTATTGAGAAAAACGTGATTACAGTAAAACCTCTATTTTCGGCCACCTCTTTAAAGCGGCCACCTCTAAAAATGGCCAAGTTTCCCAAGTCAAAAACCAATTTTACGAAAATATCCATATTAATGACCCTCCTAATAGCGACCACCTCTCGATAACTTTGTAAACTTTCTTGGACAAATACATGTAATTCTACCTCCCATTTTCGGCAATTCTTAAGTAAGGTTATTAGTAGACAACAGCTTAGCGTTCAAGTTGTGCATAAAATATAATTGTTTTATTATGTGAGGCCTAACTAATTACCGGTATTTAAGAACGGATTTAAAGAATTTGTTTGATTTACAATAGACAATTATTACAGAGAACATGCAATTAAAAGGCTCATTAAGCTCACCCCAAAAATCGTATTTTGCGTACATAGTTTGAGTTAGTATGTTCAACAGTGCTGTTACATATAGACGTACAGAAAAATTACAATGTCGCTAAAAAGAAAACGTTTGTCTCTTAAAGAGAAAATTGATATAATTGTGGTAGTGCTAGAAAGGCTGAAAAATTTAGTGTTGGAAGAACACAAGATATTTTAAAAAACAAATGTGGTTTAAAAGAGCTATTTGAAGAAGGTTCCAATACAGAGCCAAAAAGATAATTACCTGGAACTGAAGGTTTAGAAATTGACCGAGTAGTTTACAATTGGTTTTGTAAAGATAGGAATAAAAATATCCCTATATCGGGAACTTTAATAAAAGAAAAAGCATTGGAAGGAAATTTAAAAATGACGGATTTTAGAACTTCAAATGGGTGGCTTGAGAAATTTTGTCAAATTAAAACAATTTGCCGGGAGTCAGCTGATATTAACCTGAACACTGTTGAAGCTTGGAAAGTAAAGCTGTCAGTAATATTGAAGGAGTATTCACCCAAAAATGTGTACAATGCTGACGAGACTAGACTTTTTTACCTTGCGATCCCAAAACTAAACGTTCTCTTTAAAAAACGATAAATGTAGTGGTAAAAAAACTGCAAAACAAAGATTGACAATTTTATTTTGTACAAATATGGAAGGTGATAAAGAAAATCCGTTAATCATTGGAAAAAGTAAACACACAAGATGCTTTAAAGGTTCTTATATCAACAAATTGCCCTTAGAATGGGTATCTAATAAAAAAGCTTGGATGACTGTAGAGATTATGACTTCCTGGCTAAAAAAATTTGATGAAAAAATAAAAAAAGAAGATAGAAAGCCTTATTATTTCTGGATAACGTCACGTCTCATCACAAAGTGGCTCTTGAAAATGTGAACAGTGTTTTTCTACTCCAAACATCACATCCCATTGCCAACCACTGGATCTAGAAATTATCCAAAAATGAAGGAAGTTTTTAATCAAAAGGCTGCAACATTTACAAATACCGAACGTTCTTTTGAAGATGCTGAAAAAAGTATCAATTTAACCAGCGCTTTAGTTTGGATATCAGTAACCTGAAGAAACGTTTCGCCTATTACAATTGCTAAATGTTTTGCAAAAGGTCCTGCAAGAAGATTTCGATGAAGAAGACAAAATTCCACTAGCTCAGCTATTTCCTGAATTACTAGAAGGTAATCAACGTGTAAGCCTTGAAAATTATGCATCTATTGATTGTGATATTTTGACCGAAAGCCTCAATTTAAGTTTTCAAGATATAATCAGTGAATTAGATTATAGTGAAGGTTGTGATTCGATCAATGAAAGTGGCCCAGAAGAATGCGAAGTTTTTACGTCAAACATTAATGATATGGGTGAAGTGTGTGAAAAACTAAGAGATGTGTTCTGTTTTCTAATGATAAGAGTGACCTAGCGGAAAAAGTACTTAAAATTTTATCAAAATGTGAATTTTGTGTTTTACAAACTAAACTTAAAAATATAAAACAAATCTCAATACAAAAATGTAATTTAATGGTATGTATATTTATGTAATTAATTATTGTAATATATATAACGAGCAATTAGAAAATAGGTACATATATAGTCTGTATACTATTGGCGCGGAGTAATAAATCATAATTGCTTGAAATTCTTTATTTTCTTGTGAAAGCGGTACTTCTACGGTTAAGTAATAACCAATAAATTCTAACCAAAATACGATCGTTGTGCCGCTCTTGCAGCAGACCCATCTAGGGTCTGAGAACAATAGTTTAACCTGTGTAAACATGTTGCCATCAGCCCAGGTACTGACGAAACGAGAATCATAGCCGTAGATGTGGGTATTATACCAAGATACAAAAATAATGGTATATAATACGTAAGAAGTAAAATTTGTAATGTGATCTACTATACAAATAAAATAAATAACATATAACCACATAATAATTCATATCAAGGTAGATTTTACTATTATAATATATTTACCTACTAAAAATATGATTTTCCAAACGTATCAGGTACCTACGCCACTGCAATACGGGAGGTTCGATAATTCTGACAGGTTTATTACTCCGCGCCAATAGTATACTGAGTATAATGTAAATGTATGTATTATGTATTCAATATGTATAACTCTTCCATTATTATATCGTCTAATTATGTAATATTGCATCAGCACATTTATAATTGTTTTTTAATGCAGATATATAGTACCTATAGCGAACCGTATTATGTTCCATACTTAAAAGATTTTAATAAACAACGCATAGAAATAAATTTTTTCCTCCCAATAACGACCACCTCCATATACCGGTCAGTTTTGCTGCAAGTTTTAGTGACCGCTATTTAGAGGTTTTACTGTAGTAATATAATAACAATAATTGACGGACTGTTTACATTTTTCTTATTAATTTTTTCAATAATTTTATTTTTTCAGGTGTAGTTTTTAAGTAAATTATACCATTGTTTTTGACGACAGAAATCAAATTTCACTCACAAGAGAGGTAAAGCTGTCAGTTCTACTCACAACTGAGTAAATCTGACAGCTGTTAGTTGTAAATAAAAATTCTAATTTTGCATTGAAAATACTAGGAGAATATTTGTTAAAGAATATTTATTCAAAATTATTAAAAAGTTACTACATTAATATTGCAGTTATGACTAATACATTTCTAATTCTTATAAACGTCAACATTAACCGTAGAATTCGTGTTGTTAAAGTACACTTCTTTATTAGCACTAAAAGCTACTTCTTTGTTCTGTTGCACAAACGCGATTTCATGATTAACACTTGTAGAACTGCTACTCCCATCTCGACGAATTCCTTTATTAGCAGTGAAAGCAACTGCCTTGTTCCGTTCCGCAATCGCGATGTCATAGTTTACATTCGTAGAACTGCTACATCCATCTCCAAGAGTTTTTTTCGCAATACTAACTATATTTTTCAGAGATCCTCTACATATCCTTCAACGGCATCATCACTCTTCCACCTATCGAATTGTTTCAGAATTCTTATATCGGCACCACAGTCAGACAACAAGTGTCCGGTATACATTTTAGGTTTTTTTAACTTAAGGAATTTTGTTATCAATTGTGGCATCTATCAAAAATTGTTTTAATGCCAATGGGTTGTATCCTACATTTTCCATTTTGGTAGCAAATAAATAGTCTTCCTGTGCTCACTTTGTCTGGATTAGTAGGTTTAATTCCTAATCCAGTTGTCAACATAGACAGTTTCTTATGAGTCTTGGTGTAAGGAACATGGATCAGGAGAAGATTGCCTTTGTTTTCTACATCGGTACAGCGATAGCTTTAATGCTTAAAACACACGTGTGTCGATAAAGCCAAGTATAACTTGTACAGAAGCATAACACCTCTGATGAGCTCAAAATAGTCTTAAAATTAAATATAAAAATTTTAAAGAACTTGCAATTACTTGTTATATTGTAAAACTTACCAAAAGTATCGGGATTTATTTAAATTCACAGATTACTCTCTCATTGACTTGACGCCACAATCTTTACCGTGAATATAGCTTGAAGTACTGTTTTGCGATTTTCATTTATAACTGGTGTTCAAATAAAAAACTCATACAAAGTTTAGGTTAGAATTCGATGTACCTAAGGAAGTAGGTATTAATTTTTGTCAATTTTTACGTTATACAGGGTGTTTCTGAAAAGTGTGTACATATGCTGAGTTATTTGAACTTTGTTCTTTCTAGTGTGTCACCAATTAAGGCATGGTTTACATTACGCAGCGTCCGCCATAAAGTCTGCACCATATGGGAAACTTTTTCGGTATTAGTTTTAGCATGATTAATATCCACAAAACTATGACACAGCAGAAATGTCTTTGGAAATTTTAACATGGATGAAAATGCCATCATTTATCAAAATATGGAAAGGTGTCATAAGGAAAAGTTATTTGTAATTACATTCAGACTCTAAATATGAAATTTGGCAAGACAATTTTAATGTTTTATTTTTTTCCCAAAATATTTAACATTCTTTGTGTGTATTTTTTATTTATAATTGAACGAACATGGAAGACTATTTAAGATAGACCATATTTGCAAATACTACATCTATGTTTGTCTTCCTTGTCTTTTCATACATATTGTTGTCCTGTTGCTAAATTTTTTGGTTACGTTTCCAAACACCTTGGGGGTGTTTCAAGATAGATAATCGTGATGGTGTCTTCTCTCCGATGGTAAACTTTATATTTTAGGTACCCCCATGAAAAGGAATTTAGGGGCGTTATGTCCGGGAATCTTGCTGGCCATAAGTATTGCAAATATCTGCCAATCCATTTGCCTCTAAACAAGTTGTCCAGATAATTTCTTTTATGAATAGTACTGTGAATTGAAGTCAATTACTTCAGTAATTTCATTAATAAGGAAGTTCAAATATTTTTCTGAATTAAAAAAAATAAGGGCCAATTAAACTTACTACACCATTGGAAGAAAAAGTGGCTTCGTCTGTGAATAGTTTTTGTTTAGCAAAATTTCGTTTTAGTTTATTTTTCCTTGTATCTAAGTACATAATTCAAATCTAGCATCAAAATCGCGTTCTTAATAAACTTTGACTTGTATGGGCGATGTTTACTTTTTTTTTTACAAAAATCTTCCTACAGTAGTTCCTACTGCGCCAGTTCTAACGGAATTTGGGGCAATCGACGTTTGTGTATGGTGTATTACATCAAGCAAAACGTCTTCCTCATGTTCCTCATTTTGTATGTGGCCTTTTGAAATCTTTTTTAACTGAGCCGGTTGTTTGAAATTTTTGAAAAATACGTTCATCTGTTGATTGAGAAACAAACTCTTGGTGATATCTTTGATTAATAATATCAGCTGTGTTCCTAATTGTTCTATTTTCGTCATGAATTAAAATAATTTAAATTTTTTCTTCTTAATATGGTTCAAGATTGTAGTGCTACTTTTCGTAAAAAATGTTTCTTTCGCAAGAAGTTAATTGATTGAAAAAGAAATGCAACATTTATGTATTTTTTCATTGAAATATATTAATTTAACTCAACTGTAAAAAAAGAACTTTTCCATGTTTAGATAAATAATGCATTTCCAGTTATTTTAAAATTTCAAAAGACATTTCGGCGGTGTCACAGTTGTGACGTGACAAATAGTTTTGTTCATTTTGAGGATATTAATTGTGCTAAATATGGTGCAGACTTTACGGCGAGCACTGTATAATATTAAACCGGGTGTAAATAATTTTAATAAAAAAAAATTATTAATTGAAATTTTGAACAATGAGAAAATGCCTTTTTAATTCACATGCATGTATGTTTTGTTTGCGCTTTGACAACGTTTCAGATTTAGAATTCTACTTAACTCTTAAGGTAAGTCGAGAGAGTAGCTATACCAAGAATCCTTGGTAAACGGAGGCTAGGGGTTCTTCACTACGTTATCTCCATTTGGCGCCCACTGATAACCGACAAATTTCTTTATGTATGACGACTCAACCACATTTTGACACATCCCAAATTAGATTCACGAAAGCACACTTCTTGTGGACCACGCCTTCCCCTCTGAGCTCCGCTCATTTCCCTGTTTGTGATGCCTTGTATCTATCTAGTACCGACTTTGTGCACATAACAAATACTGCAATCGGAATCAAACCCTGGTTTGGCAGCGCAAAATATCACTAGGCGACAAATTAACGAATTCATCCCGGGAGGCCGTTTATTAAATGAAAATTAATTCAGTAAATAAATAAAAATTAGACAAAGCCAACATGCTACGCATGCGTTAAGTCACAAGAATGAATTAGCTTCTAAAGAGCAGACAGTCATGAACAGTAATTAGCATTTACATTAACATTAATCAGTTGAGTAATCAATATGAGTGCAGAGTATGTACTCCATGTGAATTCGTAAAATGAATCGAGAGTATTCGGGTGTGCGTTCGCGACGAATTGAAAGTAGGTGAGGACGCACAAGCGACATAACATATTAATATAGAAGATATAGATGTAGTACAAATAGAAATTATTTATTAAAAAAATATTTAGAACCGGATTTATTGGCTCGACCGCTTTAACGTAATACAACAAAGTTTATTTAGGTGAGATTGACTGTTTGGTTCGCATAACGCTCGCAGTTACGCGTGTGTGAGTCATCAAGTTCGTGCATACGAAAATTTTTTGGGTGAAATTGAATCCTCTACAGTTAAACCATTCGAAAATTTGCAAAATTACGAATATTTTGATTTTTATTCGTGTTTTTACGTAATATGGTTCCGGAGTTATAAAAATTACAGTATTCGTATAACAATGTAAAATTGTTTGAAAAAAATTTTAATAAATGATAGGGTCATAAAAGGAACGTTTTTCTTAAATACATTTTTTTTTATCGAATGAAATTTTGTCGGAAATGTTTTTCGCAAATAACTTTTGAAAAAACCCGAGGTCTACAAGCAATAACTTTTAAATTAAATCAAAAACTAAACATGGTTATTTGGGTTGACTGATTATTACTTATTTTTAAATAAATCTAACCTACTAATTATTGTAAGTTATTAAAAAAATCATTAAACTCTATTCATAATATTTAGTCCTTACAAAATGTATATTTTATGACGTTTCATTTTTTCTGTAGTTAATATAAAAGTGAAAATAAAAACTAAGGCAATTCTTATTGTCAACGTATATATTTAGTTTTTGACAAGAATTTATTACATAATTATAATTAAGATACCAAGTTATAGTTTAAAATTAAATGAAAACTTTTTTTTAAATAAAGGTATTACTATATAAATAAATATAAGAAATCAATAATGGGTGTGACCTCCATTATTATTGATACATTCTTGGAGGCGTCTGCTCATTGACGCTATCAAGGTATCAATATAATTAATATTAATCGTTTCCCATGCGGTATCAATGGCTGCAATTAGTGCATTACGGTTTACTGGTATAAAATTTGGCCCTTGTTGTCTTCGGATAACAGCAAGTATTCGAGCCCAAACATTTTCGATAATGTTAAAATCTGGGCTTTTTGCTGGCCAGGGTAACAGCTCCAAGTTATTTGCTTGTATCCAGTTGCGCACAACCTGCGAAGTATAGGGTCATCATATCCCGATAGTTAATTATCGAATGTTCCAAGAAAATATGTGTAAATAGTAAATGGAATCTACTAACGTAACGTTAAGTCGTTAATTATAGTTACATAACTCTCCTTTCATAAGATATAGTTCATATTAATATGCTTATTGTAAAGCTTCGTACACACCTGAACAACAAACCGAGGAACAAACAGAACAACGAACCGAACGGCAATCGGAACGTACGAATTTTAGAACAGATTCGCAAGTCCTGATTGTTCCACGAACGGTTTGCGGCGTTCCCGCAACTTGTCGGTTTTTCTCCGACATCAAAGAAAATGTGCGCGAATGCGTTTGCAGGTTTGGACGAATCTGAACAAAACGGCGAACAAACTTATGCGGAAAAATTAAATTATTTATTTTTTGTCCTCCCTTTTGTGGGTTTGTTGTGGTTTAGGTAATATTATGGAGTTGACAGAAGAAAAATGTCAATATGTAAGGGCGAAATACAGAGAGAACTGTTCAGGCCGCTAATTCTTCTTATTTTACTCCACATTTCTGTAACCGGAGTGTCACTTGTTATCTACGACACATATTGTTTCCAAGATTCTCGTTTGCTTTCTCTAATGACGTGTTTAGCCTTTGCGCGCAAACGCTTGAATTTCAAGAGGTTTTGAACAGTTTTTTTACGTTTCAATTTATAAAGAGCTTTTTTGTTATTTTTTATAGCGTCCCTGCACAATTATTCTACCAAGGTGCCCTCCTTTTTGCGGTAATATAGATATTACGCTTTCCTATTGTCCGGTGAGCGGCATCCAATATGATGGAAGAGAAGTAGCTAACCATGTCTGTTACGTTGGAAATGGACTGTCTTTCATCTAGACTATGTGAAATAAACTCTTGAAAACCAAACCAATCCGCGGATTCGATATTCTCTTTCTGAAAAGAGGAGTTGATTGTAGGTTCTGCACTTGAAATGTTGGATATCATTATAAGGATGTGATCACTACCATAAAGTTTATCTGCTGGGGTCCAGGTTAGATGAATTGCTAAGAACGGATCGCATAACAAGATGTCTATCACCGAAAAATTTCCGGAATATGCGTTGAACCTGGTTTTCTTTCCACTATTCAGAAGAATTCGTCGACTTAAAGTCTAGGTGGCGGAAGCTGAGCAAGGAGGTCATTGAGGTGATGTTGCATATGGTAAATGTAAGCGCTGCTTTAACAGTAATTGCTTCCAGAGAGGTAGTTAGCGGAATTCGGCTTGAGACGATATTGTCCGCAGCATTGATGTATACTTCACCACAAACTCTGTTCGCGACTGATCTTATTAAGTGATAGCTACAATAATCTTTTAAGTTATGAGTTTTCCCTTCAACAAAGTTACTTTCTTAGAAACATAAAATTTGACAAACATGTTTTGATAGATATAGCTGTAGTTCTGAGAGATGGGCTAAAAGCCCATTGATGTTTCATTGAAGTGTGAATTTAATTACTGGTTTGACTGTTTTCTGCGTCGGTGTCCATATCGGATATCTCAAGAGTGTCGTTTTCTGCTAGTAGTTCTCTGGCTAGTTGGTTCCTAATCTTGTTCTGAATGCGAGTGCTTCGAATTTTCAAGGTAGGGTGAGTCATGTGGGGGTAAATTAGTTTCAGAGTTTGAAGTACTTTTTGTGCGTCACTTAAATATTCTCTCGGCACGCTCAAGGGATCAGGATTTCCAAGAGTATTCTCGAAAAATTGTAATAGCTGGTCATAAGTCATCTCAAAGTTTTTATTTTATAAAATGTATTCTTTAGTAGGTTTTAACTAGTCGGCTATAGGTGATAAACATTCCAATAAATCACAACTAGTGGACCTTGTCTCAGGTAGGGACTGTCTTAGTTTTTTCTTCTTATTTGTTTTGGGAACAATAAATTGATGTTCTGGTTTATTCGATACATCTAGACTTCTCTCTTCCAAAATCGGCGGGTTGCTCAGGTTGCTAGTAGCTGGATGTTTTTTCGGCTTGGGATCATGGATTAGTACAGTGATTTGATCCTCTGGTTGGGTGATGAACTACTACTTTAGTGGCTTACCTCTTCACGTGGGTCGCCATCCGCAGTAAGAATATTGTCGTGGACGATGTTAGAATTAGAGCTATGTGGTCCTGCTTCTTACAAAGAAAACAGGCCAGTTCATCAAAAGCTACAAAGATTGTGTATTCAGTACCATCGTAAGCAATATTGATAAATGGTGGTAATATTAGTGTATCATCTGATTTTACGTATATTTGTCGCCTGAAACTCAAAACATGGCTGTATTTCTCTCCGACAATCGAAGCTCGCAGAAAGGAGTAATGAGACATGATATGAAACTCTAATTTTTTTGCAGCATTCTCGAGAACAGCGTGTGGAATCGTTGGACTGACGTTGGAAAAAATAATTCTAGGTGTCGGTGTAACTAGTCTGCGTATATTTATCTTCTGTCCATTAATTGTTATTTCACTATGGTTATTTATTATTTTATCGACAAGTTCCGTACTCGACAGAAAAATGCAGATTCTGCCGTTGGATATACGAGATGCAAAAGTTACGTTTCGTGCACTAATAATGGAACCAACTTTGAAGGCGTAATCAGAAACTTTTAATTCATCTACTGCATTCAATATGATGGCTTGGTGTTTCGTAGGGAAATTATCAACTGGTTGCAACTTAGTTTTGCTTGCATAAGATACTAGCAGTGGGATTTGCATTTGGTTGGAACCCCCTTCTGTGGAAGTATTCATTTTATTGGAATTTCAGTAATTGACCAGGTTGCTTAAAAATAGGCAACGAAATGGCGGTGGATTTTCTATTAAATATTCCTGATGTAGATAACGTATAGATATGACTACTTAGTATATTCACTATTTTACAAATAAAAGTCGATTAAAAACAAATGTGAAAACTTAATAACGACTTCAATAATCGATAATATGTTAACACACGATTGGTGTAGATACCGTGATGAGTATCTCCGAAAAAAATTATAAAATACCATGCAGTATTTACCACTAAGTTATGCACTCAATTCACTACGCACTAAGCACAACTTTGTATATCAGTAAAGTTTAATGTGAGGTTATGTTTTATGTAAACGAGATTATACTTCATGCAATGCTTGCCTACAAATTACACGGAACGACATACGTTTCTGAATTGAATCTACGCAAATCTTAAGGATATTATTGTTTACAGAAATAAAAAAACTATGTCACATCAATTATACTTTATTGCAATGAGGCATGAGTATCGTAATTCAACGAAGCGGCCGTTTTACTTTTTTTGACAGATGAGTACAAAAAAGTGCTACTTTACAACCGCAAATGAGGACGTAAATTGTCTCTTTTTAAGATGAGCGCCTAAAAAGTTAATTTGCTTAATTATAATGTAATACTTGTTAATTCGCCGAAAAAAGAAAATTTTTGATTTTGGAACTTTTTTTATAAAATTGTCCATGTA
Organism: Abscondita cerata; assembly: GCA_030710515.1. Taxonomy (NCBI): domain Eukaryota; kingdom Metazoa; phylum Arthropoda; class Insecta; order Coleoptera; family Lampyridae; genus Abscondita; species Abscondita cerata. The sequence continues at coordinate 55,702 of JALBCR010004434.1, forward strand.
TAAGATGTGTCATAATGTCGAAACGCTTTCACTAATTTGTATAAGAAAATTTAAAAATACAACTCAAAAATTATTCTTGCCTTAAAAGTGGAAATTATATCGGTTCGTTTGACAATTTCGTCGAAGGAAATTTATAATTAGAAATTCTAAAACGTGGAAAATGTCAAGTTACACTGTTTGAGTATTGCACTTTCAGCGTTTTGTAGAAATTTATGAAATAAACAGGCGTACCAAGTCTATTTAATGAGAACCACGTTATACGGATTTAAACAAAGCCTAAAGCGAACATTGGTTAAATAGGTATAGAATTACGAATGTAAACCGAGGGGGAAATTTCCCAATAGATTGTTCCTTTTGATCAAATTAAATTATATACAAAACTTTCTGGAAGCTCTTCCAATTTAGGTTAAATGCTGATATTTCTTCCCGAGTAAAGTAGTAAGCAAACTTTCGTTTCGCTTATTATTTTATACAAAAGACGTCAATTTTCTTCTTAGTTAATTGTTATTTTTCCATTTCTTTTTATTTAAGTTGACAATTTTTTTATTTGCTATCAATTATTTAAAGATCTATTGTTGGAGAGCAAATTTTCGAGAACAAAGGAAATGCTTCTTAAGAAAATCTTGTTACTTTAATATAATGCAAAGGTGGAATTTTCCAAGAGGGTCATAAATTTGTAAGGATACTAGATCGCGTGTTGAAGATTATAACATAAACTTTTTGATGAGATATCGACAACGATATTGTAAAATGTCCTCAACATCAAAATATTACGTAACTTTAACTTTTGTTGTTGTTTAATAACGCTATTATAATTTTATAACGGCTCTAAATCGAATTATTCGATCAGATATACATACCTTACACGTAATCTGACATTGCATATAACTGCAGTTCTAATCAATTTCGGAATTTGGGTCATAAAATCTGCAGATCAACGATGCATTTTTAACATTACGACCTTTGATCTTTAAAATTTCGACCAATGCGGTTTTTACATTCATGTTTTATTGCGCTTGCTTTAATTTGTTATTCAAAATGTTTCCTGCAACTATTCCGATCATTAACTTACAGAACAAACTTGCATTTTATCGTAATTTGTTTCATAATTGCTTTTAGTTTACATATTTTTTGTTATGTAAGAATGTTATTTAAATTCCGCTCAAGTACGCTGTAATATTTTAGATTATTTTATAAATTTTTGTTTTTACGTGTTTTAAGATATTTCAACATGATAGAGCTTAGAGCAGAGAGTACATTATTAGCCTTTTATTTGTATCGATATAATAGGCTTGAAGTTTATTGATTATAAAAAAAGTCATAAAATTTGTTGGCTCTATTGTTTTCATTCTCTTTGAAAATAGTCTATTTTACAACAATATTATCTCGAGTAGTAAATACTATTTTTTCTACGAAATGAAATTAAAATAATAAAAACAAAAATAATAAAATAATAAAAAAACACATTGGTTTCAAATACGTCGGGATTTTATGTGATTTCCGACTCGGCTAAATAGCTATACACAGAATTGATTTTAATAACACTTCGCCGTAACGCCATTCAATTCTTCTCAAAAAAGTGTCTAAAGAAGGTTTTTTCTAACTTAATAAACAACTAGAATATAGACATTTTTCAAAATATAGAAACATCGATCTTTTCGTTGTAACTCGAAAACAAAAGACGATAGCCGATTCTAGTTTTCACCAAGAGTTTCTCTCGAAAAAACAGATCGAGACACCGACATCCATTTTTCTCTACCTCTTATGCTCACCCTGTACATATCTACAACTTTTAGACAATGTACGTCGCATGTAGAACCGTCTTTACGAGGATATATTGAAAAATTCTTAGCCTACTATAGAACCAAATAAAATGTCAATGTCAAAATATTTTATTACTCAACATATTCTCCTCTTAATTGGATACATTTATTACAGCAAACCTGCAACGTCTCTAGACCTTTCAAAAAAAAAATGTTTCTTCTTGCTCTGCAAACCAGACCTCCACAGCTTCTATTACCTCCTTGTTGGAAGAAAATGTACGACCTTTTAAACTTCTTTTCAGTTGAGGAAAGAGGTGATAGTCGGACGGAGCCAAATCGGGTGAATAAGGGGGTGTTCTAGTAATTCAAACCCTAAATCACGAATTTTTGCATGGCAACATGAGATTTATGTGCAGGGGCGTTGTCCTGCAAAAACAAAACACTTTTGGATAGCTTTCCGCGTCTTTTCTCTTTAATATTTTCCCGTAGAGTGGTCAGTAATGTCGAATAGTAATCTCCAGTTATTGTTCTACCTTATCCAAAAATCAATCATGATTACTCCATGGCAATCCCAAAAACTGAAGCAAGAACTTTTCCAGCAGATTTTGGACACGAATCTTCTTAGGTCTTGGAGAACCAGAGTGTCGCCATTCCATCGATTGTTGCTTTGTTTCTGGATCGTAGAAATGTACCCAAGTCTCATCCATAGTAACAATTCGGTTTAAGAAGTCTACATCGTTTTCAAATCGAGCACAGATCGAACGCGATGCTTCTACCCTTGCACGCTTTTGGTCAACATTCAAACATTTGGGGATCCATTTTGCAGCAATTTTTCTCATGTCCAAATTGACGTGAACCATATGATGAACGCGTTCGTATGAAATATTCAGTGCTTTAGATATCCGTTTTAGCCCAATTCGACGGTCTGATAAAATCATGTCATGAACTGCATCGATATTTTCGGGGACTGACACAGAAACTGGCCTTCCTGATCGGTCATCATCTTCAATGGAAAATTTACCTCTTTTGAAGCTTGCATTCCAATTTTGACGATCGCATACGAAGAACATTGATCACCAAGGGTATTGAGCATATCTTCGTAAATCTGCTTATCTGTTAACCCTTTTAAATACAGGTACTTGATGATGGCTCGATACTCCAATTTTACGATTTTCACAATTTCGGTGGACATCTTTTTATTTAATTTATTGCGTGACTCTGGTTTACTTTTTTGACGTCAAACTTTACACTGACACTTCTAATAAGTTATTGTTCGTTACTAAGAATCTCTTGGCTATGCAACTTGAGGGAGTGGTTTGGTTGCACGTCCGCAGAACTCTTCAGACGCGCGATTGATAAGGTCCGAGTAGTGGTGATGATTTCCAATATCCGATAGGAACGGAATTTCAAGAAGAAGAAGAAGAAGATGGTAACGCAATATTTTGTTTATGCAAGGAACTGGCTGAAACCATTGCCTACATTTGAATTGAAATTTGTCGCCGTTTATTTGTTATTTTTCCTAATTTCTTACGGTTCCAACAAGATAAACTATTTTTTTGTGAAGCTTTTTCAACAACAAAACCGATGTGAAAAAATTATTGAAGACTACTAAACATAGTTCATGTTTATCAAATTTTCAGTCACCACTTTTTCCCGATGTCCAATATTGTTTTTTTTTGTTCGACGGTACTATTGCCAGTGTTGACTTCAATTTTAAGAAAAAACCAGTTTCACCATCTTCATCGGCATATATTGCTTAAAGCTACAGCATCCATTTGTATGGTCTCATCGACAGACACTTCGACAGAACAGTCATAAACTGAACGACATTTATCAAATAGATAGTCTATTATTGGTCTGAGTTTGTAAAGCTTATCATAATTCGAATTCTTGGAGAGGACAGAATTTATTGTCATTACAATGAATGCGTTTAGTAATTTTTTTAAAACGTTTTGAGTTCATTAAATTAGAAATACAACTGACATTCAAGAATTGATAGCTTCTCTAATAATTTTTGACCGTTGGTAATTGGTCAATGCTCATTAGAATAACACATCCAATATACGTTATTAGTTGTTAAGCTCTCAGCAAGCTCCAACCTTCGAGTAATTTTTGTTGTACATACAAATTTTTTTGGTCTACAATCAAGGAAAACAGATTATGATCAAAATGTAAAAGATAATTAGTAATTCCTGCAGATGTATGAAAAAAACGGTGGCTAATCAAATGCAACTAACAAATTTGGGAAGTATCAGAGATTCTGCTAAATGATCAAAATAATCATCGTCTTTTTCTTTATTCCCCGGCACTTTCTTGTTTTGTTTTTCTTTATTTTGAGGTTGTTGTGCCAAGCACGAAGAGTTTGGTTCTAAATTTTTTTGCCTATTTTAGGTGGATTCTACATAAGAATCATCTTTGGCCACCGAATCAAATTCGGCTTCTGGCAAAGAAAAACGGTAATATATAACTTTGGATCATCAAGGTCTCAGAAATTCTTATTTGACATTATTTTTGCAATACAACACAAATATTTTTTTGGGTTTTGAATTTGGTGGTAGAAAGATCCCACTAATTTAAACTACATTTTTAGTATAGCTAAGAAATAGAATAACTATCTATTTTAATCTGAATAAGTACATTAAGTATCTACTTACTTTTTAATGGTTGTTCGAGAGGGTGGTGAAAGGTGTGTCGATATACGAGACAGAAACTTGGGAGTGGAAAGAATGAGAAGAGCTAGAAAAGATATGCGGGAAGAACGGTAGATTAGAGAGATATTTAACAGGGAAAGAAATAAAACTAGAGAAAATATGAGTAGGAACAGAAACGAGAGCAATAAGATTTGAAGAAAGAATGGATAATAGCAAGGATATTGGAATTTTGTATGAATGTTGGAAAAGAAAGAATTAGAAAAAAATAAATCACGGAGAAGAAGAAAGAAAGGCATATTATAGGAGAGGAGATTACGCGATAGAAAGATAAGAAGGTTATAAAAAGAAGGAAAAAATAACAAAGAAGGGCAAAGACAATCACATACAACAAAAAAAAATGATAATCATAGAAGAAAGATACAATGTGGAATTAAAGGAGGAAGGAATTAGAAGAAAAAAGTTTACTAGGAGAAAATGGGATGGTATAAAGTGGATGAAAGCAGTAGACAAGAGAAGAAGATGATTAGAAAATAGTAAATGAAAAATAATCAGTACAGTAAGTTATCGTTTTTAATTTCATTGTGAGTTTTATTTATTTAAGTTTTTTTTATTGTACGGTCTCAGAAAGTATTTTTTGACATTCTTTTTTCAATACAACACAAATACTTTTTTTGGTTTTGAAATTGGTGGTAGAAAGCTCCAAATATTTTAAACCACATTTTCGGTATACTTCAGAAATGGAATAACTATGTATTTTTATATAAATAAGAGTACATCGAGTTATACACTTACGTTTTTGATGGTTGTTTGAGAGGGTAGTAAAAGGTATGATGATGTACGGGACAGAAATTTGGGGGTGCAAAGAATGAGAAGAGCTAGAAAAGATACAGGAAAAGAATGGGGGATAGACGCTAAGTTGAGAGAGAGAAGCCTGGATATTTAATAGAGGAGGAAATTATACTAGAGAAAATAATAGTAGGAGCAGAAATAAGAGCAATTAGATTTGAGAAAAGAATGGATAATAGGAAGGATACTGGAAAAAACAATTGACGTAAAGTCAGTTCATAACTGGTCATCACTCATTGGTTTCTTCATCAATTTGCGTTTTTACCTTTTGTGGATGGATTTGTTTCTTAGTTCATAAGTAACCGCGCCCAGACACACATTGAGGTTATTTATATATGTTTTGGTGCACTTTTTTATGTAAGTCTGTATGGTGGGAATCTCGAGTTCCTTATGTAATTGTTCATTTTGTACGAACTATGGGGCGTTTGTGATGATTTGTAAGATTTTGGTTTAGAACACTTGCATTTTTTTAATTGCTGTATTAGAAGCAGTACCCCACATGGTCAGGCATAAAATTGATTTATAGATAAGTATACTGCACTCATGTTTTAATGGGGATTTTCGATTAATGATAGGGTAGAGTTGAGATAGTTTAGAGTGGTATTTGTTTAGTTTTTTATTAATATGGAAGTTCTAGGGTAGTTGCTTATCCATGTATATCCCTAGGTATTTGACTGCTTGGTCAGCTGTTTTCCATGTGATGCGTTTGTCGTTGATCACTATTTTCTGTGGTGTTGTGGGTCGTCGGAGGGTAAATATCTTAGTTTGAAATTTACTGTAGTTAATAGTGATATTTCAAGTTTTGAGCCAAATGTTTAGTTCAGTTCAGTAGTTGTGTCGCTGCTGCGTCGATGTTTTGATGTTGGGTGATGATTGCCGTGTCGTGAGCATACATGGCAATACTGGTGTTATATATTCGTGGGATGTCGTGCATAAATACATTGTACAGGACCGGACCCATGATAGAGCCTTGAGGGATCGCAGCCGCAATGTTTTTTATTGTGGACAAAGTATTGTTTATTCGAACTTAAAGTTTCCTGGTGGTTAGGAAGGACTTCAATATTAGGAATATATAAAGTAGTAAGTTTAGAGTTGATAGTTTAAATATTAGCCCTAGTGTCCAGACAGTGTCGAATGCCTTGACTTTGTCGATAAGTATAATTAGAGTGTGCTGCTTGAATTCGTATCCTCTTTCGATGATTTCAGTTAGTCTGGTTAGTTGATGAGTGGTTGCGTGTTTTGGTTTGAAGCCAAACTGAAAGTCTGGAATAGTATCGTTGTTGTTCAGTTCTGTATTCAATTCAGTCTGGTCAGTATGCACTTTTCTAGCAGTTTTGAAAAGGGTGTTAGCAGGCTTTCGGTTGATAATTTAGTGGGTATTGTGCATTTGTTTTAATTCTAATGTGGGAAATCTTCCAGTTATCTGGGAAATAGCCTATTATGAGGCAGCAGTTGTATATTGCTATTAGATAACTGACTGCTTTTTTAGTAAAATTAATTATACCGTCCTGACCTGGCGATTTGTTATTGGGTAAGTTTATTTTATGGTTAGTTATCTCTATAGGTGTGATTAGATTGGTGTCTTCCAGCAGGTTACACTTCTTCAAGGTAAGTTGCAAAAACGTCGCATTTGTCTTTGTCTGTGGTTATAAATACATTATCTATTTTTGGAGCTGGTAGTGTTCTAAGTATTTGTTTGGTAGTCTGCCACATTGAGGGATCACCAGGTTGTAAGTCGTTTATATAGGTTTGATATGAATTGATTCTGTGTATTTCTAATAATAAGTTTTGTTTGTCGAATTAGATGGTTGAGTTGTTGTTTTGACCACTGGGTCTCAGCTTCTTTGCCAGGCCCTTTTGATTCTATTTTTCTCTTGAATTAATTTTAGGACTTCTTTTGGTGGTTGAGAATAATTAGGTTTAGTTTGGCAATGATTGGTTGTTGTTGCTTCATCAAGTGATAGTTTAAGGCGTCTTGCATTTTAATGTTAGATTGGTCAACATTTATCTGAGTAAACCGTATTGGGCATTAAATTGTATTGTCTAGTTTTTGTTGGAAGAGTTCCCAGTTTATACGACCATTGATGAGTCTTGGGATTTTCTTTATGAGAAAAGTTGTAACTGTTTGTGTTATGGGTGTTACGTAATTTTTGTGGAGTATTATGCTTAGTATATCAGGCTTATGATCAGTGCGGTAGGGGTAGTGTGTTGGTTCGTTTTTAGCGAATATTTGTATAGCATTGATAATGGAATAGTTATAGAGGCGGAGTCCGTTTGGGTGTCAGCTCGACAGCCCTAAATTTTGTTTTAGCAGTTGATGTCACCGATGACATACGTTGGTTCTTGATGATTAAACATATTTTGAATGTCAGTTTCTGTAAAGGTCTTATTGGGTTGTTTGTATATGGTTGTCAAAAGTATGATTCGGTTTTTAGCTAGTTGAAGAACTGATTCTATAGCTTCTACACTTTCTAGATTCAGAATAGGTAATGGACATATTGATAAGTTCTGTTTTACTATAAGCATTACCCCGCCTGAGGCTATGGGTGCTATCCGATCTCTTCTCAAGATTCACGTTAATATGTCTGTGTAGCTCCGCCTGAAGTTTGTTAACTGTTGCGGCATTTTGTAGGATGATGACGATGAGCAGGACGATTGTTACCATGTGAAGTGTTTCGGCAGTGTTCGGGTGTGCAATTGCGCTGCCACGTACTTGACATACCGTTATTTGACTTTGTCAGAGCTGAAACCACAAATAAAAAGTCACCTCTAACGGCCGCCGACCGTTAAGAAACGACTTTAATATAAGAACAATATTTATTATCTTAAAACAATTTATTATTTATTTAGTACACATATTAGTTACCGCAATGAATAATAAAATGAAATTTACAACAACTATTATTACTTGAAATTTGTAATCCATCAAAAGGGAATCGAGTAGTACTAGCGATGCTGTTGTAGCTTCAACGGTATAGAAGCCAACAACTTGCTTACAGCATTTAGGGTAGACTGGGTACGGTTGTGCCAGGGTACGGTAGTGACAGTCGCTGTATTGTCGAAAATATAGGGATTAGCGGGGGCGTGCAAGGGGAAAGACGGGCACCTTGCACGTCTCAACCTGTGTCACAGTGTTGCGTCATCCGACGCGCAGAGTGTACGTGACCAGGAGCACATTTTGATTTTTGAACGCAAAAAGTAAGTATTTTGATTCATTATTATTTCGTAATTGCCATTACATGTATACTGATAGGGTATTGAGTGTTGTTCATCGATATAAATCAAATAGTAGCAGTGTAATATCAGTGGTTACATTTATTGTAGGTTATTTTGTTTTGACGTGGTGGTGTTTCTCTTATTAAAACGATCTGTGGGTACAGTTGTGACATTTTTACTGGGTACGGTTGTGACATAAGTAAAAGCGGTTGTTTATTGTTTTAGATGCCTAGAATACGCAAACGAAAGACTACAAGAGCACAGTGCAGCTTGAATCAGTATGAAGATGCTTACAAAGAAACTAAACGCGGGACTTCTTTGCGACAAGCTGCGGAAATGCATGATGTTAATCGCATGTCACTATTAAGGTATGTTCGAAAACGCGATAGTGCCAGCACGGGCGATAATGAAAACAATAGCATTAGCATGGGGTATGTTGCTCACAATAAAGTGTTTTCCGAACAACAAGAGCAGCAGTTGTCAAAATATTTACAGCGTTGCGCGGACATTTATTTCGGACTTACTCGAAAAGAGGTGCGGAAGTTGGCTTTTGAGCTTGCAACTCAATATAACCTAAAGCGACCTGCTACTTGGGCTGAGAATGAGATGGCAGGCGAAGAATGGTTCCGTTCATTCCTGAATAGAAATCCTTCTCTATCTGTTCGAGTAGCTCAAGCTACAAGCCTTTCAAGGGCAACTAGTTTTAATAAAACAAATGTGGAAGCTTTTTACGACAACTTGCAAGTTGTTATGGATAGACATCCTTACGAACCACAGGATATCTACAATGTCGACGAAACAGGCGTCACTACGGTCCAAAACCTGATAAAGTCATTGCAAGACGTGGTACGCGGCAAGTGGGAGCCGTTACTTCTGCTGAACGGGGCACGTTAGTTACGGTAGCTTTGCAGTGAACGCCTTGGGAAATACCATGCCTCCGTTTTTATTTTCCCTCGTGTTCGTTACCACGACCACTTTGTGAGGGACGGACCAGTTGGATCTGTTGGAGCTGCAAACCCTTCCGGCTGGATGCAAGATCTATCCTTCTTAGAATTTCTTAAACATTTTAAGAAATTTTGTAATGCTTCACTAACTCACAAAGCGTTACTCGTGCTTGATAATCATTCATCGCACATTCACATTAATACTTTAGATTATTGTAAAGAAAACAGGATCACTTTACTTTCATTTCCCCACATTGCTCTCACAAGCTTCAGCCTCTCGACCGGTCTGTCTTCGGACCTTTAAAAAAAGCTATTAACACCGCTTGCGATGGATGGATGCGAACCCACCCTGGTAAAACGATGACAATATATAATATACCAGGTATCATCAAAATTGCTATGCCTCTGGCTCTTACACAGGCGAACATACAGGCTGGTTTTATGAAAACTGGGATATATCCATACAACCGTAATCTGTTCGGAGATATTGACTTTGCACCCTCTTTCGTAACCGACAGACCAAACCCTGATACTGAAGACAATATTCCTGCAGTACCGTCACCTGGAAGAACTAGACCAAATCCTGACACTGAAAATAATGCTTCTGTAATACCATCTCACACAACAAGCAGAACAGACACTGAAGATATTTCTCCTGCAGCACCATCACCTGTAATAAGCAGACCAATCCCTGACAATCAAGAGGATGCTCCCATACCACCATTTTTAGTAAATATTGCCAACCTTGACTGTATTCAAGAAGAAAATTTTGTTACTGAGAATTTTGGACCTAATAATAAAAGTCCACCACTTTCACCTTCTATATTAGACAATACACCAAGCCAAAATTTTAGCAATGTTCAACCATCTACTTCTGCCATACCATCAGTTTTTTCTCCTGAAATTGTTCGGCCTTTTCCAAAAGCTTCCCAAAAAAAACGCGAGGACCTAGAACCAAGAAGTCTACGATTTACACGGACACGCCTGAAAAAGAGGCAGTCAGGCAAGAATATGAAGCAAAGAAAAACGACTGAAGGCAAAGGGCATCAAAAAATCTGAATGAGCCGAAAGGAAAAGGAAAAGGTAAAGCAACGAAAAGGAAACAATCACCGTCAATATCAGATGAAGAAGAATATTTTTGTTTGGTATGCCTTGGTCCATATTCTGAAAGTAGGCCTGGCGAAAAATGGATTAAATGCCAAGGAAAGTGTAACCTTTGGGCCCATGTAGACTGTACAGATGGTAGTCGGTATTATATTTGTCACAACTGTGATGAGTCGGATTAGATTAGTTGTCAAACTTACTTTTATAAATAAATAAATAAATATTTTTGCAATTAAAGTGTTTTATTGGCATTTTAGAGTATTTTTATCTTGTTTTGTGATCATATTACAGTATTTTCATCGTGTCATTATTGACCCCCAGTACTGTCACAACCGCCCTTGGGGTGGGTACGGTTGTGACAATTTACCTTTTTTTTTAAATTTCAATTTATGAACTAACCATTTGATTTAGACATATACTTTCATGTTTATACGTTAAGCAATGAATAAACTTCATTAGAATACATTTTTTGTTCAGATTAATAGCATAAATAAAAGCTATAGTCAATCATTTGAAAATTGTCACAACCGTACCCAGTCTACCCTACTTTTTATATAACCAATGAAAAATCGTTTTTTTTGTTACCTACTACAAAGTGTTAAATGAACTAAATTTTATATTGTACGTAAATGTTAGACTCCTTTAATTATAATTCTTTAATTTACACTATCCTAAAGCCTTGGATCCATAATACAGCGTGGTTTATGATTTAACGAAATTTTAATCAAAATGGGAGGGTGCAGATCGACATATTTTTTTTACAAGCCATTCCCATTAAAAGGAAGACCTTCTTTTGGAGTACCAAACTCTCTTTTTTTTTGTTTTTGGTACACTTCATTGTGACCAAAACGTTTATTGCAGTTTTGTCAAAATCTTCCACAGTCAACTTAACAAGTTCATCACGCCTACTGGCGCCAAAAATTCCGTATATTAATATAACGTTCTACATATGACTGTTTGCCTCCAGTAAACACTTTTTTTGGTGTGTTACTATCAGACTTTCGTCTCAAAAACAAAAATTACTTACCAAATCTGCAAAATATACTCTGAAATAAACTGATACAATACAGGGTGGAGCACTACCAACGAATTATTCTTTAGCACTAAAACGACAAATAATGTAAGAAATCTTAAGGCATACAATATATCGAGATTATTTGAAACCATATTTTAAAAATATTTTTGATTGTACAGGGTGCTCCAGAAACACGTACTATATCATAGTTAGTTATTTTAATGGAACACCCGGTATTTTTTCTATTTTTGAATTGCAGTATAAAAGATAATGTATGTTTGTTAACATGTTCTTATACCTACTTACTTCGGTTTCTGAGATAAATTGATTTTACCTGATTTGCAGACGCTCCAAAAAAAACATAACCTCAAGATAAATAAGAACAAGCAATTTTGTTTTACATCACCTTACTAAGAACCTTTAACATCTCTTTTGCAATATTTACTATTATGTTATGATGTACAGAGTGTTTTAAATACTACCACATAACGCTAACTACTTAAAACTTAAATAACTTGCTTAACTTAAATGGAACACCCTGTATTTCTGTAACCTGTTGGTATCAGGAACTAGTTACCTTTCAATTGGTATTAGGATTATCAACCTCTAACTCTGATAGTTTTCGAGATATTTTAAAATTTGGGAGTTTAACAATTTGCAATTTACTGGAATTTAAGTTACTTGTGAGATATCAGTAAAATGAACATTATCTTGCAAAGATTTTTAATCTATAGTCCAATCCAGCTATAAATATTAACCTTAAAAAAAATTTTTTAGAACAAAATAACAGAAATGTGCTCATGACTTATACCGGGCTCTGAGAGTCAGTCGAATCACGCTCACCTGTCACAAACAAAAGCAACCCTAATTAGTTTCAGCAAAAATCGATGACACTGTAAACATTGGTAACTTTGTTAAAAAAATTCTAAAAATAATGGTTTTCGAACTATCTTATCGTACTACTATTAGAGCGATTTGTATTACATTCTTAGTTAACAAGTTAAAGTTTGTCGTTGTTTACTGTATGTTCGATTTTTGAAGTACCAAATAACGGTTGCTGTTGTTAAACATTAGTAAATTGTGACCGGTGTGCGTAATTCGACTGACTCTTAGAGCCCGGGATACTAGTCATAAGCACATTTGTGTTTATTTTTTTTGAAAAAAATAAATATGTTTAAGCTAAATATTTATAACTGAAAGTTGCAAGATAATGTCCATATTAGAGATATTTCACAGGTAACTTAGGCACCAGTACATCGTAAATTGTTAAACTATCAAATTTTAAAATACCGACGAAAAGGTGTTCTATTTAAGTTAAACAAGTTATTTAAGTTTTAAGTCGTTAGTCTTAAAATTTCTAACATTATTTGTCGTTTCTATGCTATAGAATAATTCGTTGGTAGTGCCCCACCCGGTATAAAATCTTTAATACAAACCTTGAGATATCAAGGTTATCATGAACTTTCAAAGCAAGTTTCAGCATTCAAATCTTGGTCTACAACGACGTGTGAGATACAACTCTTCCTTTTACACCACTCTTGGAAGTTTTTATATTTTTTCTGATATGCTCTTTTGTTCTTTCAGGTAACAAATCCACACTTGCAGCAGAAGATTCTTCCAATATCTCTTGCGAAATTTTAAATTCATCTTTGAATTCTTGCATAATCAATTATATTTCGTGTTCGTTTAAAATTTACTCAAATTTTGTTTGTGGTCTTTTTTGTTAACAATTTTTTTCTATGGTAACTGTGTTTCTATAGTGTTGCAATTTATTTTATGAAATTAAGAAAATTACATAATTTAAAGTTTTGCTTTCTTTTAAAGGCCTAAAGTGAAGTGGGATCACAAAAAATCTTAAACAATCTGTTTCCGATATGCAAATAACAACTTTGACTAATGTCGTGGTTTACTAAATTCAACCTCTCCTTTATTTAATGCATATTGGCCTTATGAGGTTAATAACTATTCTGTGCGGTTAGTTATTTGTAGGCACCACTGTGGTATCGTTATGTGCATAATGAAATTAATGAAGTACTTTGGAAGAAAAGTGTAAATAATCTTAGAAATGGATAAACTCAAACCCTATCCTCTTCAAAGCTCAAATCAGTTCTGATTTTAGAAATGTGATCTAGAAAAAATTTAATAGGGATAGAGATAGTAAACGTACGGAATGGCAACAGTTGCGATGGCAAGTAATAGAAATGTAATGAGGGGTGTCATTGTAAATAATTGTCTTAAACAATCTTACAGGAAGTAAAAACAATCATATTTTAAAAAAGAAGAGAACGGAATGTGAAAGAAAGATAGAGAGTGTTGATGAATGGAAATATATAGGTAATAAATTAAGATATGACTACACAAATAAGGGGCACTTATATAAGTTGACAAAAAAGGATTTGGTAGGTGTGGGGATGGGGAAAGCAGTTTTGAAAATGAAATGAAAATAAAGGGATTTTGATAACTTAGTAAGAAATGTAATGAAATATTGAGCGAAAATATTTGTCGAAGACATTAGATGTAATATAGAAACAATACTTACTGGAATGAAATTAGAAAAAAAATAAGAGTCCAGAACGGAAAATGAGTGATGAGATATTATGAGATGATAAATTGGAGAAAGCGGGAGGGTTTGCAAGAAAAGCGGTTAATTTAGATAAAAGGAACATACGAGGAGTTTCTGTTAACTAACAAGATTTATACAGGAGAAATGTTTATGCACCAAACGCCAATAGCTAACAGAAATTTTATGTGGAGAGAGCCCATCTTCACCGAAAAAGCTCGAATGAGCAAATCAAAATGATAATTGTTTTCATCAAAGCAATGCTGATTGCCTTATTTTCATATTTAAGGGGTTTTTGATACTTCACTGGCTTCCTGAAGATCAAACTATTAATTAGCATTATTCATGTTCTGAGTGAACTTCGTGAAGGAAGATGCTGTTACGTTGTAACTCTTATTTTTTCTATTACATTAAACGATTTTCATGTACATGTGTTGTAGTAGAAACTGTATATATTTCTCTTTGATTGACCTCATCTATGTTTTCAGCATTTATTTATATTTATGAAATTCAGTGCATACATTCTTCTCTACTACAAATGCGCAAAGCACCGGAATCCCTGTGTGAACCTTTAACGCTATCTTGATGGTTAGCATTTTTACGGTGAACGTAATGTACTGTTTGCTCATTTATCTTCATTAAAAAGACCCAAAATTTATCTTAGTAAGCCTATTTTTGTTAACATTTTTCTTATTTAATTGTGTTATTTTGCTTTAGGTCTTTTATACATTTTCGTTTTTCTTCTACCTTTACATTGATTTTTTATCTTGTCTTCTTGAATTATTCTGATACCTGCGATTTTATATCGTCCATTGTGATAAAAACCAGAACTGATGCTGTATTTTTTTATATCCCTCATGCGAGATTTTGAGGATATAACCAAAAATTTTTATTAAAAAACGATTTATTTGCCGTTGAAATCCAACGGCAAAATTCAGCTTATCTTATCGGAGGAAAGTCAACGCATGGCCCGAATTGCGCCGCCTTCTATAATTTTCCGCTAATATAACATTTCTTTTTTTCTACATTTATATAGTAATACTGTAAGTACTTTATTCACTTAAATTGTTTTTACGTTTTCGTTAAATAACATGAATGCGTGTAACATTTAATTTAATTAATATTGAATATGTATCTACCCGTAAAGGAAATAAATCCAATTCTTATTTCATAATTACGTTTAAAATATTTAGTTTTACAATTCGCGTATTTACTTTCATGAAAAATTATTTACTTTTCATTTATTTTGAACCCGCTAACTTTCCTTTGTGTAATAAATGTTGTTTCTTAATTGTGTGTGTTTCGTAATTATCTATTTATTGTTGGTTTTTTTTACATTCTGGCCAAGAAATTAAAATGTAATGGCATCGTAAAATAACATTTATACGATATGAGAGTGGACTAATTATTAGGTAAGAATTTGTCTAATTGTTTTACATCTCATCATCTAAAAATTTGGAAACCCCTTTTCTCAAAAGTGTACGAAGAGAATGTTATAATGCACCCGTTCATTTCCACTTAAGTTTAGATGTGCCTGCCAAGTACAGCATCTCAGTGTTACTCCATCCGACTTATTCGACGTTTTTTACACCGTGCAACTTCTATAAATTCCTGAGGTGAAATTTGCAATAAAAGGAAGGAACTGACAGAAGAGACTTCGACTAGTTTTTCGAACCATAGAAAATTTGTATGGAACGTTGTACTGCTAGAGAAGGAGTGCACATTCAAGGTGATACTAAGTAATCATCCACTAAATCAAGTAAGATGCGATAATGAAAATAAAAGTAGGAACATAAATATGAAATAAATAATAATGATAGAAAGGATGCCAGCAATAGAGAATAGCGCCGAAGTTTTAAGTGTGGAAATAAAAATTAACTGGGTGGAATGAGAAAGTGAAGGATGTGTGGGGAAACTGAGGAAATATAGAGAAGAAGAGGAAGAAATCCACCAGGACTATTGTAAACCTGGACAATACCTGAATTAATTTCAAAATAAGGTCTTTTAGCACTGAATGTTCATTCAGAATATAGAAGTAGTGGATATATTAATGGAAGTTAAAATTGACGTTTAATGCAAAAATTTAAAATTATCTGTCAAAACAATTAAATAATTTCAATATACATAATGTTGATATTTTCATGACACATTTAAAAGCTTTTAAAGCTAAATGTTATGAATGTATTCAATGTCATTTATTAATCAAATGAGGTTTTATATTATTTAAGTTATTCTATCTATGTTTAGTTATTATTTTATATTTCATTTGCTGCTTTTTTTTTGTTTATGGTTTTATTTTGTATATACAGTGAGGACATAAAGTTTGGAATTTTGAATTTTATTCGGTTTCTGTGAAAGCGCACAGGTAACTTTATTTTGATAAAAGAAACATTTTGCATTTGTTTTAACTTTTTAACCCCCACTCTTTTTTACGCAGTGACGTCATCAAATATTCTTTTTAAATAGAAACTTTTTATCAGAATTTGATAGACTATAAATGCTGATTACAAAAAATATACACATTAAATATCAGATTAGAACTTTGAGATATTAATTTTTAAAACTATAACTGATTATTAAAATAATAAACAAATTTAATAATAATAATAAATAAACGTAATATTAATAATCTAAACTGTTGTTAGGTCTATTTTCACCGAAATTTATTAATAATATATCAAATTAATTGAAACAACTTCAAAGTATCAATTAGACGTCAAAACATTACTGTATTTGAAACACAGACTTGATTGTTTTCTGACAATATGATTTTATCTGCCTACTGGTTATTTAATCTTAAAATATTAATATCTAAGAAGTTCTGATCTAAAATATACAATATGTATACTTTTTGAAAAAATATTTGATTACGTCACTGCATAAAAACAATGGCGGTAAAAAAATTAAAAACAACTGCAAAATGTTTCTTTTTACCCAAATCAAGTTACCTGTTCAAGCGTTTTTTGATAGCTTTCACAGAACCCGAAAAAATTCAATATTTCAAACTTTATGTCCTCACTGTATGTGTATTTATTACAAGACGAACCATTCCACAATTCCACCACACTATACAGGTTTATACTGCGACTATACTGAGAGACCATACATAACACTTAAATCACAATACAATAATGTAAATGTATTATACAAATAAATAAATAAATAATTACTTAAAATTTTTACAATGATTGGCCATTGACTATGGAGTGAATAAAATGACACAATTACAATTACAATAGAAACTTGCATTTGTTCTTTTACAAACGTACGGCGGATAGGAATTCAGCTCCTCAGGAGACTAAGTAGATCTATAAATCTTTATTATTAAATAACAAAAATCTAAACATTTAAATGTAAAACCTATTCAAAAAAATACTGATGTATATACTTGTCTACCTTTTCAGTTATGAACGATCGTCATCTTTTAATTCAATTTGTGAATTTGTTTCGGTGACCATTGTTGCGGCAACAACATAATAGTATGAAAATTGGTAATTTTAAGTTGCTAGTTATTATAGATAATCATGCTTACACTTACAATGTATTTGATAAGTTGTTCTCATTCAATGTTCATACATATTGGTAAGTGTCGATTTAGCTTCAATAATACGTTTATTTAAAAGTTGATGGAATAGACGTTTTCCTTATTATTTTGGCTGTAACTATTAATTGTTTCTCTCAAACATAATATACAAGTTGGGTTAATTGGTTTAATTACAAAGTCACCGGGAAAATGCATTTATTTTCTGATGAGCTTTTATTTCAAAATATTCTTAGTTTTACCAGGTGTCAATATAACTAATATAACTTCACTTTGTTTTTCAGAATAAAATAGTATATTTTTTAATGAAAAATTTGAGTTTTTGTATGAAATAAATAATCTTTTTTCTCAATTGTTGATATATTTGGACAATAATCCAATACTTTTGAGGAAACAAATACAGAATGTTATTGATGATGATAATTTTTGGAGGATAAAAAGTGACGAGAATCGATTGAAACTCTACAATAAAGTACATAAAATAAAATAAAATATAAAATAGGGTAACGAGTATAGTTGTTGATCAGGGTGTAGTCATTGGCGACTTTGTTGAAATTAAAAATCATAAGATTCATATTCCTTTCCATAGTCTCTTTATAGTTTCTTTCAATGTTCATCTACTGGTAAAATTTTTATTGTCGGATAGTCAAACCTGGTAATTTGGCATCAAACCATCAACGGTGTGTCAAGTGCAATCGATGAAATGTATATTTATTATGATACTTATATTCCTTTATATACAATATGTCCGCCTAAGTTGGAATCATATGAAAAACCTTTTTATTATTAATTTAAGGAAAAAAAGTTATTCTTCATAAAAAGTTCTGCATGTTCTAAAATCTAAAATACAGTCATCAAATATTAAATTTTTTCAGTCGTATACGAGGTTTGTCAAAAATATGAATTTTACTCAAGAGTAAAGTACCTTTAAATTTAACAATATCGGAAAATGTTATTAAAAAAAATTGAGCAGAATTAAAAACTACGTTCAAATATGCAATTACAACCATTTACATTGATAAAATTATTATATTTATTAAACATTTTGAAAAATAAAAGTTCAACATCCTGTAGAAATAAAATGACTCACAGCATCGTAAAAGTATATTGTAATATTTTAGTCAAATTATCATAAATAATAATAAATAATCACAAGAGATAAATGTTCATTCAAAATAGGAATATTATTAAAAATAAAATAACCTTAATTTTTAATGTAAATGGATGTAATTGCATATTTGAACGTAGTTTTATTTCTGATCAACTTTTTTGATAACATTTTCCGATATTGTTAAATTTAAAGATACTTTTTGACAATCCTCATATACGACTGAAAAAATTTAATATTTGATGACTGTATTTTAGATTTAAGAACATGCAAAACTTTTTATAAAAAATAATTTTTTTCTAAAATTAATAATAAAAGTTTTTCATATGATTCCAACTTAGGGGACATATTGTACATATCTGTTAAATTTAGAAAATGTGGTTAGGTTTTTGTCGGTTATTTTGTACTTGTATTAATTATTGGCCGTGGTGGCCTATAACTAATACTGTAAGAATTTCTTGTTTTTTTAGGTTAACGCTTAGTTTAGTATAACTTCATTCGGTTTAGCATTTTTACGTAAAAATCATAATATTTTAACATATGGTTACAGTTGTTGGCCGGGTGGCCAATAATTATTGGTGAGGCGACCAATCACTCTATAAGTATGCATCTTAACTTTCTTATCAAAGTATTTCTACCTAGGTAACCATAACAAAAACATGGAAAATTTCTTTTACAGAATATATTCTCAAAAATGCCTAAAGTAAAGACGGGGATAAAGTACAATAAAATATATGATGAAGATGATATCATCAATGCATTACCATCCATTAAGAACGAAATAAGTTAGACCTGGTCCTAGGCCGGTACTAACAGATCAGGAAGAGAATACCTTAGAAGATTGGATATTTTTCTGCTATACAAAGAGATTCCCAGTTTGAAACGAAGACTTTCTGTTTTTAGTAAAAAAGTTTTTGGATAACCATTCAAGACAGAAAATCTTCCAAGTCGTGGCTGAATGGCAAAACAAGAAGGTTTTATGAGGTAGAACATCATCCCAAAAATAATTTGATAGTCATGTTTACATTTGAAGCTTTTGGTTTACTAACACCTCCTATGATCATGTATATGCCCAATCACAACTAACATCGGCCATAACTAATTCAGTGCCGGGTGAATGTGGTGTTGGGCATAGTAATAATCGATGGATGAATCACGAGTTATTTTATGAATATGTCGGAAATGTCCTGCACCCTTTTTTAAGACGAAATGGTACAAAATTTCCAATTATACTATTCGTCAATGGTCATTCTACTCATCTAACCTATTAAGTTCGCCAACTGTGTACTGAACTCGAAATACAATTAATTGCTCTATAACCCAATGCAACACAAATTTTGCAACCGGCACAAGTGGCTGCTTTTAAACCTTTGAAGAATGGTTGGAAGTCTGGGGTTCTCTAATTTCGACGAACAAACCCTGAACACAAGTTTTCAAAAAGAAAATTTTGCGATTATTTTAAAAGATGTAATCAAAAAAACTTTTAAAACTGAAACAATAAAGAATGACTTTAGTGCTACCGGAGTGTGCTCATGGAATTCTTCACCAATCGATTTTTAAATATGTGGGAAAACAACAAGTGATGTAAGTACTAGAAGGGATAATATCAAAGAATGCATTACTTTGAAGAGTTTCCAGGCTTCATTGGTAAACAAAAATATTATCTAATTCTTTTATGAATGCTGACCATACCAAAACTGCAGATTTAACTTTATTAAAGAATGTGTATGATGAAATGCATGGCACTCACAATGCACAACGTTTAGCAAATGAAAAAGTAGGAACAGAAGATTTGAATAACAATAAATACGATGAAGCACATCATACTCAAAAAGCACATACACAGAAGATACACAGAATTTGGCTGATCAAAATATTATTCAAGGTGAAGATTTGAAAAATGATTTTTACTTTGACATAGAAAATATGCCCGTTATAATCGATAATTTTGCTACCGACGAAATGCGAATAGGCAAATGTGAGTGAAAATCTATGATGCAATACCATCGACATCAACAACCGATTACATGAATTCGATTCTTACTCAGCTAAAATCCCCAGAAAGAAAAGGAAAAAAACAAATTCCGAGATTACCATTCGTGCTAACTTCATCTACAAGAAAAAAAGCAGAAGCAGAAAAAGTACAAAAAAATAAACGAGAAGAATCTCTAAAGCAAAGACGTAAAACCGAGAGAATTCAAAAACAACAGAAAACGCAACAAAACAAATTCAAAGATACATTGGGAAAAAAGGTAAAAGACACCAGGAGAAAAGTAAATCTGAAAAGTTTAATAACAGCAAAAGCTAGTTCTAAAACAAACCGAAGTTCAAATTGAAAACAGATGAGGCAGCAAAATGTACTACACAACAAACTATTGGAATATTACGTGTTGAAAAGGAAAACAAATCAGATAAGTTCTCTTCTCCAAATGCTGAAGTTTCAAGTAAAAATTACACAGAAAGTCAAATAATAAATAAAATTTCTCCATCAATGTCAAGAAACTCCTCCAAAGTTGAAGAAGAATCTGATTTCTAATAGTTCTGTTGTAAGAAAAATTTTTCAGAATGTTGACAATGATACCCCAGGGAAAAACATTTAAATTATTTCAGATATTTTAATGACAAGCGAAAATTGTTACTCGGTAAAATAGTAGGGGGTTTTTTTAAACAGTGTTAGCATCGGCTTTGGATGATGAGCATTTTCCCAAACAAAGGCCTGTGTTATTAGAATAAATGAACTGTTATTTCTGCTGGCAATATTTGGGTAAACTTACCTTTTATAAATATATACGCATCTTATAACGACGAAGGACTCCGCGTTCTTGAGAACTTCATTAGTAAGTGGTCAAGTTCCCAGACTTTTAAGCTGCTCACAGTTTTTACCAAAGAAAATCTTCCAAGCGCCTACCTTCGAAATAAATGCAAATTTGGATGTCGAATCACTTCCAGTCAACGCATTCAAGGACATGAGATAATTGATTTGTTGAGGTGTCAGTTTTTTACAAATCTCGTGCACTGATAAATATTTTCTTTCTCGCGCAGTGCCAACAACTGGGAGCACATCATTTTGGCAAAGTGATGCGCAAGAAGAAGAACTACATCAGTGTCTCCTACCATGACAACGACATTAAGAATGATACGAGTGTCTGCTTTTTTGTGTGATGCTCGAAGTGCATTAATGTTGCGGTTTGAATTAGTGGATCGAAGGACTCGTTCTCGAATCCGAAAGCACGACTTCAAGGTTTCCAAAGTCATGCTCAAGGATCTTTTCGGACAAAAATCTGCATAGATCTGATTTATTCTCTAGAAGAAATAAGACTTTATTATATATGCCCCTGAGTATGACTGGCTCCGGTCTTTACACGAAGGTTTGTACGAAGTTGTCTCGACGTCCTATTAGAGTGGACGACTTTATACCGTAGCTCGATTTTAGCGTATTTCTGGACGCTCTGCAATAGCGAGCGGTTCGGGGACCACCGATGTTCGTAAACGCTTTAAACGTGGCTAGCTTTTTTAGAACGGCCCTCGAACCAGAGGTGTATTACTCGGGATTGTCACAGGAGATTTAGAGTGTTAGGTAATAGTGGCGTCTTATGCAACGTCCGAACGCGAATCGGTTGATGCTAAACCAAACAAGACAGATGAAGAGCTATGCTGGAGGCTTTCCGACGCGGTAAACTGAATTACTGGGCCCAGAATGCCTATTAACTTAGCAGAAGAAGAAAATTTCACGTTCGTCCGCGACAAATTGAATTGCGGGCGAGTACTAGTGCGTTTAGACGTAAGGTTAGAGTAAATTAATCAGGTATCGCAATCTATAATTTTTAATACACGAATTTTGAATATGCTAACTTAAACGTATACGTGTAGGTGCGACGTTTTGTGGATCTCGGGAAATGACCTTCTAATCTGAACTGCTTCCTTAACTTTTCTTTATTGTTCCATTCTGTTTTCAATTGTTTACACTACATCTTTAAATGATTAGCGAAGAACATTCCCTATTAATTGTTTATTTCGCTGACTCAAAATTACACCTCCATCATTCTTTACTGCCCGAAAGCGTCTCCTTCCCCACTTTCACTTCACTCGATCACGTACGCACAAAAATCGATATATCTTCTTTACATACTAGATATATCTCTTTATCTTACTACTATACATTATATCTGTATTTACATCTATACATTACAATCACTGCAGTATGTATTCTATATAGGCCAGTGAGCTATGATACCTTAAGACCGTAATAAAAAATATACATTGGAATCACGTATAGATGTTTGCTAATAACTTGCTTCATTAACACTAAACTTAACAAAGCAATTACTCGTAAAACGGAAGAAAAGATTAATGATTTTCCTAATATTAATTATTATTTTATAATCTTATGTCGCACACAGGTTGGAAACATAAATGTCAATTAAGAAATGATTACTTCCAAAAATTTCTATTGAAAGTTAAATTTTCACCATTTACTCTGTTGTCAGTTAATCATAATCACGGAAAGGATTTTCTCCACAATTCTTTAACGTTTTATTTTGTCTGTCAGCCTATAAAATGTAACACGAAAATTAAATTTTACCTGTCAAATCCTACATATAAAATATTTAATTTAAAAAAAAAATAATTCGTTTTTTTAACAAACGGAATTATGTATAGATTTAGTTGGTGCAGTAAATATATAAATAAATTCGTGGATAATTTTTGAAAAGGATTGAAATATTTAATTTACTGTCATTGGGGAGACAATCCATTTACGACTATATCAGAAATGTACTAATTTCCTGCTGAAATTGAAACGTAGGCTGTGGAAAATGGAAATGCCAAATACTGGCTTTTACTAATTCAGATTCGTTTTAATCTATCTACGAGCGTACTACACCCCTTTACATAGATGTATAACGCTAATAATAGCGGTGCTGCGGAACGGTATTTTCTATCACTGCATGGGGTGTTATAATTTAGAATTTAACTGCAGCACTTAATGTTGTTTTTTTTTGCAAACGTAATGCGTGATTGTTGGTGTTTTAATTAATTAAAAAAAAAATGACAATCTAAGGGATGCGCATAGAAGTTGTTTCGTTTCAGTAGTTAACAAAATAAATCTTTACCGCCCCCTCAGTAGTTTTTTAGCACTACACCACTGAATTTTAATTATTTCTAAGAGTAATGTTGGTACTTTTAGATTGTACTATACGTGAATACGTAATATACACGTGCATTGTGCGAGTAACGATTGCTTTAATATTTTATATTCCTATTGTTACATTAATCTTACTGTTACGTTACGGTCTTGAAAACTAATACAGTTATAATTCATCCGCGTAATGAACACCGTGTAAAATACAATTAAAAAAAATTATTTTATGCTGAGCATTCATCATAAAGCTTTTAGTAAGGTTATGGCTATAATTTTGACATTAGCAAACTTTTCATGTCTTTGATAACAAGATGCGTATTGTTGGTTGCATATACCTTAATAAATCTAAATCTTTTCCGAAACTCGGCCAAACAAACAACAGTGCTGTATACCCACTCACCGTTTTGTGTAAACATCATTACGGAAGTAAAATTCAATAATGTCAAAAACGTTATGACTTCTCGGTATTACAGGGTGGCCAAGATTATTCTCTTACGTCTTTATTTGAAGAGTTAAGATGAAAATGTATTGAATAATGTGAATTTTCGTATGAAATAAATAAAAAGTTTTGCTATATTTTGTTAACACTTTTGGAGTTACTGTCAAAAAAGTAATCAAAACAAAATCAATTTAAAATTTATTGGGTTATAAAATTTTAAATATTATTGCTAAAAATAAATAATAGGATACTTGTATAATTTAGTAACATAAAGAATAAATTTTATGTTATTATAATTTGAAAACCTGCTGGTTTTGCAACAAATTAGTTAAACTTGGTGAATAAATTTAATGAAAGGTATTTGTTAAATGTTTACTTCTGAGATATGGGTCTCTAATTTTTTTATAGAATGATACATGATTTGCAAAACAAACGGGCAAATTTTTACATTAGATTTGGTCGGCACTCATCCCCGTGTTAATGTTATTAATTACATTTTCATGTCTTTGGCATACAATGTTAAAAATCCAAAATGATAATACAAATATTTCAAAAAACACACAAATTAAGAACAAATTTATTACATAAGAAAAATAAAGGAAAAACGGATTTTAGTCACAGGTTGAACTTGGCTGCAAATTAGTTATGATACTTGTCAGTTATTTTGGGTTAGTTTTAATTGTTAAAATGTTTGTAATGTTAATATATAGTAACCTCAGGATTTTCTATTGTTATTGGGTTTACTAAACTGAATTAAATAATAGTTATTTGTATCACTATGCCAAAAACTGTCCTTTTGCGAGTGCAAGGATGGTTTACAGGCCAAGGCCGCGACCTGCAAGTCCGAATACTCCCAAAAACAGTTTCTGACCACGTGATACACACGATTTTTTGAGCTGACAAATGGTCAAATTTTCAAATATTACTATATTCCGAAACATTTCTGGTTGGTAATACCGTTTGGCAGCTGTCAACACGGTGTCGTTTTGGCATATATTAAAATGCGTGTTTTTTTTTTAAATTTTGCCTTTAAAAGGCCTATAAAATCCTTCATAAGATGTAACAGAGTACTGCAACGTATTATTATTTACGTATTTCAGCATGAGGATTGTACATATTTCAGTGTCATGAATATAATGTGATATTGCTAACATTTAGTAACTTTTTTGCCGGCCGAGGCCAAGAAAAGGAATGTTTCTAGCAGCTTTCGAGTAATGCAAAATCAGTGAATATGGCCGCAAGGCCAAAAAGCAGTTTTCAAATTTTAGTATTTTTGTATTAGTCGTAGATAAAGTATAGTATGCAATTCATTTTATAAATATAGAGTGTCCCACCGGGAACGCCATCGATAGATTATAGGAAAACTGTGCATGGGAAAAATTTGAAAATTTGATAGTATACTAACATCGACGGGGCAGTTCCGTTAAAATATTTTCCGGTTATACCGGAAGTACGTGTCAACTTGCTTGTCTTAAATGGAACACCCTATATATTATTCTATTTTTGGATTTTGCACAAAATTCTAGACACATTTTGTGTATAATGTCCTATACCTTAGTCTAACTGTTTTGAACTTATTTTAAATTTTAAGTCAAAAATGACGTTTTCAAGCCTAAACAGAATTATAAAATTTTTCTATACTAATGCCTTTATTATTTAATTGGAATGGGTTTCCTTGTTGCGGGGACCTATTTTAGTGGGCTATGTCATTATTTTGATAATAAAATAATACAGGGTGATGAAAAAAAAGGATTAAAATTTAATTCAAGAACACGTCAAAAGTCACCATGTTTTTATAATTTTATCTTATTTAGCATCAAAAATAAGGTTGACTTTTTACAAGGTTGTCTATTCAAAAAATTCATGGTTTTCGGAATATTGGCAATTTAACTTTTTTTGTTGCACAATGTATTCTTTTAGTATGAATGGTTATTTCTAGTTGGCCATGATGGCGTTAGAAAACAATCATCTGTCAAGGATATGTCAAACTGTTAAAAATTTCCAATAATCATGCCGGCACGCTTAAATTTAAAAAAATTTAAATTTAAAGTTAAAAAAATTATTTTATTAAATGTTCAAATTGACGTCCTTGAACTTCTAGACATTTTTCGCATAATTTTCATGGGTCACCTTCCTTATTGCTTCACGTGTTAAATTTTGAAACTCAGTCCTAACTCGCTGCATGCAGTCTTCTTTGGTGGTTAACGGGGTGTTATAAACTCGATTTTTAACTGTACCCCAAATAAAGAAATCGAGCACTGAGATATCTGGGGACTGTGGTGGCCAAAGGAAGGGTCCATTGTTTGCTATCCATTGATCATAAAAGGCGCCTTGTAAAAAATTGTTGATTAATTGGCTACTATCTAAAGGTGCGCCGTCATGTTGATAGAATAGATGTTTACGATCAGCCAAAGGTAAATTATCTAAATAAATGTTTTGAAAATTGTGCAGGATGTTCAGATAGCTTTCACCTGTTTAATAAGTTAATAAATCAAATATTTTAAATGATTTAAAAAAGGTTAACTTACCTTTTAAATTTTCTTGATAAAAATGTAATGCCACGATGCCATCGTTTCTTACTGCAGCATAAACATTAAATTGCCAAGATTCTTGAAAATTTCTCTCTAATAACGTGGACATTTGATTCACTCCAATAATGGGAATTTCGCTGATTAAAAATGCCGTTTTTGTAAATTTGGCGTCGTCTGTCCCAATGATGTTATCAAGAAAAAATTCGTTTTCTTGTGACCAGGTTAAAATAATTTCGCTGAAATCCAATCTCCTTAAAAAATCAGTCTCTTTCAGATGGTGAACCATGGAAAATGCATACGGATGAAATTTATGTTTGCGTAGTATTCTTTGAACTGACGATTTACTTAATCCAGATTCCAATGCAGCTCGTCTTACAGACATTGTTGGATGTGCAGCAAAATATCCCAAAACAGCGATTTCAACATTTTCATCATTAACGACAGGTTTATTTCTCTGTACATTTGGTTTAACGGATCCAAAGTTTTTGAAGTTTTCTATTATTCGTTTAAGACTTTTGGTAATTGTTTCTGTTTTTGCGGGTATCTTGCTGCAAATATAACACATGTTCTTGATATAACTTTATCACATTGTCCATAAATAATAAATAAATTAAAGTAATCTTCGTTTGTATAATTTAAGCGTCCCGGCATGATTATTGAAATTTTTTAACAGTTTGACATATCCTTGACAGATGATTGTTTTCTAACGCCATCATGGCCAACTAGAAATAACCATTCACTAAAAGAATACATTGTGCAACAAAAATAAGTTAAATTGCCAATATTTCGAAAACCATGAATTTTTTGAATAGATAACCATGTACAAAGTCTACCTTATTTTTTATGCCAAAGAAGATAAAATTATAAAAACAGGGTGCTTGCATTTAAAAAAAATGACTTTTGACGTGTTTTGAATTTAATTTTAATCCTTTTTTTTTATCACTCTGTATTAATTTGTTATCAAAATATTGACATAGTCCATTAAAATAGGTCCCCTGCTACAAGGAAACCCATTCCAATTAAATAATAAAGGCATTAGTATAGGAAAATTTTATAATTCTGCTTAAAAACAGTTAGACTTAGGCATAGAAGATTATACACAAAATGTGTCTAGAATGTTGTGCACAATCCAAAAATGGAATAATATATAGGGTGTTCCATTTAAAATAAGCAAGTTGACACATACTTCCGGTATAACAGGAAGTGCCACAATCTTGAAAATATTTTAACGGAACTGCCCCTGTCGATGTTAGTATACTACCAAATTTTCAAATTTTTCACATCCACAGTTTTCCTATAATCTATCGATGACGTTCCCGGTGGGACACCCATCTCTAAACACCCTTTTTTTAGACACTTGCTCTGCTATGCTTCGTTTGTCCCTAAATACAACTTGTGTCTAAAATACTGTTGATAAATCTTGGTGTATAATATACTATTAAACAATAAATACGTGAATCTATATGGAAATAAATGTGTATTATAATTATAATTTGAGTTGAATTTGGATCCAAACTTTTACACTAGATACATTAAGTTATTCAAGTTTTAAATAAATTTTTAATAAAGGTTACGTGGACACCTTTACGTATCAAAAATTTTAAGCAAATTAAACTATATACAATAATAAAAATAATGATAAAATAAAAATGATTGTGGTGGGGTTGGGACAGGAAGGGTGCGTCGTACCATGCCCAATTTCTAATCAGCTCTTTCTTGTAGTAGACCAGACCTACTGTGATGCTTCCTGTGAGGCGCTATCGAGAGTACTAACTTGCAGGCTTGCTTGCTTTTGCTTTTCGGACTTTCTGGATCACAGTAATGAGCTATCGAAAAACGGTTTTACCAAAAGACGTTGAATTTTGAGGCCAACAATCGTACAGCGAGGTATTTTTCAGTTGTGTGTATGGTTAGGTTAGAAAATGCGAAAAAGTGGTTTTGCTATCTGGATGATTATAAGTTGGTAGCAACTTGATGTTGCTACCAGAATAGATACAGCAAGGTATTAAATTTTCAAACGGAAATAGAAACAGAATTGAATGCTTAAGTAAAATGATATGAAAATGGCGACCGGGCGTTGCCCTTCTTTCCGATATTACTGATCAGCATTGTTTTGAAATTCCGGCGCGTTAACTACAGGAAGAATTAGTTATTTAGAACTGTCCTTGATTATTATCCAAAAACTTACGTTACACGGCGGCAAGAGAGGGTACAGGTAACGTAATACACATCGGTAGTACGATAATGAAATTAAGATAAGGGAGAATACGGAAAAAGACGGGGAAAGAGAAGGCCTTAAATCAAAATAAACACTATTACATAAAGAATTAGAGACAAAATATGTTTACAAAAATTACTTTGAGCCTTTCAATGGAGATAATTAAGATATAAACGGTAGATGCATTATATGCATAACCTTCACTCTGAAAATCTATCAATCGAATCACTTTGTGGTGTCTAAGGGAAAATTGTATCACCTTACATTCCATAGATACAAAAACTGTTGAAAGCATATGCCGTGTAAATCAAAGTTAAATATATAGTTTCCACACCGAAATGCGTACATTAAATTCGTTTAATGTAATAGGAAGGATTAAAAAGAGACGGAACAAAAGTTACAACCTGGAAGTGTCTATACTTCATTCATCTGTTTCCACCTAATTTCGTTATGTTACATTACCTTACGCTTGATGTAAGCGACTATATGTTGTTTGTTAAACAATTCCTTTATGAAATTAGTTTTTGATAATCACAGTACAGTCGCGTACCTTAAAAGTAAAAGTTGGGGTTTGGCCTTAGTAGTAAAGTAATATTTTTTTGGGTTAATACACAAGATAATAATTTTACATTAAATACTGTACCATAAAATACTTCATAAACTGACTGCTACAATAGTAAAATAGTTTGATTTCGTGTATGCCCGTAAAAGTGTGTAAATTTTTCGTTCTATTTTTTTACTTTTGAATATGAAAACGGATTAAACACAAATGTGATAATTTTGAAACATACGAATTAAAAATACAATGTCAATAAGTCATAAATAATTTAGTCCAAATGCAATAATTCCTAATTATAAATAAAGAAATACATTTTTTATAACTAAGTAAAATAGCTTTGACAAAGCCCCCATTTGTTTGGGGATAAACGTCGGCACTACTACAGTTTATTTCACCTCCACCCTAAGAAGGTCACAAAAAAGGAAAAACTTTCCATCACTTGTTATTTTTTTAATATATTACTTTGTACTTGTATAATAATAACAGAATGTACAGAACATGTTCCTAAGTTATAGTTATATGCGGTGGACGCCTCACTCCCTTACAAACAACAATAAAAATGTCTCACGTGACCGGTTCTTTTATTTTGTTAAAGTAGCTAATTTTAACATTACATCTAACTGATTACAAAAATAATAACAGTAGCAAACTACGCTTAACATAGCCACATCAAGCATATCTGGACAGATACTAATATTTAAAATTGCGGGTCAGGCATTTTCTGAAGCGTATCAAATATATACAGATGTAACCTCAAATGTAGTCAGTAAACGTGACAGTATCAGCGTGTGAGTGTACAGGTGTTTGTTGTTTTTGACGTGCAATTTCGTAATTAAAACGTACGATAATATAAATTCAACAACATTCGTAAAATCTACTTATACATTTATCAAATTTGTTTCGTAATCTAAAAGAGTTGTTGGTTTGTAATGAAAACGTTTTAAAAATATTCTTTTTAGTTTTGGGGAATTTTGTTTGTGTTACCATATCTGAAAGTTCTCCCAGAAATCCTTTTTCCGTTTCCACCTAGTAGTTATTGAAAAGATGACGTATATCAATGAAAATTCT
The DNA here is from genome assembly GCA_030710515.1 of Abscondita cerata. Lineage (NCBI taxonomy): Eukaryota > Metazoa > Arthropoda > Insecta > Coleoptera > Lampyridae > Abscondita > Abscondita cerata. Next base: position 86,405 of record JALBCR010004434.1, read on the forward strand.
TTACTTTTAATTTGTTTTTCTCAACTAACGTAAATTCCATATGTGATTTCCTGCTACTTAGACATTAGACTTAGACTAATTGTACTAGTGTGTTATATGGAAAAAGAAGTTAACGAATGATTTAGAATTAAATAAGTAACATAAATAAAGGTTGCTTGGTAGCTCAATGGGCGGGGTGGGCGCCAAACAAGTTAAATAAGTTCAACCCTTGTTCACTGAAAGCCTATCCAGTAGGGTACTTTCTTGTAGACATACCTTAATAAAGTACCGTCATAAGTCTGTTAAAAGTTAACATAACACATAAAAATAAAATAACATACAGGCTGTTTCATTAAGCTTTGTACGGGCCATATCTCAAAAACTATTGGGAGAAAAAAGTTCCTAATTTCACCGCAAAGTGGGGCAATTAGCAGGGCGAGACATAAAACTCAAGATTTCACCAAAAATTCTCATATGGAGGTATGACTTGAATAATGTCATTATAAAACCTAAATAATTTCGCTTAAGTGTGTCTAAGGTTCCTTGACGTACCCACCTTAATAAGACAAGGGGAAACTTCTGAATGTCTAATAATTTAAATGACTGTATTTTCTAAATGACTTTTCTGATTACAGCAAACTCAGGCTTGCTTGCAAGAGAAATGTCAGTGTTTTCAAATACCGCATCCATCGGCACTCGACAGTTTCAAATAAAATTGCTAGAGAGCGCAGTTCGCAATAATTAAAGTTTTTTTCAATTTTGTCAGAAAAATTTAAATCATACAGTATAATTTTGATATCATAATCGGAAAGTAGATTAAATTTTCTAGATAAAACGTTAAAACCACAATATGATATCTTTGCCCATTTCAGAGTTATTGTCAAAAGATAACATTTTTCACAAATTTTTTTTAAAAAAATTGGTTATTTTCCTAGTTCTAGGTAGTTTTTGGTTTAATTTTATGGTTGTGTAGGTTTGTCACTCATTTCAATAGCACAGAACTACATTAAAATTTACAACACCTCACAAATAACTTCTAATAAGGCATAGATGCTGATCCTGTTTTAAAAAGTAAATTAAGATAAGTAGTCATGAAACAAAATCTGTAGGTGTTTATGGACATTAACAAATTGAAATAGGTAGTTGTATTACTTATTTTGAAAATTTATGCTAATCCTTCAAAAATGATGCGTGGAAGCAAACCCAAATTTAAGGACAAGAGAAGTGTTCTTAGAAGTAGAAATAAATCACGTTTCGGTGTTTCGAATTTTAAAAGATTTTAAACTACCATATGACTTTGCACCAGGGTTTGTCAGAAGCTGATTATGACAGGCGGCTCGATGTGCAAAAAAAAATCCTGAATTCCTGGAAGGGATAGTTTGTTTGCGCGGATTTAACTGCTTTAGATTTTTATTTGTAGTGCCAAACAAAAGGTATTGTTTATAAAACGCAACAAACCACACGGGATGACGCGATTGTGCGAATGCAAAACGCTATAAATTTGATTTCAGAGCTGAAATTGAAACAGCTGTTAATAAATTGTAGGACAAATATTGTCATATTGGTAATTGTATTTTGCAAAATAGAGGTCATTTTGAACATTTGTAAAAGCCTTTCCATTGTTCCCTAAATTTTTTTAATGCTAAATGTTGTTATTGTTGTTGTAACAGGAGTTAGAAAAGAGTAAAAGAAAGAATCAGAGGTGAAGCTTAGAGGAGCAATAAAAACTAGAATAAAGACACAAAAAGGAAAGAGGTTTGAGATAATTACGATATATGGAAGGGAAATGGGACATACAAAGAGAATAATAGAAGAGTTGTTAGAAAAGAGGAGGAAGGAAAATAATTATAGGAGAAGATTTTAACGCAAGAACAGGAGAAGAGGGGGGAATAATGATATAGGAAAAAGGGGAAAAAGGAATTCGATGGATAATAAAGTAAATGGACAGGGAAATATATTGATAGAATTATGCGAAGAATAAGGATGGATTATAATGAATGCTAATCTGGAGGAAGAACGGAACGGCGAGTACACATATATAGGAGAAAGAGGATAATCAGTCATAGACTACGTAATAATAAATGAAGAAAGTTAAGAGGAGATAAAACAGCTGAGGATAGGAGAGCAGGAGGAATCCGATCATCAACCATTAGAGGTGATAATGATGGATGAATGGGAAGAAGAAGAACTAAACGATAATGAAGAGTGGGGAGAAAAAAGTGTGGACAAAGGAAAATATAGAAAAGTACAGGGAGAAGATGGAGGAGGAGCAAGAGATGTCTTATGAGGTCGAGGAAGAAATTGTGAAGGGATCGTGAAGAAAATGGATGATGCAACGGAAAAGAAAAGGTATAAGAAAATAGCACATATATTAGAAAACAGCAAAGAATGGTGGAATGGTGATTACGAAAAAATAAAAAGAGGATAGAGAGAGAAGGAAATGGAAAAAGGGAAGATAGAGTTAGAAGAATACAAAAACTAAAAAAAAGTTACAAAGAAGGCTGTAAACAGAAAAAGAGAGCTACAAAAAGGAGTTGGAGGAAAAGATAAGAAAAATAAAGTCAAGTATGGGAGTTCATTAGCAGCAAGAGGAAAAAGTTTAAGAAGTCAGGAAAAGGGATAGATGGAGAAAAATGGGAAGAACATTGTAGAAGATTGTTAGAAGGACAAAGGGAGAAACCAACAATTGTAGGAGATAAGATAAGATTTTATTCATTAGGTAACGAAAGTTACACTTTGAACAGTCAAAAAACACAATATAATAAAAACATAGTTACATAATAAAAAATATTATATAATAAAAGAATTAATTATCTACTCCCAGGGTAATACATCGTGTAAATAATCATTTATTTTGTAATACCCTTTAGTAAATAATTTATTTTTAATAAATTTTTTAAACTTATGTATAGATAAATTTTGAATATTTTCTGGGACCTTGTTGTAAAAGTGTACAGATTTCCCTTTAAATGACTTGTCAATTTTATGGAGTCGGCTCTTATACGGTACTAATTTATTCTTAATTCTAGTGTTAAATCTATGTCTATCGCAATTTTTTAAGAATGAATTTTTATTTTTATGTACATAAATCAGGTTATCATATATAAATTGAGATGCCAACGTTAATATTTCCAATTTTTTAAAATAGTTCCCGTATCGAAGCTTTATTATTTAGTTTATGTATAGCGCGGACAGCGCGCTTTTGAATAATAAATATTCTATCTACATCAGCCGCGTGACCCCAAAGTAAAATTTCGTATGACATTAGACTATGGAAATATGAGAAATATACTAATCTAGCAGTTGATATATCCGAAACATCCCTAATTTTCTTTACTGCATAAGCTGCGGAACTAAGTCTTACAGTTAGTTTATCTATATGAAGACCCCACTGTAGCTTACTATCTAACGTAATACCTAGAAAAACAGTGGAATTTACAAGATCCATTATTTCATTTTTTATTAAAATAATTTTATTCCTATTGAGTACATTAGATAGTGTAAAATTAATGCATTTAGTTTTTGATTTGTTTAGTAATAGATTGTTTGCCGTAAACCATTTTACAACTTTATTCATGAACTGATTAACGTTGTTGTAATCTAATAATTTCCTGTCTAATTTAAAAATAAGAGATGTATCATCGGCGAAAACTATAGCATTATGAATCTGATTTACCATATAAGGTAGATCATTAATGTAAACTAGGAATAGGAATGGTCCGAGTATTGAGCCTTGCGGCACCCCCATGCGAATAATTGACCCCGAAGACCTTTCTCTCCCAACTTCAACTGTTTAAACTCTGTTTTTTAAATAATTTACAATAAGATCTATAGCTCTCCCCTTGACTCCGTAGTGTTCTAATTTGCTAGCCAAAATATCGTGATGAACGCAATCAAATGCTTTAGAAAGATCGCAAAAAATACCTATGGCGTCCTTTGAATCTTCCCAGGCACCAAAAATTTGATGAATAAGATCAACACCTGCGTCAGTAGTAGATCGTCCACGTGTGAAATCGTATTGTTTGCTGTTCATTAACATTGTATTATAAAAATAGGTGAGTAATTTATTTAAAATAATGTTTTTAAAAATCTTACTCAGAGTTGGCAAGATGGAGACTGGTCTAAAATTGGAAGGGTCTCATTTAGTACCACTTTTAAATACAGATACTATTTTGCTGTGTTTCATAAGGTTTGGAAATAGGCCAATGTCAATACATTGATTGAAAATAGTAGCTAGAATAGGTGCTATTAGGTCAATTATAGCACTAATAATTTTTACTGATAGTCCATTTATGTCTCTTGTCTTTTTCATATTATTTAATGATTTAAAAGAAGAAATTATGTCATTACTAGAAATAGGATAAAAGGTAAATACAGCGTTAAAAATATTAACATTTTGTTTAAGTAGAGACAGAGCTATTGTAGGGCACGAATTGAGCGGCTTTGTAGTTATAATGGGAATATTAGCAAAAAATCTTTAAATGCAATAGCAACATCTTTTTGTTCAGTTAAATGCTGCTCATTAATTAATAAGTTAAGTTTTACGTCTCGAGTTTTTGTTTTACCAGTTTCGTTGTTTATAATATTCCATGTCGTTTTACTAATGTTAGTGCTGTTTATAATTTAATTACCTTTGGCAATTGAACAATTTTTTTTGAATTTTTTTGGAAAATTTCTGACGTATTCAACGACTTCCTTATTGCTATTGCACGACTTTTCAGCGTATAAAACAAAAATCTTTGTCCTATCCATATAAATCTCAGGTGTCGCCCAATCACAAAATTTTGCAAAACTTGTAATATTTAAAGTCTTTGGTTTATTTGTCATTGTTTTTAAATATAACTAGTTGTCCAGTGTGATCAGAATTTATTTTATTAATTATTGATTTGCTAACTGGTTCAAAATCTGTGAAAATATTGTCGATGCAAGTAGATGAGTGAGGTGTTATTCTTGTAGGTTCTAAGAATAGATTGACTAGATTATAACACTGAAAAAAAAATCTTAAGTTTTCTACTATGACAACTGCTTTCTAACAAATTTATGTTAAAATCACCACAAACTATAACACGCTTCTTATTGTTATTTGTGAGTGTGTAAAGAGATTTATCCATAATTTTTTCAAAGATAGGAAAGAAGAAGAAAAATCAAGATGCAAAGGTATAAAAAAGGAGAAGTTGGAGCAAGCATTCAGGAAGGTGAAAATAGGTAAAGCCAAATGTACTGATGGAACCCAAGGGGTACAGTAGAAAGTGATGAGGCAGAAGGGGGTAAGTGAAGATTTGGTAGCAGGGGTAGAAGAACTGTATAAAGAAACAAGATGTAGAACTAGAGTGGAGTGGAGGATAGGAAGAGAGGGCTTAGACAGGAGTGTGCATTAAGTCCAAGTTTATTTGCAATATATATTAGTGATTTAGAAGAGGTGATAAAAAAACAGCAGGAATAATGATAGGAAAGAAAATAGTGTAGGTGTTAGCGTACGCGGATGATGTGGTTATAATTGGAAAAAATCAGATGGGAATGAGAGGCATGATAGAGGTAGTGAGAAAATATTTAGTAAAGAAAAAGCTTGAAGCAAATGTGGAAAAAACTAAAATATTGGTGATAAAATGGGAGAGGAATAAAAGAGAAATAGTTATGAGGGCAAGAAGAATTACAAACAGTAGACAAACACAAGTATCTTGGGTATAATTTTAATTATAATAACAAGGATGAAAGGCTTATAAGGGAAACAATGTATTGAGTCAGGTATGGGGGATAGGGGAAAGGGTTTTTGGAAAAGATGTTGAAAAAAGGTGATGGTTGTTTGAGAAGTTGGTAAGGAGTGTATTATTGTATGGGGCGGAAATATGGGGATGGAAAAAATGGGAAAAGCTGGAAAAGACGTTGGGATTGGGAAAACAAACACCAGGATATATAATAGAAGAAGAAGTAAAAATAGATAAAATTAGGATTTGGACAGGAAAATTGGCAGTGAGATTTGAAAAAAGGATAACAGACAGGGAGGGAATTGAGATATTAAAGGAATGATGGACGGAAGTGGACAAATATTAAAACAAATACGGTGAAGAAGACAGGAAACATTATTTTGAAAGGGTAGGGTACTCGAGAGAGGAGATAAACAGAAAAAGAAGGAAGGGAAGAAGAACGGAAAAGCAAGTGATAAGTATAGATAAAGATGTACAGATACAAGAAAGGAGTGCAAAGATAGAAGGGGGAAGATACAATGTAAAGTACAGAAGTTAAGTACTGAAGGAATACCAGGATATCTGAGGGGAAAAAGAAGTATAAAAAAAGAATCATAGCGAGGTTTAGATGCGAGAATGAGGTAAGAGAGAATATGTAGTGGAGGAATGATGAGGAGAGAATATGTAGGATGTGTGGCGAAGAGTGGGAGAATATCGAACATTTAAAAGAAAATTGTGGGAAACTGCGGTCCGAAGAGAGAGAGGGAAGGATATTATTAGGAGAGAATGGAAAAGGAACAGAATGAATGGAAGAAGTAATAAGGAAAAGAGAAGAAAATGGGAGGAAGAAGAGAAATATATGTAAAGTGTAATTTAAGAAAATTTTTGGTATTATTAATATGGGGATAAATTTTTTGTATTGTCTGTTTTTGAATTAAGAAAAGGGAAAGGGAGTTGTATATATGGAGTTTGGTTTTAATTTGTAAGATATCGAATCGTTTATTTATGTATATTACTACAAAGAATAAATAAAAGAAATGGATTGATTGATTGTTGTTATTGTTGTTTTGTTATAATTGAAATATAAAATAATATCAAAACGAATTGTTACTAATCCTAGTTACAAAACAAGTTTCAATGTAATTTTGTGCTACTGAAGTGAGTGACTATTCTACACAACCTTAAAATTAAATCAAAAATTTCCTAGAATAATGAAAATAACCATTTTTCAAATTAAAGTGTGATAAACGTAATCTATTTAGAATAACTCTCAAACGGCCGAAGATATCGAACTGCGATTTTAGCTTTTCCGATTATGACATCAAAATTATACTGTATGATTTGAATTTTTGTGACAAAATTGAAAAAAACCGTTATTTTTGCAAACTGCGGCCTCTAGCAATTTTATTCAAAACAGTCGAGTACCGATGGATACGTATTTGAAAACACTGACATTTTTCTTACAACCAAGCCTGAGTTTGGTGTAATCAGATAAGTCATTTAGAAAATACATTCATTTAAATTATTAGACATTCAGAACTTATTAAGGTCGGTACGCCAAGTAGCTTCAGACAAAACTTATGATAATATGTATTTATTTGTCTAACAGAACAATATGTTTTAGTTAATAATATTAATAATAATTATAATAAACTTTATTGATCTAACTTATCATAATAAGTATAAGAAAGGTCAAAAACAATATACAATATAAAATCAAATTGACATTAAAAAATACTTTCTATGAATTCGGACAAACTATAAAAGGATTTATCTATCAAAAATACTGTAAGGTTACTTTTAAATCTACCACGTGACATATTTTTATACGTTTGGGGTATTTTATTAAATATTTTGATGCTCAAAACATGCAGAAATTTTTGCGATAGTGATAAGTTTACCTTATCAGATAATAATAAATGACAGTAACGTGTAGGATAGCGATGTTCGGTCCTATTGTTCAGAGAATGCCTATTATCAAATGCCTATAAGGCCAATTCAAGTATTAGAAGGCAAGGTAATGACCATACACGAAGATTTTTAAATAAAGCTCTACATGAGTGAAACTTACTTTTCTTTGACATGCATCTTAATATTCGCTTTTGGGCAATAAATACGGACTCTAAGTGCGAAGAAGTGCCCCATATTAAAATTCCATAAAGTAACCTGAATTGGACATCTGCGTAATATACTTTTTAGTAACATGCTTATATCAAACTAATGTGCAAGAACCCTCAGTTTGTAACAAGTTGAATTGAGTTTTGAAATTAAATTATTGCAGTGTTCTTCGAAATCTAAGGTATCTGTTAGTTTGACCCCTAGAAAGCACACGCTATCAGACCAATTTATGGTATTCCGACCTATTCGTATTTGAGGCTTTGATGGGTGCGTTTATTTGGTGTGTAAATTAAGACATTTGAAGAAAACCACCAATGTAGTTTTTGTAAAGCGTCGTTACACTTTTGTTTGGCTGAAACAAGTGAAGCTGAAGAACATAATACAGAAGTATCGTCAGCGTACATTACTATAAAAATTGCGTTATATCATTTACATACAAAGAAAATAATATAGGACCTAAAATTGAACCTTGAGGCACCCCCATTACTACAGAGAGAACGTTCGATTTGAAAGTTCTAGTACCCAAATTGCTATGTTGCATCAATTTCACAGAGCACTACCTATTACTAAAATATGACAATAATAAGTTACCTACGTTACCACGATTCCATAACAATAAAGCTTATCTAAAAGTTTGTTATGTTGAACACAGTCAAAAGCCCGACTTAAATCACAGAAAACACCGATAGTAGATAGTTTTTTATCAAGGTTAAAAATTACTTCTCTGTAAAAGCTTATAAGTGCAGTTGATGTTGATTTATTTGATCTAAATCCATGTTGACAATCAATAAAAATTTTATACTTTGTAAGAAAGTTAATAACTCTTTCAAGAATAACATATTCAAAAACTTTCGCAAAGGAATTTATTAAAGAAGAAATTAGTCGATAGTTTCCTATTTCTAATTTATTCTCCTTTTTATAAACAGGTCTAATTGCCGAACATTTCAGAACTGTAGGAAATATTCCTTCTTTAAAAGATAAATTGATTAAATAAGTCAGTGCCGGGTCTAGAGCTTCTCTGAATTCATGAATTATGTTGCATTTAATACCATCAGGACCGTGACTATTTTTATTCGTAAGTTTAAGCATTAGTTTAGTTAATTCAATTAAGGAAAATTCATCTAGATACATACTATTTGGATTTAAATAACTAACTACTATATCTCTAAAGTTTTTATCTACATTTGCAATTATAGTTTTTGGTACCTTATCGAAGAAAACTGCAAATTTGTTTGCTAATTTAGCTGGGTTTGTAATTACCTTATTTTTGTCTGTTTTGATCTCTATATTTGTAGCGTAATGTCCTTTACTTGATAAGTTGTTAATAATACTCCATGAACTTTTTTGAGGATTGTCAGAATTAAGGATAATCTTGATGAAAAAAGTTTTTTTACTGGTTTCACATAAATTAACATGTAATCTTTTTTAATTTTATACATGAGCTCAAAGCAGGGGAAATTATTTTTAAGAATATACTAATCTTTTAGATCTTTACTAGATTTTTAATATCACTTGATATCCAGATTTTGTCGGTTCTATTGACATTTACAGCAAAGTGTATTGAGAGGAAAACACTTATTGTAATGAGTCATAAAGGACTTGTGAAAAGCATTAAAATTTTCATTTACTGTATCAGGTTCATACATGTTTTCGCAAGTTTCGTGAATTAGTTCATTATAAAAATTTAATTTATTCAAATTGTTAAAAACTCTTTTGGAATATTTTTTGGAATTTTGACTAGAAATACTACTTAGGTCCGTTGAATGATATATTAACATAGAATGATCACACAAAGGCAGTTTCTTTACGTCTACTTGTGTATTATGTAATATAGCAGAGAAAATATTATCTATTAGCGTTCCTCCAGGTAGTCTAGTTGTTTAATCAGTTAAACATGGGTACAAATTATAAGTGGCAAGAACGGATAAAAGATTTCTGCATTCTTGAGAATTATTTAAGAAATTAACGTTAAAACCTTTGGAAGTATTACGTCACATTTAACATTAGAATATGTGTCTAATACATCAGTTATTTTTGATAGAAATTCCTCAAAATTTCCAGAAGGAGATCTATATAAGCTAAAAACAGATTTATTATAGTTTGTCCAGATTAATCCGCAAATTTCAATGGACTGTGCTATGCAAAATGCTGATAAATTTAATCGTGAGGTCTTAAGTTCATTCTTAGCCCAAATTGCACATCCCCCACCTTTTTGTATATTTCTACAATAATATTTAATTAACCTGTATCTTAGAAACGAAATATATAATATTTCATGTTGCGAAACCACGTTTCGATAAACAAATAAAGTTTGGGTCGAATTTTAATAGTTCAGTTACAGGACAAATACAAAAACACATACAAAATTAAGTAAAATGTGTGTCTTACGACATCTCGTGTAAAACATTGACACGTGTGAATAGTATAAACTAAGTTATATAAAATTAACAAAACAGTTGAATTTAAATCACAATTTTAACTGTATATAGTAAATAGATTTGTTCAGACAGAAAGTATAATCTATGTAAAGTTAATATTTGAATAGTTAAAGTTGTCCAAAGAACATTGTCATATACTACACATTTTATACAGTGGTGTTAAACGCATCACATTTGTCCTTACAGTATTCAAGTACAATAGTTCTTAAGCCTGGTGTTCGAATACTACATTAAAAAATTAAGGTTTTAGAAAAATATCTGGACAATCTATATTGTTACACAAAATTTTTGAAAGAATGTTCACGAAACTCATTTAGCCAAATATTCAGTTTATTTAATGTGTCATTAAAGATTTGAATTTTTGAGAAATTGAACTACATCAGATTTAAATTTCGTTAGAAATAATCATTAAAATTTATTAGCCATGGAAGTAAAAAACATAATTTGTGAAACAATTAAGTTGATAGTTGTCAAAATGAGTGAGTTTAGTATAGCTGAATATGCAGATATGGTATATCTATATGGGTATTGTAATGGTAACGGCTTTCAAGCGTCTAGAGAGTATTGTCGAAGATTCCCTAATAGATGTCAACCGAGTGCCAGAGTTTTCGGTCATACTTTCCAACGACTCAAAGAAACTGGTTCCATTGTTGTTCCACGTATTGATCGAGGTAATCTCTCTAGAAACGATATTGTCAATAAATGTAATTGATGCAGTGTTAGACAACCCCTCACTGAGCACTAGACGCATTTTTGTCAAAACTTTGTATGACGAACACTACATCGTGAACAATTAGACCCCTTATCACATTCAACGTGTCCAGGAATTATGCCCGAAAGATTACGGCCAGCGTTTAGAGTTTTGTATTTGGTTGTTCCAAAAAATTGCCGAAGATAACTATATTTTTAACTAGAATAGTATAGACAGATGAGGCACAATTTACTAGAGAGGGTATTAATAGCACTCATAACTACCATCTATGGGATCTCCAGAATCCACACGTTGTTAGACAATCGCGATTTCAACATCCTTTTATTGGAAATACTTGGGCTGGTATCTTCAACGGAGAACTGCTTGAATTAGAAATTTTACCACACAGGCTAAATGCCGAACACTATTTAACTTTACTTGATGAAACGCTTTTTGTGAAGATTGAACATACTCCTCTTCTTGTTCGACAAGAAATGAATGGTTGAATGAACATTATCCTGAACGATGAATTGGTCGGGGACGTTTTGTTGCTTGGCCGCTAAGATTTCCCGACCTGTACTCTTTGGATTTTTTTGGGTCATTTGAAGCAAGTGGTTTATAGTGTCGAAATTAATACACGCGAACAATTACTTCACTAAATAACAAATGGGTTTAACGAAATTCGGAAAGATGGTGCAGCAACAGCGCGGGTTTACGACTTAATGGTGCGTAGGTGTCATGCTTGCATTCGAGCTCAAGGGGGACATTTTGAACAACTGTTATAGATAATATTTTTCTTTCATAGTCATTTATTTTCTTGTTATCCATTTTTAAAGTTGTACTTTTACTACCTTTACCTATCTTCATACAACATTTTTTTTCTTAAATGGCTTCTCGAACACGATGTCAAAATTTTGTACACTTTTATAAATCACCCTGTATACACTGTAATAAAAGACCCCACTTATGAAAACCTCATAAAAAATTTAAATTAACGATGACATCTTATTAAATGATAAAACTAAAAATGAACTGATTAAACACATATAGAGTATAAAAAATAGTGCATTACCTGGCTTTGATGAAATCACTAATACCTTGATAAAACTAACGCATTTAGTAACATATGACTCCATTATTATGCATTTTAAATTAAATTTTTCAAACAGGAATAATCTCTTCCAGTTTTAAAATATCAGTTGTGATACCTATTTATAAATTAAATAATCAAACATCAATTAAAAATTACAGGCCTATAAGTCTTTGCAAAGTATGTTAAAGAAAGAAAGCTTTGGCATTTCAAAAACAATAACATTATTTCAGAAAATCAGTTTGGGTTTATGGAAGGCTTGGGTACTTCGGATGCTATGTACAAATTAATGATGGTAAAAAATCTTTAGGTACTTTTATCGACTTAGCTAAAGCTTTCGATACAGTTCCCCATGATCTATTGCTTAAAATACTTGAACAATATGGTTTAAGGGGCAAAGTATATCAGTTACTGAAAAATTATCTTTACAATATAGAACAAATGGTAAAGTCAACGTATTGAGTCCAATATTGTTTGTAATATACAGGGTGTCACAAAATATATGTTCCAGGCTTAAAGGGTTTACAGAGGACATTAAAATAAGCAACTTTTTTTAGTAAAACTTTTATGTTAGACAAATAGTTAAGCCAAAAGTATTTTATAGTATGGTTTTAACTATGCCCGATTCAAATTGACAAAATTTTTGATCTATGAAAATTGAAAATGGCGGATTCGATTTTCAAATATTTGATGTAATAATTTGATTTAAACAAAAACTTGTTTTTTGGTTTCAAAATAAATAAAAAAAGATGGAGCAGTTGATTTTGAAAATTTCAAAAAAATGTGCCATGTCGTTTCTTGTGGAGACAAAATTTTCAACCAATTTTTATGAAAATTTACAAACATGTATTTTTAAATATCTTAAACTGTCAAACAGATATTAATAACTATAAAAATAAAAATTTTATAGGACATTGAAGTCAAAAAAATAAAAAAATTAAGGTCGTTCGAATAGTATGAAATTTTGCAGGAATGGTCTCTAAGCTCTACTAAAAACAAATAAATTATTAAATTTAAAGTTAATTTAACAATAACTAATTAATTACTTAAGCAATCATAAGTGAAATTTACAATTAAGTCTTAGTAAATTTTTTTTAATACTGTAGCTAATATGTGCAAAATTACTATAAATAATTACCATTCTCAAAGAATTGTTCTAACATTTTTTTTTTACTTTTTTAGATTTACTAACTGTCATAATTATAGCCATTGATTGCTGTCAGTTTCATTCGGAATGACTTCCTTCATTCCGTAGACACACCCTACATCTTTTTGAAATTACTATGGTGGTTGGATGTATTACGACAGGTTGTTCGCGAATTTGAGCACATACTATAAGCAACCTCACTATTTTCGGTGGCAATTGCTGCAAACAGTATTTTTAAAAATCCCTATATATATATATATATATATATATATATATATATATATAACTGAGACAAAGTTAGGAATGGAGCCCCGTCATACTCTAAACACATACGATGACGTGGCTGCAAATTTCATCTAATACTTCTGGTAGTACTTCTTGAAGAAAAATTAAGTAAATAGGTCAATTAAAGTTATTAATTTTGTGTAATGTAGTGAGAATTTACCCATCTTTTTAATACCACAGTTTGTGGTCGTATAAATTATAAGTATCGTATTTCGTATTATATCGATACTCAATCTCTAATGAAATAAACTTAATTAAAAAGTTCTCAAAACGTAGCTGAAAATTGAATGTTATTATACTTGTTTTATTTCAAAACTCCAAGAGGGATTTATTCTACAGTAAATAGTTAATTTTATGAATTTTTGTTGTATATAATTTTTATTTCTAAAATTATTAAAAATCTGTTCGATAGTTACGTTTATGATAATTTAGAATACACGTTTAGAAATTTTTAATAACATCGATGAACAAATCAAAAAATTCAAAAAAATAAGTATAATGAAAATTAGCTCAAATACTCTATGAGTATTATGAAAGGTAATATTTCTCCTATAAATGATGAGTATTGTAAAATATTAAGTTCTTTTAAGTTCTTGTAAGGTAAAATTAAACATTTGAATATCGGAAATTAATATCTAAGTAATAAGCAATAATTAATGCAAACTACAATCACATCATGATCGCCTTTGCAATTCCTATTATTTAAAATGCTTATTTAGATGTCAATTGCTAAATTGTAGCCTACAAAGTAAAGTAAATTTAAGTTTGACATTTAATTTGTATTTAGGGAGCTTAGAAACCATTCTTGCAAAATTTCATATTATCTTTAAATTATCAAAATTGCTATATTGCGTTTTCACTAACTACGGCTAATAGACCAGATTATAATACTATAGACATTGATAATCACAAAATATTATATGAGGTATCTGAAACAAAATATTTTGGAATTTTTATAGACAGTAATTTGAAATGGCAACCCCATATTGATTATATTTCCAATAAAATAAGAAAGCTAATTCACAAATTCTACCTCCTTTGAGAATTTCTAAATAAAAAAACTTAGAATCGATCTATGAAGCTCTTGTTAAGTCTTTATTAACGTATGGCATTTTGATCTAGGGTGGTTTGTATAATAATGCATTATAGAAATTAAATGTGGTTCAAAAATATATACTTAAACTAATATACAAAAAAAAGCACTTTATCCAAGTAATTGATTATTTACTAAAGACGTATGTTGTATTCGCATGTTATACCTCATAAGAATTTGTTGTTTTATTCATGGTAAATCTGATAATTTTATAAATCATAATTATAATATAAGAGCTAACCTGCGACAAGACTTTTAAATCTCTTTGAGTAATAATAATTTAACTATGAAGTTTATAACATACTTGGCGCCTAAAGAATATAATCTGTTTCTATCAAACATAAGAAACATTGTAATACGCAAAATTTTTAAATAGAGATGCACCGACTTCATATTTTCAAATTTAGAATCATTTTTGATATTATTCTGTTAAAAACTGGCCATTACATTGTTAAAATTATTACTCTGTTTGTATGAATATAAATAAGTATAATTATGTATTTTGACTCCATACCTTATAAATAAGATGCGACGGTTTTCAAACTGAAAATTTTAACATCCCTTTTTTTTCACTTTTTCCGACAAATTAGAGTTAGTATGTTATAATGAAGCAAAAAAAAATTTATGTTTGCTGGCCGACCGTCGGAATGTAAACAAGATATCAAGAAAATCACTAATAAATTAAACAAAAGGAGCGACATCTGATTAAATGTACTATAATAACTTGTTATCGGCAATACAAGAACCTGTGTAAAAAGATCATACAAACATTGGCATACAATTGTTTAAAAAATCCTTCCAATTGGTTCATGCACCTGGTTGTTATTGATCACCGAGCCCTCGCGCTCTTTAAACATTTAAGAATGGAATTCAAATTAAAATTTTCTTGAAAAAAATGAAAATTTGGTTTAAGAAATAATAATTAAAATAAAAGTTGTAGACGATAAAATTTACAGCAATTTTCCTTTCATGCATAACCTTTTTTGAACAATTAAGATTCTTGGAGATATTGTTAAAACACACAAGTGATTGTCATATCTGAGTAATTCTCGAACAAAAAGTTGTTTAAACAAAAGTTATGTGTAATAGAATAAACGTATAAGATTAGAATGGACCACGTTACATTAATTTACACCAAAATACAGGAACTCAAAGACACCACAACAACAAACCCTAGGATGCTAGAAATATAATTGTTATAGAATGACTAGGCCTTAACCACAACGGCACAGATAGACAATAATATGATGTAGAGAAAAACACAATACAAATTAATAAAATAAAAATTAAATAGAACAATTTGTTCGTAGAAAGAAATATCTGAACCGCTAAAAATATGTACTATGCACGATGGTATCTACGTCTATGGTTAGACGTAGCCGCATAAATTGATAATTATAAACAGATAATGGAAATTTGATTTAAATGTGACCCACGAGTACGTGTCACCCATACTGAGGTTAAATAGCAAAACGAATCCGTGAAGCGCCGGGTGCTCGACGTCAAATTTAGTGGGATAGAACAAAGCACACAAAATTAAGACTAATTTTCTGAAAGATCCTTCAAAATTTAGTAATAAAGCGCATCTAGTTAGGTAGATAAATCTACGTCGAGCTACAGATACAAACGCAAGTACATATAAATTAATAAAAGGACATATGCAATTGTTTTCCACTTATCTGTTTTTGTGCAGTTTACGATCATACAACAGTAACTTCGGTAGGTTTTGTTATTTTCCTAAGGGCGAAACGGTGAAAGGATAGAAGTATCTAGTAGTAATCAGGAACCATCGATATTTGAATATGAATAACCAAATCAATCCCAACAGGTACGCAGGAGGTTACCGAGTTTTTTTTGTTGGGACCTCTGACGACAAATGTAATAGCAGACGTAGGGACCAATTTTTAGTGATCGGTCAACTATATTATACGGCCTCGTATGTTGGTTTAGTATTTATTAGTCATCAATCATGCCCCAGTCTGAGGTCTATAAATGTGGTGAGAAAATAGCGGTCAGAGAAAGAAGTCACAAAATTGAAATATAAGAAAACTATTCACGGCGTAGAAAAGTGTCGCAAACGTGTCTACTCGTTCTTATTGGTAGTTCTTCCTTGGGTTAATTCATTAACAAATACTTATTAATTTTATCCAGATCCCCAATAGGAATTTTTAAAAATTTGACACCACACACTAGTTAAGAGAAAAAGAAGTTTATCTACGGCGTTAGTGAAGACACCAACCAAGACAGAAAAAAAACAATTTGAGCCGGCGACTTATAAGACTGATTCCTAATATTCAAAGTCTGCCCCTGACATGATGTCGGACGACATATATGCAGGTGCTCTCAGTTGCATACCCACAAGTGAATTTTATGCTAGAAAAATTATTTTTAGTTACGAAGTCAAAGAATACCGTTACATATTATACTGATCTACTGAATTAATTTGAAATGTTTTACTTAACACAAAATAATATCAGTAAAGTAAAGTTTAAAGGATTCTATAAGAATAATAAGATTACCAATATTTTTGTAATGCTACGAATATTGAGATGCAAAATGCTAAAGAGCTTATTAACTTTGTTAACAGTAGAATATAATTCACTCACGTCCACTAACGGTGATTAATAGTCTTCAGAACTTTCTAAAGTGTCCTACATATATATTCTTGATTCAGTAAAACCATTAAAACTCATAATCAATTTTCCTTTGGGCGACATTATGTGGTATAATGTTGATGGACAAGTAGGATCTTACGCACAATGATCAATGTTATATTTTTTCTCAAAATGTTTATTAGCATTTAAACAATTGACACACTTCTTGTATAGATGTTGGCACGGCTCATCTTCATTTCCATGCACACACTATTGATATATCTTATTTTTAGTGCAGGTCATGCTCTTGTGAAAATATTCTCGGCATTCAAAACATATAAAAAATCTTCTGTTTGTTGTGCTTACGGAAACTTGGTTTAATTCTGATACTAACAATTATAAATTTTGTTCTGATAACTGCTAGTATATGCCATATATAAATGTGACAGAAACGAACGTAGACAGAGTATGTCTTTTCTGGGGCAAAGTTACATACTCGCTGTACATACTCTCTATACACGCAATTACGCCAAGTACACAGCGTGTACTTGCAAGAGCAAAGAGTGGTTACAGCGGTACATGCAGTACCTACATGTTTGCATGCTTTGTACATTTTTCAATTACTCTCGGTACTTGCTGAGGGTGTAATTAGTTGGGTCAAAATTACATACAATCTCTGTGTACGCAAGTACATGAAGTAATTAGTCTCTGTACATTGTGCTAATTATGCAGACGACAAGTGCATAGTAATTTAATGTCACATGTACATGAGTTTCATACGCATTCAAAGTAAATAGGTTTCTT
The DNA here is from genome assembly GCA_030710515.1 of Abscondita cerata. Lineage (NCBI taxonomy): Eukaryota > Metazoa > Arthropoda > Insecta > Coleoptera > Lampyridae > Abscondita > Abscondita cerata. Next base: position 104,328 of record JALBCR010004434.1, read on the forward strand.
AAACAATAAACTTAGCTGTGTTCTGAGGCATGCAGTTCCGATAAGGAAGGTTCTTGCTAACGACAGCAGTTGACAGCTTTAGAAGATCGGTAGCTACAGGATTTTCCTTAGCAGAACTAGACGACAAAGCTCAAAAAGCAGATATGCTCCCTCGAAGTAGCAGGTACCCCGCGTGAACGACCCTCAGCCGGTTGAGTTTATCGGCCGTTGGCAGCTTTAATGTAGGCGAAACCGTGGTAGTCGTCACGTTTTATAGCAAAGGATTCTTAACTAACCGTTCCAGCACCTCCAGAAATTATTCAGATGATAACAGACAAGTAGAGTATGAGGTCAAGACACGTTCTAAAGCATACGTCGTAATTAGAATTAACACAACTAGAAGGCAACAAAAGAAATGGAAAAAGAAGTAACTTACGGCGAATGCCGTCGGATTTATATTTACACACCAATTTAACTTGGAATTATTGAAGCCACATTAATACTTTACTTGTAAACTTTTAGCTTCACGAAGCACGCCAAAAATGTCCGGTCGTCGTCTCAATAAATTTTGTGAATTAACGGATTCACCAATGGGAAAATGCGTAGCGTGCGCTGCAAATTCGACTTTCGTCGTAACGTGCAACTCACAACAACCGTTATTCAGAAGGCTTGCAACCTACGTTCAAGTTCGAACAATTTGAACCGTAACAACCTTTTGTTTTCTCGTTATTGTAATTTAGACTCTTTTTCTTTACTAATTTATAGTAGCTTTTCCTTGTACTGATGTTTGTATCTAATATTATTTCTATAGGACATTTTAGCCCGTGTATTAAATAAATAAATAAATAAATATCTGTAGGTTTTCATATATTCGATAACGTTTCCAACCTATACTTATGTTTTCTTCTTTGCTTGCTCTATGATAAAACTCAGTGACCAATTAAGAACACTGTTGCATAATGTTTGGTTGTTATTTTATTGATATGCACTACTTCAACCATATCTTCAGGTTGCACCTATAAATTTTAGTTTCTACTTGCTGCTTCTATTTTGGCTTTGTCAGCATTGTCAATATGGGTTAGTATTTTCATTCTCGGCAATTTTTTTTTGGAATTCAAAATTACTGTCAGACGTTTCAATTGCATTTTTCGGTACTTTAAGTTCAGTGTTGAATATTAAACTACTACTAACCCTGATATAGTTAAAATCAGTTAAGCTTCCGTATGTATATTATTATAATAACTTGTGTAGCGCTTCCCGTCCATGGGGTTGCCGGTTCGCTGCTGTCTTTTCTTACTCAAAAAAATAGTTTTAATGCAACTTTGATAAAGACATGTATCGCATTGCTCGCCAAATTGTAAAGATCAAAGTGAGGTCGTTTTCTAAGACCCTACCCCGGCGCCGTTTTGTTTCGGTGCTGTTGTCGCTACGCGGCAAACTCGAGTCGTTTCGTACGCTAACTTTTCTTACTCAAAAAATAGTTTCAAGGCTTGCTTTACTTGGCAAAATGTGAGGGTCAAAGTAAGGTCGTTTCCCGCGACCCTAGCCCAGCGCCGCTTTGTGTCGGTGATGTTTATTTTTTTCATACTTAAAAAATAGAAATTAGAGCTTTCACTTTTAAAAAGGGGCGCATTAAAATTAGAAAAATATGAGAAGAAAACCTTTTTTTGGAACTTTTTCATTTATTCTATTAATCGAATGCGAAATTAATAAATAAATAATTTTTTCCACGACTTACTTAGAAAACGGACGTTTCTTCTCTACAAATAGTGAAGAAATAGTTATCTAGATCACTAGTCCAGAAAATTATATTTTGCGAGTGTGAGTAATATTGTTAGCCGAGGCGCTTAGCCGAAGCGAAGCAACACGAGCATTTGCAAGACATTTTCTAGACGGGTAATCCACAAAATTTTTTATGCCGAGAAACTTCAAAATATTTACATAATTATTCTTAATTTAGTTCAACCATTTATTGCTGGGGATTTATTTTTTTTATTGGTACCCACTTGTCATTGCATAACTACTTAATTTTCAAATTTAAAATTAAAGTGACATTTTCGGAGTAATTTTACCAAATGTCACTTTTGTAAGGTCTAGGCCGGGAATTTGATGTTCCCCGGCTCGAGTGGGAAAAAGAATTGCTTTCCTCGCTTGTTGGACAAATAACTATAGAACACATTTTATTATGTTCTGAATATTGAAAATAACAATAATTGGTTTGTTAAAATGAAAAAAAAGTTATTGTCCAATTAAATAATTTCGAATATTTGATTGGTTGATTGACTGGGCTACTGTAAGAAGTAAAGATTTGATAGATAGTAAAATAGCGCCAAAAGACGTTAGGGGAAGAAACGTTGCTCTTTAGAGAATGACATTCGAAAACTTGCAATATTACTATTGTTTCTTTTTTTTATATCTCTCTCTCTCTAGCCCTAAGCGTTACGAAAATAATAGTTATTTGTCCAACAAGTGAGGAAAGCGATTCTTTTTCCCACTCGAGCTTGAGTTGCCTCACGAGCTTAGCGAGGGAGGCATTAAAGTAAGAGTGGAAAAAGGCTTTCCTCATGTGTTAGACACAACATTTTTTCCACGACATTCCCCAAAAAAACAACCTAATGAGAGAAGTAATATTGTAAACGTAACCAATAGTCTGGCTACAGTATTCTGCAGTATCGGAGTGGTCTCAATCTGTCACAGCGCAGTCGCGTAATTCTAACCAATAAATGTAGGATAGCAATTTTTAAGAGTCAAAATATAAGATATTAAATTAAATTAAACAAACTGTATTGAATACTAAATTAAATTGTTTAACTAACTAGTAGGCGCATATAGTTCTAATAACACATTCTTACATTTTTTAAAGAGGCATTTTTGTAACACGGCATTATTTTCCTCGCTAGTGAGGAAAAACGAATTTTCTTCACTATTTGTAGCGAAGAAACGTCCGTGGAAAAAATATTTACTTTTAAATAAGTAGATTTTTAGTTATTTTCGAACTTTCTTGCGACACTTAAGTCCTTTTTGTAAGGTTCTTTTTCGCATTATTCTACGAACCAGTAAGAAAAAAACGATCTTGATAGGTTTTTGCGTAACTCTAACCGTTTAGGAGATATAGGCCGTTAAAGTTTTCCATGTGAATTTTAAACGATATCTTGACATTTTTCAAAAATACTATGTGTACCTCTTAGGGCGTTATCGTAAAAGCTCGTTTAGGTGTCGTTTTAAAGAAAAACGTGTAAATTGTGCCCTAGCCTGTCCACTTTTTAAATATTTCGTAAAATTTTTGAGATATTAACCTTTAAAGTTAAGACTGGACTTTCTTTGGTAACTCCGAAAAAATTCACCGCCTTCAACTCTTTGATTTGTATGGGACGTCAAAAAATTTTTCTGAAAATCGTGACTCGTTTAGAAGTATAATTAGTTTAAAATTTTTTCAAAAAAACCCCGTAGCTCTCGAAGGCGTTTGATTCGAACACGTTTTTTTTTAATTCTCGCGTAAAAAACAAAGATATCTACGAAAGCCTGAGATAAAATTGGAATTATTTTCGAATCAGAAGCAGAATAACACAGTTACTTAATTAATTAAAGACAACATATGATATATTTTTAAAATCAGAAAAAAAAAGATCTCTTCAAAAATGCAATAATATATAGGATGTTACATTAAAAAAATATATCATATTCTTGTTGTGCTCGTAAACGGTGAATAACTGAACTATTGATAGTATTTTAAGAAAATTTAGTTTGAACTATACAATAATAACGATAATAAGTAGTGAATAACCCTGTACACTGTCGATTTTGAGCTAATGCCGCGCGACAATGTATCACTTTACGCTTCTAATATAGAAATAGCTATGGTTAATATGCTTTGTTTCTCTTTATTCATGTGTGCTAGATTAGTTAATATTTTGACATTTTCTATTTGACGTTTTGTTTTGACTGTTTGTTTAATATCAATTATTGTATACGTAACTGCATTTAACTTTATTTTTTTTTAAGAATTTATACAATAGATAAACAAATACAGAAAATTATATAAAATAAGCGACACTATAATTACATGTTAATACAGAAACCTATATAAAAATATATCATACTAACGTCGACATACGTTTATGAAAATTAATTCAAGCAGTTATTCACAATAAACCTTATATGATTTTAACTATACAGGGTGGTGCGAATTTCATTTCCCGCCATTGGCATCTTGTGAACCCTAAGAGATAAAAAGATGGTTAAATTACAAATAAGTTGCGCTATTTTATGCTTGATCCAAATATGTAAAGATATCTAAGATACCTTTGACCGATTCTGAAATATTCTGTAAAAACTGAAAAAGTTCAATTTAAAAAGTTCTCTTTAACTTTTTTAACTTTTTTACTATCTCAGCTGTCATTATGAAATTTTATATTTTGACATTGCTTGACATGACAAGGAAGAACTTTTTTCTTATAGGAGTCATATTAATTTTTTTTATCAAAAAATAGAGAAAACTTCTCTCTTTACAATGTAACACATGTGTATCATTAACGGGTGCGCCATCTAGACAAGATCTATTGAAATGTTTAATAACTCCGCCATTTTTCAGCCGATTTTGGAAAATAAACAAAATTTATTTAGGGTATAGAACCATTTATTGACAATTCACTCAGAATACAATATCGATCAAATGACTGCCTTTAATTGGAAACACAAAAGCGGCCCTTTTGGGTATTTCGCATTGTATTTGACAAAATTTCGTGATAGCAGCAATTTCCGCTTTAATATTAGCTTTTAGTTGTTCAATAGTCTTCGGTTAGCTAGTAGCTACAGACCCGTGTTCAAAGAAATTTTTTACTAAAATACAAATTGTCTTGGCGGAAGGTGCCGAATGTCTCCCATGTTTCTTACGATAGGCACGCACAGTTTTCCCAATTGAACGATTACTTTTGATGTACACTCATGAAATTTAAAACTTGGACACCACAATTTCTGTAAACAAAAGTTTGCACATTGTGAAGCGGGCTTAAGGGTATCATTTACAAATCTAACAGCAGGTAGTCTCAGCAGGGGTTATCTTATAGAAGGACTGTAGAATGAATCATTACACTAAGCACGTTTTAGAAAATAGGTAATTTACGTTGCTTACTTAATTTTTTTCTTTAAAGAATATATTTGAAGGTATCGCTAATTAAACACCATAGCTCGATTAATTATCGAATCAAAATTTTGTTTAGGAAATGTTTACAAAATAAAATTAGAAATAATTTTGATTTAAAAACGTCTACAAGCAATAACTTTTAAATTAAATCAAAAACTAAACATGGTTATTTGGGTTGACTGATTATTACTTATTTTTAAATAAATCTAACCTACTAATTATTGTAAGTTATTAAAAAAATCATTAAACTCTCTATTCATAATATTTAGTCCTTACAAAATGTATATTTTATGACGTTTCATTTTTTCTGTAGTTAATATAAAAAGTGAAAATAAAAACTAAGGCAATTCTTATTGTCAACGTATATATTTAGTTTTTGACAAGAATTTATTACATAATTATAATTAAGATACCAAGTTATAGTTTAAAATTAAATGAAAACTTTTTTTTAAATAAAGGTATTACTATATAAATAAAAAATCAATAATGGGTGTGACCTCCATTATTATTGATACATTCTTGGAGGCGTCTGCTCATTGACGCTATCAAGGTATCAATATAATTAATATTAATCGTTTCCCATGCGGTATCAATGGCTGCAATTAGTGCATTACGGTTTACTGGTATAAAATTTGGCCCTTGTTGTCTTCGGATAACAGCAAGTATTCGAGCCCAAACATTTTCGATAATGTTAAAATCTGGGCTTTTGCTGGCCAGGGTAACAGCTCCAAGTTATTTGCTTGTATCCAGTTGCGCACAACCTGCGAAGTATAGGGTCATCATATCCCGATAGTTAATTATCGAATGTTCCAAGAAAATATGTGTAAATAGTAAATGGAATCTACTAACGTAACGTTAAGTCGTTAATTATAGTTACATAACTCTCCTTTCATAAGATATAATTCCTAATTGTTCCACGAACGGTTTGCGGCGTTCCCGCAACTTGTCGGTTTTTTCTCCGACATCAAAGAAAATGCGCGCGAATGCGTTTGCAGGTTTGGACGAATCTAAACAAAACGGCGAACAAACTTATGCGGGAGAATTAAATTATTTATTTTTTGTCCTCCCTTTTGTGGGTTTGTTGTGTTTTAGGTAATATTATGGAGTTGACAGAAGAAAAATGTTTTAAATTAATCAGTGTTTAAGAATGCAAGAAAAAAATGATGTCCCTATTAGCATCATTTGGGCGGGAAATTTTCAAAATAAAAAAAAGCGAAGTAAATTATAATTTTTACTCTTCTTTGTGCGTAAAAATTTGGTTGGCACTATCTTCTTGTTTTCCGCAATTTTCTCTTCTCAATAATAAATATATGAACTGAAAACTACTGAAAATAATTATGGGAACAGCACAAACGTTCCGTTTGTTGTTCGGATTGTGGAAATCATAAAAGATCGTTTGTCGTTCTGTTTGACTTTCGGTTCGTTGTTATGTTTGTTGCTCGGTTTGTTGTTCAGGTGTGTACGAAGCTTTACAACTTAAGCAACAATTTTTGGCGAATAAAGATTAGTTTGTGATGTAATATTAGAAACACAAATTTATATCATATCAAATTTATGACAACTTAAAACCAAGAACGTGTATGTTATTGCTAAGAAATTATTAAGGAAAAAGCGCAATTGCAGTGTAAATATTTATAATTAGATATTTTCGAAAGTTTATAAGTCCTCTATTGTAATCTTAATACTTAAAAGAAAATCCTGTCCATTAGCATTATAAGGAAATGGTTTTACTTTATGAATAAGTTTCAATAACAATAGAATATCCTTGCTTGTTTAATTTACTTCCTTTGAGTCATATTGCTCTAAGGGTTGTTACATTGGTCATTAGAAGTATGTAATAAATAAACAATTACCTACTGTTTGAGAAGGGGTAGTGTGAACCAATAAATAAAGTAAGAAATGTAAATTCCATTTTAGTTTAAAATTTCAAGTGTTGTGAAAATGCCACCTCATCTCGGTGCTGATTTGAAAGCGCGGATTGTTTCGGAATTAGCGGCGGGCCGTAGCGTGCGTGAAATTTCACGTATGTTAGATATACCAAAAAGCACCGTAGGGCATTACCGAGTAAAATGGAATCTTGAACACACTTTGGAAAGAGCCATCGGAAGTGGTAGACCTAAAGTATCTACACGTGCTCAAGATCTCGAGTTGTTTCATTACGTAACAGAACAACCATTTGCTACATACCCAGGGCTATAGCAGATACACATTTTCCCGGATGCCGTATAACTGCACAAAAAAGATTAAAGGGGATGGGAATAAAGAAGTATAATGCTGCTGCGAAAGAAGTTCTCAGTGACGAAAACGAAACCTTTGGAATTTTGGAATCGAATGATTTTTAGCGACGAAAAAACGTTCAATAGCCGCAACGATGGACCACTAAAAGTTTTTAGAATGGAAGGAACTCGTTACGAAAATAATCACATATGTCCTAAAAACGAAGTGGTTATTTTTCTGTGAATGTGTGGGGTTGGGTTAGCGCGCGGGGTCCAGGAGTTTGTTGGGCTATCGATGGACGTCTTGATTCTGCTGCGTATTTAGATATTTTGGAAACTATTATGAAACCTTCAGTCGAAGTGTTTTATCCAGACGAAGATTATATTTTCCAACAAGTAAGTATTCTTATTTCACTATACTTTCTCCAAAAAATAGTTCGGGATCTGTTGAATTAACATTTTCATAATGTATTTTTGTTGTTAAAGGACAACGCCCCTATTCATACTTCGCGGGTTGTGCGCAATTGGATACGAGAAAATAACTTGGAGCTGTTACCCTGGCCAGCAAAAGCCCAGATTTTAACATTATCGAAAATGTTTGGGCTCGAATACTTGCTGTTATCCGAAGACAACAAGGGCCAAATTTTATACCAGTAAACCGTAATGCACTAATTGCAGCCATTGATACCGCATGGGAAACGATTAATATTAATTATATTGATACCTTGATAGCGTCAATGAGCAGACGCCTCCAAGAATGTATCAATAATAATGGAGGTCACACCCATTATTGATTTCTTATATTTATTTATATAGTAATACCTTTATTTAAAAAAAACGTTTTCATTTAATTTTAAACTATAACTTGGTATCTTAATTATAATTATGTAATAAATTCTTGTCAAAAACTAAATATATACGTTGACAATAAGAATTGCCTTAGTTTTTATTTTCACTTTTTATATTAACTACAGAAAAAATGAAACGTCATAAAATATACATTTTGTAAGGACTAAATATTATGAATAGAGAGTTTAATGATTTTTTTAATAACTTACAATAATTAGTAGGTTAGATTTATTTAAAAATAAGTAATAATCAGTCAACCCAAATAACCATGTTTAGTTTTTGATTTAATTTAAAAGTTATTGCTTGTAGACGTTTTTTAAATCAAAATTATTTCTAATTTTATTTTGTAAACATTTCCTAAACAAAATTTTGATTCGATAATTAATCGAGCTATGGTGTTTAATTAGCGATACCTTCAAATATATTCTTTAAAGAAAAAATTAAGTAAGCAACGTAAATTACCTATTTTCTAAAACGTGCTTAGTGTAATGATTCATTCTACAATCATTCTATAAGATAACCCCTGCTGAGACTACCTGCTGTTAGAATTGTAAATGATACCCTTAAGCCCGCTTCACAATGTGCAAACTTTTGTTTACAGAAATTGTGGTGTCTTAGTTTTAAATTTCATGATTGTACAGCGCTATAATTTCAGCCCGATTTTTCGCTCTGAGTCGATCCATGTATAAAATAGCATAGACTGACGTTTTAGAATCTGGCTGAATTGTCAAAATCTGTTGAAAAATGGCGGAGTTATTAAACATTTCAATAAGGCCTGTCTAGAAGGTGCACTGTTATAAAGTGGTAATTTTTGGGAACAACATCTTTTTGATCATGCGGTACTGTAGAGTACTGATCACCTTTCATATTTTTCATTTGTTAAAAACGCCTAAAAACTCACAAAAAAACTCTAACGAATATTGACGTAAATAACGTTTTATAAGTTGCGACGCACTGTTAGACGATAATCTTTTACACGTTTGTTAGTATCGGAATGTTTGTTTAATATTAGAATTATCTCATATTTCTAGTTTCATAGAAATCAAATTAATATTTTGCTTTTAGTAAGTTAACTAAGTATGTATGTTTATTTATTTAGGACTATTCAGCAACAAATTAATGTTTTCGTTTTTGTTTCAGAGATGGTACGTACTACGTCTTACTACATCTTGGGTAAGCAATAAATTATACCCAAAAGCTCTAATAATTAATTCAATGCATGTTATTACATTACATTAGATCTCATTTTGCATTTTACTAGTGTACAAAATTTTAATGAATATAATTTAAATGCGGCAAAACACAGCTTTGAGAGCATTGTAAATTGTAATATAGTAAACAACAAAGAAAAAACTAATTTTCTCTAAGTAACGCAAAATCTTTTATGTAACACATAAACCTAAAAGAGTTCAATATTGCATAACGAATAATGTATCACTTTCAAATGGACGTATTTTCATCTAAAATCTAATTTTAAAATGGTTTTTGACTTTTACAGTAGGTATTTTTTTTTCAACCAATTCTAGTGGACTACTGTTACATAAAAGGAGATGTACCTACACGGAATGACTTTTAATTATATGAATTATTTAAAAGAAAGTCAATTCGATTTTTAGTGTATTCCAAATAGATTTTTTAAGAAATTGTTAGTGCCACGATTAAAACTTTGGGATATCGTTTAAGATATTTTGTAAAAATATACGGTGCCATATCAAATACAGGGTTCATCTTGTAAAGTGCATCCAAATAGTATATTATGCAACAAGTTTTATAAACATTATTTTAGACACGTGTTTTATTTATGGAGAGCGAAGCATATTTAATATACAAACAAATATTAAAAAAAATTGGTTCCACATGAGAACTGTAAAGTAAATTTTAAATATGCTGATACGTAATGCTTTTAAACATGAAGTTAACATTTTGAGTAATCAGTTTTGGATCCAAATTAACAATAGGATTAATTTTTAATTACAATGAATACGGTACGTATAATTTCTAAAATATTTAGAATTAGTTAAACTTACAGGAAAGATATTTTTGTTTCATGTAAACACGTTAATTAAAAAATTTAACCACACAAAAACGGTTTTTGATTTATTTTTAAATCATTTTGGTTCTCAAATCTTGCATTTGTAAGACAAAGTGTTACGGTTTATTTGTAAAGAAATTAAATCAGTGTTAGAAACCTGGCACGTAGCTGTGTTAGTCGAAGAGGGATTGTGGGTGTATTTACCAGTAATTAGATCGAAGGTTTTTACACTGAAAAAGAGATAAATAATACAGCACTACCTAGTAGAACGTGTAGTAAACCTTCTAAAGCAACTAGAATATTCGAACATAAAAACAAACCGTAAGATGTTAGAAATATAATTTTTGTAGAACGATTAAACCTCAAGAACACCAAAAACATATTTAAAATTGACAATAAGATGGTGTAGATAAATGCACAATACAAATTATTTAGATAATAGTTAAACCGGTATCCGACAGCAAATGTAATATAGTACAAAGGCGCAATCAAACAAATTTTTGTAAGATCTTTTAAATCACCTCGATTCAATACAATGCGCAAAAAGTTAGGTTGTTAAATTCACGTCGGAATACAGATACAATCACGCGTAAAATATAAATTTAATAGTGAAAGCATGCAATGTTTCCAACTTAGCTCAATGTTTGTAGACCGCGATTATCTTTAGGCATGTTTGGCATTTTTGCAATATCCCATGACCGACAAAAAGAGTATTGTAGGGGATTAGAGCTCAAAAGATAAGCTGGATGTCACCGGTTATCTTTGATAAAATCCTCGACAGCAACGGGAACAGGAACCAGTTTTATAGCGATTGGTCTCCAGAGAATGATCGGATCGATTGGTAAACCACCATAATTCACGGCCGTGCTTTATAATTAATTATTTAATTGCCATTACCCATATCCGGATAAGTGGTCTGCAACGTGTTAAAAAAATGACGGTAAAATAGAGATTTCACAAAAATAGAAATACACCAAGAAATGTTACTCACGACGTCGAATAATGTTGCGTGCTTATCCCTCAGCTTATTGGGAGTTTTTTCTTGGGTCTTATGTCATTATCAGAATTTCCCAGTTCTTAATTTTTCGTTTAAATAAAGAAAGGAAAGTGACCGGCAGTTTTTGTCAGGAGGACGGTACCAATTTCTCAGTAAAGTTAACTAGTAAAATGTAAACTTTACTTAAAGTTCGTACCTTAAGTAATGGCTACAATAATGCACGGACGTAACCTTAAATGCCTAAACTACAGGCTATTTTTACTTTTATAGCGCTAAAAATGAATTTCCGTTAATAGCAAAAATACCGCCACAAAAGGAAGACCAGGACAAAGACAAGGGAGAAAACTAGAGGACGTTTTTTTATATGATATATTTCCACTTACTGGTTGTATATAACTTAATTATATTGTGGTGGTATGGAAATTCTTTAAATAAAAAAATATTGAATTTAATTCGAGGCTCTCTAATTTGTTTATTATCTCAGAAGCTTGTGTCCGTTAAATAAACTGCTAGTGGTTTAATTAATTAATTTAATCAAAACAAAAGGAAATATTTTACAAAAAAAATACGAAACTTAATGGTTATGGGTTACTTAATTTTACTTAAAACTAATATAATTTGTATGTGGTAATAGAGATTCTATTTATGAATTAGTTATACCGATTTTTATGCGCTTGGTGATGTCATTGTTTTTGTGGTGAAACGTTGGTGACGTCAGCAGACGTGGATTGTTTCTATAGTTGACTGCGGCAATTTTCTTGCTTGACCTTTCTTCTATTGGACTATACTGGTCACTTTAATTTTTGTTAAGAGATTGTTTTTATTTGTTAAGTGCACTTTACATTGCGATGTAATTGTACCGATCTATTTAACGACCGTCCATGGTCAATTTGTAGCGATTTACGACGACTTACTTTAACATGTTTACACATCAAGTAAATTCCAACTACACTATGTTCACCTCTCGTACCACTCCAACACTCATGTCCGTTTTTTAACCTTTACATCAACTTGCAATCTAATGTCTGTATTCATAATCGAAGAAAACATTTTTATAAATAGCTATTTACACCTAATGTCAATTTTGCATTTATAAATACTACAAATAACTTAATCTACTTAAACGTTACTTGCATTAAATGAAAGGATTTTTTTATACAACATAAATCAATTTCTTTTTCTAAATAGAATGTAGATCCGTTTTTAGAAATCTTAATCTTTAGTCATCATAACTTTACGTTTGATTTAAATAGAACAATTTTAAGTATGGTAAAAAGCGAATTTAATATAAAATATAATCCCGGTTACTTCCCTAATTATCTCTAAATAACCGATTTAATATTTACTTTAGTACCGAAATATTGGTGCAAGCAAACGTGAAAATAATTTGTCGGGGACCCTCGAGCACAAAAAATTATCACAAAACGGCGTTAATTACAAATTAATTACTGTTGTTTACGATCGGTTTTTAACATACAGCAATTATCATTATGAATGTTTTTAAGAATAAACGTGTGAGTAAAGGTATCTTAATCCTAGATCAACTTAACTTTCGAGTAGGGTTACTTGTTGTCTGATGGGATTCGTCATATTCTCCATGTATATTCCAAATTGATAACGATCAAAAAAGTTGAAAGAACGAAGAGCAGATACTGACTGGTATCCAAAAGCAACAGACAGACGTCAAGGACGAAAGTTGCCTGCTATCAATATGTTACGGTTTAAAACACTCGAACCCGGACGTGGATCGCGAGAGTTGCACGTTGCGACAAAAATCAAATTTACCGCGCATGCTACAATTTCTCTCATTGGTAGATCGGTTTATTGGGAATATTAATCGAAACGACGGGCGGACATCGTGTGATTTTCTCTTTCTTATTGGGCGGTCGTCGATGCTTCACGAAGTTAAAAATTGCAAGTAAAATATTAATGTGGCTTAAATAATTGCGAGTTAATTTAGTGTGGAAATATAAATCCGACCGATTTCGCCGTAAGTGTTTTCTTTTGCTATTTCTTTGGTTTGTTTAGTGGTTGTGCTAATTTCTAATTACAACGTATGCTAGGTATAAGAGTGGGGTAGATATGATTCACCTTATACTTTACATTAGTTATTGATTTTTTGTTTGTGTTTAACTATTATATTTTAAATTGTCATTATGCTTAAGTCTATTTGTAATTAAATTTGTGTAATGTTAATTGGAAATATTTGGTTTAAATTCCTGTTTAGGTAAGAGGCATCTACACTACTCCTATATCATTGCCCAGAGCAGAACGGAAACAAAATTCACCACAGAAAAAGAAAAAATGTCACAAAGTCAATCCTTGCTCTAAATTAAAAACAAAATTTTGAACGTTTACTCAGAAATGAAATAAATTCACAAAATAAAAGTCCAAATAACTTGCTTTTTATTAACTTTAAGAATAATGGTTATTGTGAAGTAAGCATAATCACATATTTTTGCACAAAAACTGTTTCTAGTTTTTAGGTTCTACCATTGGTTCTACTAATACCAAATTAGAAATATACCTAATAACGGTGAATGTTATAAAAAAATTAAACGATGTAAACATTCTTTTCTGTGAATTTTTTTGCGTTCTTGTGGTTGTGTTTAAAATAATTGATCAAACTGCTACCCATTTACCGCTTAACAGTGTTCTATAAGTTCCACGATTTTATCTTATAATAAATTACTTGTGTGATGTCGACTATTAGTTCTTGTAGGAATTACATGATCAAGAAGAAGTCATTGGGAGATAAGTCTAAAACAGTGTAATGTTCTGATTGTTTACTTCTGAGATAGGGATTTCCAAAATTTTTTTATAATGAGACTTACCGAAATGAAATAAAAAACAAACGGACAAATTTTTACCTTAGATTTGGTTGACACTCATGCCTGAATTGATGTTATTAGTCGGATGCTATAACACTTTAATTTCTTTGCCCAGAAACACACACATACATAAAACAAAATGTATTACATATTAAAAGAAAAGGTTCATATAAGAGAATTGTAAATAAAATTTAAACAGTAAATACACTTTAAACATTGATTAAGTGATTTAAATTACGGATTCGGATTTATTACAGATAGGTACATTAAACATTATTTAAACTTTAAATGATAACTAATTTTAAAAAAATGTTACTTGCATTCACAATATTTAAAAATTTTAATCATTAAGGTAAGGTAGTAAATTTTAAAAAGCAAAATAAACAGAATTTAATTTTTAAGCAATATTGCTGATCAGCGTTGTTTTGAAAATTCAGTGCTTTTGCTTCCAGGAAAATTAGAACGGTTCCGTGATTATTTATCCATTTCTGTATCCTCAAAGACTTGCACGAGAGATGCGTCACACGGCAGCGACAGCAAACCGCAAACGACAATTGCACACCGACAAACAATAAAGGCAGTGAGATAATGCAGTAAGATGAAAGGAAAGAGAAAAAGAGAAGATAAAAGACCGTAAATCAAAATAAACCCTTGGTATTACTTAAAGAATTACAAACAAAATATGCTTACCAAAATTACTTTTGGGCCTTTCTATAAAGATAACTAATACACAAACAGGAGATGCATTATATGCGTAACCTTCAAAGTAAAATCAAACAATGCTATTTTTCGGGCGTTACGCACGGGTTTTTTGCACATTGCGCCCTAGGGAAAAATGAATACTCTGCATTTTCACCAAAATTCCGTAACGTATATCATAAACGTCGATTTGAAAATTTCCTAGTTTTAGGGACCGTTTTCAATTTATGATTAAAGTTAACTTTCTTTTAATTTCCAAAGACATATGTAACCACAACCACCATAACAGCTAACCTAAAATTAACTAATGACTGAAAAACTGGCTGTTAGTGGATTAATTAATATTTTTATTATTTTATTAAAAACCAAAAAATTTGAGTTTGTAGGTAGATAATTAGAAAATAGAAATTTCTAGACTTTATTAGTATAAATTCTACTATAGGAAATGAAAGTTCGGTTTTTTTTGTGAGAGAAAAATGAGTGACAACGACTAAACAATCTCTTCAACCAAAAAACGAAATTGAAAAAATGACAAAAAAACAAATAACTTTCAAATACGTCAATACATTCGACTGTTTGAGGTTAATATTAATGAGAATGACAATATTAAGTCGGTAATATGCAGTTTTATCAATTCTGATGCAACAATTTAAAAGTGAAACTTACTTTTACTACTAGGAAGAGAAGAAGTGTTCGCTTTGTTTATAGATGTGAAAGCAGCTTTCGATAAGGTGGAAAAAACTATTGTGGAATAAGATGAGAAAAAATGGAAAGTGAGAATATAATAGATGCGGTGGAGAAGATTTATGAGGTCAAGGTTTGTAGAACCAGTGAGGGAGGGGGAGATTGGGAAACAAGTTTAGAACTGGAAGAGAACTAAAATAAGGATGTTTGTTAAGCCTTTGTTTATTTTCTTTATATATTGAATAGAGTAAATAGAGAGACATTAGGTGGGAGAAATGGTAGTAGGACAAAAAAAGAGTATGGATATTATCGTACGTGGGCGACATGCAATGTGAAGAAGAGATAAAAGAGGTAATAAAAATAGTGAGGAAATACCTTAAAGTAAAAAAAGTTGGAGGTAAATATGTGTAAAATAAAGATTATGGAATTTCAAAAAAAAGAGAAAAAAGTGAAGTGTCATTGCGTTACGGAAAGGAAGAAATAGAAACCTTGGACAAAATATTTAGGATATATCTTAAACTGCAATATTAAGGATAGAAAACAAATAAGGGAAATGAAAAAATAAATAAGATAATTTGGACAAGTATGAGTGATAGGAGACAAGTATGAGGGTAGGATATGCGAGAAAAGAAATAAAAGATTAAGGAGGTAAGCAAGAAGATTAGGAATAGAGATTGTGCAAATAGATCAAAATACACAAGTACAAGAAAGAAGAGCAAACGTAAAAAATGATAAATATAACAAAAAGTATTGGGTGATCATTACAGAAGGAATACCAAGAAATATAATAGGGGAGAAAGGATTGAAGGAAAAACGATTGATTGATAGTTTGAGAGTGGGAAATGAAGAAAGGAAAAATAAACACTGAATATGAAAAGCGGATGTAATGAACTAAGAGTGCAAGGAAGAGATAGAAGGATACTGTTAAAGGATAATGGGAAAAAGGTCGAGTGCATGGAATGAAGAGATTAGATGGAGGAGAAAAAAGAAAAAAAATTACGTTAGAATATAATATTTAATTTGAGAATTTTTATTTCCTTTCAATCATATCTATATTTATGTATAGAATGTATTATAGCCGAATTCTTTTGTTAATATAAAAGACAAAATTAATAAATACTACAACTTTTACTAATAGAGGTGATGATGCAACTTTCACACTACTACAACTAAAAAACCTATACTTTCATGTGTAACAGTTTTTGGCTTAAAATATCCAACAACAAATCAAAAAAATTTATTGATTTTTTTCTCACTGTAATTAGTAGAATTTTTAGGGTAGTCGTAATAATTTTTGACAGCTGAAGTTGGCATGCTAAAAAGAAAACACTAAAGGACGACATTAAAATATTACGTGACGAATCGAAGTTTGTTAGTAGAGTCGGATTCACCAGGTTTTAGGTATGACTCATCGCTACAAATTGTATGGATTAATCCAGGCTCGTATGTCGTAACTAATAAATAATTCCTACTGTAAATTTTTGTGTAATCTGTCAATTCAGTTTGATCAGCTGTTTCAAACTAATTCAAATAATCATAAATTTGTTGTTTTCGACCAGCAATTTTCTGATTTTCTCTTCATTTTTTTTAAATTGTGTCATTGAATAAAGGTTGTGGGAAGTTATAATAATTATAATTTATTTATATATTTGTACAGTTGGAAATGTTACATTAATGTATGCGAACAAGATGTCCACGTATAAAACTTCTTAAAATAATTTTACTTTAGTGTTAAATGCAACGTTTAGTTTTGAGGTACCTATTTAACTGAAATTTAACAATTATTTGATTTAAATACAGTTTTATTGACTGTACACTCATCTACTCAGAGTGGTTACTGTATTGTGACGCAAAATCAATCAACGTTAATAAAACTAATTAAAAAGGATCCGATCTAATCAGATTCATCTGCCCCATATTCCGAACTTGAACTTTGATTACAACCTATACTAATAATTAAGGGTTCCACAAGTTCAAACCGCTGCTCAATATCCCACCACTTCTTCATTTCTTTTTCAGCATGTTGAATGCATTTCGTCCAATATGTGCCATCTATTCTTTCGAGGGATTGTTTTCACACTTCTCGTACATGTTCTGTGAATTCAACTCTCCAATTTTTTTATTATAGTACTCCTTGCAATTAGCCCAAATTAATTCGATTGGGTTAAATTGGCAATGATACGGAGGTAATCTTAGTATCTTATGGCCGTTTCTAAGTGCAAGCTCATGTATTTCATAAATTTTCGGTTTTGGATTTTCGTTAACTAATTGTAAAAGTTCTCGTTTTAACATTTTTGATCATGCATTACATTATGCTTTAATAAAAATGTACACAAATCATGTTTGGTCGAGGAAGCATTGGGTATTTTTTCTTTTAGTGTTGAATGGTAACTGGCGTTGTCTAATATAATTAAACTAGGTTTTGTTAAATTTGGTATCAAATCATTTTCAAACCATTTCTTAAACAAATCTCCACACATGTCACCATGATAATCTTCTTTTGGGGATTTAGATGAAAATAGAAGTGAAGCATTAGAAATAAAGCCGTTCCAGTTTCCTGCATGTACAACAATAAACCTAAAACCAAATTTTAATTTATTACTTGTATAAAATCAGGGTCAACCATTTTGCCTTCTCCAAGTGGCTTTTTCTTTATGCTTTGTTTAGAAGCATCATGCCAACTCCTTTTGGTGAACCTCTACTAAATATCCAAGTTTCATCCATATATACAGGGTCATACAATGCAAGATCCTTCTCAGTAAAATATTCTCGTAAAAATCTAACACGACTTGCTGCAATGTGGTTTTGTTCAAATAAACCACGTCTGCTATCATCAAGTTTAAAGGAAAATCCAATATTATGTAAGAGTTTTGTTAATCCACTTTTGCTAAAGTTGAATACACCAGCGGTAGCAATTTCATGTTGCAATGTTGCAACAGTAACATGTTGCTCTATATTATTCATAATTACATATAAAAAAAACTAATTTGAGCAATACTTACGATTATTATTCATATTATAAATTGTACGTTTAACCACATCTTTCACGAAGTTATCAACGTCACAAGACGTTTTGGCACTACAGGTTCTTCGTTCTCCTTCACTTAATTTCTTTTTTAATCGAAGATACAGTATTTATGTTAAAGCCACATGCTCCTGCAGTTCGCTATAATGAATCAAGCCGTAAGATGAAATAGTATTTTTAATTCATAAAATACCTGCATAACTGACGTGAAAGGCAACAATACAGCACCGTTGTCACGTTCTCGCATAAAATAGTCCATTACTTTCATAATGACTGCTTCGGTTTCCAATTTCTTTGGCATTGCAACTATTCCTATGCTATCATAATAATCATTCATTTATTGTTAATACCATGTACTTACTTAATCTGCCTCTATATAATAATTGATTAGTATTGAAAAATACTGATTTGAATAAAGGAAAGATGAAAAAATTCGAAAACGGTGTGGCAACTTGAAGTACGAATGTAAGGTTATGACAATGTAAACAGAGAAAATTATTCGACGTACGTTTTCTTGTTTGCACATAAAATAAACGGCACGACATACGTTTCTCAATTGCATTTTGCTGATATTTTGATTTACAGAAACAGAAAACTGTGTCACGTCGATTATCATACTTTACTGCAATGAGTCATACCTAAAACCCGGTGAATCCGACTATAGAAGTGGGATATATAAAAGATGTCTCATCTATTTTCGGTTAACAATGACAGTTGTCATGTATTTTAGGTTAACGCTGAAAGCCGCAAGCATTAATTTATTCTTTTCATATGCTGGGGATTTCACTTTTAACTTAGGTAACTATGTGCACTAAATGAATTGACATTGTAGAAACGTTAACTTAAGCTAATTCTAGAGCAAAAGTTTTGGTATTCTGTAGGGTGTTATGATACAAATGGAGCCTAGAAGATTACTTCTTCAAAAACTTTCTATTTTTTGGCTCAATTCAAATTTATGTTGATAAGAATCAACGAATTGACGCGTCCACTAAAGCATTTTACAGACACTACGTGAGGTGCACACTCCCACCTGGTGTGCAATATCTGAACGCACCCCTGAATTTAAGCAGTTTTTGTTCTTTTTCCACACGTCACATGAGAGTTATAGCTCTGTCCTTTCACCTGTCGTTCTATTAAGGAGACTATAAAACAAAGGTGCACCTTGTTATAATAATTTTGTGACAATGCTCTGTTTCTTTCTGTTCATGTATGCTAGAAAAAAATAACCACGAAAGTTAAATTTTCCGTGTTAAAATATGCGACAGTAACAACCGTATGTCGACACTTAATTAATGTTTTGACATTCCCCATTTTGACGTTTTGTTTTGATTTATGTCTGTTTCAAGAATTTAAACAATAGTAGGTGTTGAATAGCTACATAATTTATAGAAATTAATGCAAAGAAACTAAATAAAATGAGTGACATCTGATTAAATGTATTTTAAACTACATGCATCGTTAATTCAGAACCCTGTATACGAAGATCACACTAACGTCAACATACACTTACGAAAATTAATTCAGGCAGTTATTCTGAACTAGTAATACGCAATCTTACATGATTTTAACGTTTCTTGTCATAGATACTTATATTTAGTCTGAACGAAAAACAATAAAATTATCCTTACATACGGGACCATTCCGTATACAACTCTTTACCATTCGCAGAAAAACAAATTAAGCAAAACACAGATATTTGAATAAAACTCTTAACCTTCATAGAGACGCTATTTTACTAATAAAACTAACAATACATTTAAACCAACTAAAATTATTGAAGTTGAAAAAATGTTGTTTGATTTTTATTTTAAGTAATACCCAACTTCCACCTATTTATGCTCAACACAAAACTTTAATCAACTCGATTGAATCGTAATATCGACAAACACAATCTTTGCTGGTATTGAGTTCATGTCTGGAACATGAAGTTAATTTAATAAACTCGTTTTTCTAGGCGTTTAGTTGTTGATAATTAATTCTTCTTCAATAAATTTTCAATACGATTGTATTGTAAAATTTAAAATCGAATAATAGCTGAATGTAATTAGTATGTTCAAGTGAAATTATTTGTAATATGACAAAAAGATAATAGGTTTGTTTAAATTATTGAAAAAAAAAATACATTCCTAGGCAAGTGATTCGGCACAGAACTACTTGTCTAACGATATTTTTAGAATAGATTATATTCTTTATTATATATTTATATTATATTTGGCCTGTTTAGGTTTTTGAGTTTGTGCTATACATACTGCGTTACAATCTTTACAATTTATTTTATAGATACCTAATTTTTTTTACACGTATATTTACTATTGTTGATATAATTCGTAACAACAAAGCTTAAATACTTCTTTTATTTGTCATTAATACCAATTACCATCTTAATATTATTTAGTTATAATGTAGGTACTTTTTAATTTTATTCATTATATTTACTATATAAATATTTAAAAGATAATATCCGTTAAATTATTACTGGAGAAGTAAAACAAAACTATGTAGGGCTAATTGGTTTTAGTTCTTCAAAGTAACGAACAAACACAAACAAAAAGAAATGACTTTTAGATGGAATCAAATTAATGAAAATCGATAAAATTCACAAAAAATTTTTGAAATAATGAAAACGACTAGTTTTATATTAAATGTTTTATCATTAATTGACTTCATGTCTAAATCAGATTTTTCAAAAATAAAGTTGTTATATTATCAAACTCAAATAAACGAAGTGGATTGAATTAATGTAATTTCGAATGAAGTATGTAAATTACAACATTAACTTTTCCCGAAAGTACCTATTAGAACTAACAATACTACTTAATTGTATTTTTAAAATACGTGTAATATAAATCCGACCATGGTAAACTTATTAGAGGGTTAAGTACTCGCTTCAAAGGAGTAAACACTTTACCTGCACTACTAAGTACTTTATGACATAGGAATGTTTAAATGTTATGGTTGTTTATAAGCGTGTGGGCTTTATTTAAATCCACAGATGTATGTACACTCATGAAATTTAAAAGGAAAAAATTAAGTAAGCAACGTAAATTACCTATTTTCTAAAACGTGCTTAGTGTAATGATTTATTCTACAGTCCTTCTATAAGATAACCCCTGCTGAGACTACCTGCTGTTAGAATTGTAAATGATACCCTTAAGCCCGCTTCACAATGTGCAAACTTTTGTTTACAGAAATTGTGGTGTCCAAGTTTTAAATTTCATGGGTGTACCTACAGCAGGAATTGCATTTACAGTTAATCCCTTTTAATTGTTTACATGAAGTAAATCGTAAATTTTTTAAGCGGATAACGATCGTAAAATTTTACCGGCATTGTAAGTATGTTTTTCTGTAAAACTGTAATAATAAACCTTCTGATTGGTCATAATTAAAAAGAGGAATGTCTTCAAACATATAGTCTCATTTTTAGTAAGAGAAACATTAGTAATCTTATCAATACTTAAACTACTTTTATAGTTTATTGAATTTTTAGTTACCCAATTGCCTAGGCCTTCTAGAAGGAGATGCGGAGGATGTAGTATAATTAAAATCCCATGGACGTTATTCTAATCTTTGCCGACGTTTCATTTCACAACAGTAATGAATTCATTTCGATTACAAAAAGGAAGTGTTATTTAGTTGAACTTCTCTAAGTAAATGAAAGTGAATCCAAAGTAAATACTGAATCGAAGCGTTATACGTGTCCGCAAATTATCCGTTTCATTGAAGTGCACTTTAATAAACCACATTTTTTTTTTTGGTCTGACGTTAACACAAACAAAGCGGATGGTTTCCCAACTCGTGAACACCCAACGTATAACTGCCCATGTGAAAAACAATGATTTTCTAAATTTATCCCGCAAACACTAAGCGATTAGCCTTGCGACTTGTTAATTGTCATTGCGACGCACCGGCGCCATCTACTTACAATATTGGTTTGTAGTACATGCTATGTATCAGAGATGGCGCTGTATGTGAAAAAAGATTTTCCCGCCTTTCTGTTGACATTTTTCCTGAATTTTCTTTACTATAAACCTCACGGAGCCCGAGATCTTTCCAACTAATGCAAAACCGTGGAAATCGGTTCCTGCGTTCTGGAGTTATAGCGTCAGGAAAGAAAACCCGACTTATTTATATAGTAGATGATCAAAACTATTTATCATTATATTTATCCATTTTATAGCATTACGTATGTCGGCAGTATATTGGAATAGGAAGAAATGTTTAGATAAGTATGTACTGGGTAGATTTTTCACAATCACACTTTTTTGTAAGTACTTGACACATAGTGATAATAATATAAACTGAATCTTTTTGTAATCATGCAATAGAGGTTTTAACTTTGTACCTACATTTTTGCAGTATTATATCTGTGAAATCGTTATCAGACATCGATCAACTTGGCATATAAAGTGTTTTTATTACATAATTTGACGCCATCATTTAATCAGTACATTCCTCATTTCGTATGTAATTCCAAAGATTAGGTATAACTTTATGAAATAAAGGTTAAATTAGTACAGGCCGAAATAAAATTTATTTTGCTCTTTGGGATAGTTTCAGTTACCTCGCTGTCAGCGGTTGTAACATTTACAATTTTGTGTAGCGCGTATATTTAAAATTATCGTGAAAGTTTCGAATATCGATCACGCATGATGACTTTAAACACGTGCTGTTTCTTATTCGTTCACGGCGAGCAAAGGCTTTTGGTTTTGTGGTAAACAATCTGAAAGCCATTTGCACAAGATTACGGTTTTGAGTATTACTAGTACTTGCTTAATTAAATTATAGGGTAGAATTTGAACATCATATAATTATTGGCGCCCAACGTGGTACCTGTTCAGGTTGAACGTTGTGAAACAATTTTGCGTACCTAGTTACTTTTACGTAGGATATATTTTGTGAAAGTATTATAGTTTATAGTTATTTGAATTTATTCTATTTAGGAATGGAAGTCGATATATTGAGCCAATCTGAATTAGTTTATGAATTAACGGTTAGAGGTTAGAGGTTAAGTCCATCTCGTACGGTTGATAATTTCAGAAAATTGTTGTGACAGTATTTAAAGCGAGAAATATTAGGGGAAAATTTTGATTATCCAATTTAGCCATTTAGTTTTGAAAAATATGTAAATGCTCTCAGGGAGACCGTCTCCTCCACTAGAGTATTTAAATAACAGATTTTGATGATTCAATGGTAGTTACAAAAATTAATTCAAAAAGTTTGCATTTAGAAGGAATCAATTATTAGGGAGTTACAGGATAAATTATTTAATCTTCAAGAATCGTTAACTAATAATGTCAAAAACTTTGAAGATAGTTTAGTAGGTAATGTTAACTTCTGATGAGGTTGAACTTAGGTCGTCAAATTCTTTGACAAATAATTTTAAAGTCAATATATCTTCTGAGATTAAATCTGTTTCTTTTAATCAGTGGAATATAATTGTTTAAACGTAAAGCTTTTATTTGGTATCGTGCGTACAAATCCTAGCGATTGGAATGACTTAGCAAAATTATTGAGAGAAGAATTTTAACCAGTAAATTATGACGAAAAATTGTTAGAATAAATTAAACATCCCAAATCCGTTTCTAAAGTACGTCGTATTCTGGGCATGGCCTCTCGGTACAGACGATTTGTGCCAAATTTTTCATCTATTGTAGTTTTATTGACCAAATTGTTAAGGATTTAAGGAACAATCTTTTTGGAATTTCCTCATAGTTCCAATATATGTAAGTCATCTCTCTTTAAACTCCAGCACAAGTTTGGAACTGATGAAAACCAGTTACCGGCCGTAATCTTTTTATTACTTCCTTCTACTGGTCTCGCAATACGTAAAACTGCTTTGAGAAGTTTTTCAGATCATCAGTCAAACCAATTCTGTCACTATGTTTGGAACGAATAAAAACCCCGTTGTAGAAATAATGTGGGTAAAATTTAGATTTTGTTTGCGGCTTGTCGATGTAAACATTGGTCTTCAAAATGACCGGTGCGTAATCGTTGAAATCGAAATCGCCGTTTTTCGATATGACGCGTCGGTCGAACATCGTGTGGAGTAGCGTCATTGAATCGCGGCTAGTGTGCTGTCTATTGAAACCAGAAGTGGGCCATGTCATTTTTAGTCATTTCCGGAAACACAAAGTCACGCAGCATCGCTCTGTAGCGCACGCCATTGATCGTAACGGCGTGGTCAACTTCGTTCTCAAAAATTACGGCCCGATGATCTTTTTGGCCGATACGCCGCACCAAACAGTCACTTTTTGATCATGGAGAGACTCCTCGAATATCTCACAAGGATTTTCGTCGGCCCAAAGCGGCAGTTTTGTTTATTAACCGCGCCATTCAATGTGAAATCTTCATCGCTCATGATAATTTTAAACCAAAACTCACGATCACCATGGAGCATGTTTTCGACGAAATGAGCGTACACAAGACGTCGCGGCTTGTCTTGCGGCAACAAACGTTGTGTAATTTGCACTTTGTAAGGGAAAAGATGCATGTCCTCCTTCAAAATGCGCCGCAATGTCGTGGCAGACAAGCCCAACTGCAATGCATGGCGTCGATACGATGTGTTTCACGAACATTGGCTTCTACGGCAGCGATATTTTTGTTTGAGCGCTTTGATCTCAGTCTTTGGGTTGCCAATTGGTCGCACAACTGCCGGTGGCCATAAATATTTGCACCAAATTGCAATTTGACAATTTTTGCTCGGTGTATCGGTGTTAGTTGACGCGTCGAACAAGCCACTATATGTCAATACGTCAAAAAATGGCGGAACTGTTAAAGTTTCAAATGCTCTCGCAACAGATGGCGCACCCGTTACCATCATTGCGTCTATATACAAAAACTCGCCTGGCGTAAAGCACTTTTGCGAAAGTTCTGTAAAAATATAAGAAATTTGAGCCACTAGATCTGTAACATACCTTTCGTTGCTGTTCTGTGCATTATCAAATCTCAGAGAGGGTAAGAAGAGGAAGAAGAACAAGAACCGTTTTACATGACTGTGGAACGGTTCTTGTCGCACGGCAGATATTACCACCTGTTCCGTCGGTTGAAAATAAAGAAGCAACGTCTTCGTGGCCCGACTTGGAAGAACCAGTGAAAGCCCAATGATTGATTTTAGTTTTTGCATGTCATGATCTTGAACAATAGGTTTATTTTGTGAAGAGTAATTTGGTATTTCAGTTTTGATTTTTGCGTTGGTGTATATTAATAATTCTGCGAGCATTTATTTGATAAATAGGCACTATCAGAAAGCTTCTACAGTAGCTGCATCTACTAATACACCTGCATTACCAATACACCCAGGTAATTTTCTCATAATATTGTGTGCTAGTGTTCGAGTCACTTCGACAGTACATCTGATTTGTAGACCATTTCAATCCGCAGTCATTCAAGTAACTTCTTCAAAGCGAGGATTATCAGGTGATATTTTTTGTGTGAATTCCGACGTGTTCATTTTAAATACAACACTTTACAAATCAAATATATTTGCGTAAATTCTGTAATATTGTTCATAGCCATTTCATAAAATTCACACAGCCTATTTTAGTTAACTTCTTCAATGGAATGGGTTAAAATGAGTGATATTTTTGTGTAACAACTTAACGCAGTGTCGATTAAATCGGTACTAATTGTGAACCAGTAAAAGCTGATAAGTTGTGAAGGTACTGGGAGGGACGGATCTGTAGAGGCCAGGGGAAAAATACAAATAGTTACATTATATCACTTGCAGCGATTTGACCCGTACTATACCAGTTAAAGGTTAACTTTTTCGCCATTGTCGTGACTGGCGCCTGGACTGGTCTATTATATGTCTTCATGCTATGGCTGTGCTGTTATATTTTATGTTCTTATTTACCTTCTATAATGTTTACACTCTTAATCAATATTATTACATATGAATAAGGACTGAGAGCGAAAAAACATTAACATTGAAAAACTTGCATAACTTTTATACCATATAATTTTTTACAAAATTTTGATATAGTACGCTTTGAAATAGTTGTCAGAATATGTCGTCAAATTTTTATTTTTATTTGAGTCAAATTGTGTTCACAATGGCAAAAGTAGTGGAAGTACATAGATTAATCATTAAAAATTTGTTGAGAATCCACAATGGTCAGTCGTTCGCATTGCAAAGGAGGCAAAAGTTTGCAGGCAAGTGGCAGCAAAAGTCATCAACCGGTACAAGGAAGATCTTACCATAACACGGAAACCAGGAAGTGGACGACTACAGGGTTTTTATTCACCAAAAAAGGTGAAAAAGGCAATATCTGCGATGTTAAGAATCCACTGATATCGAACCGGAAATTAGCTGCAAAAGTCGACTTGTCGGAAAAGACAATTCGAAAAATAAAAAAAAGAGTGGATTTAAGTCCTACAAAGTTCAAACAACTCTAGATCGTAATGCGGAGAAAAACATTGAAGCCAAGAAACGAGCCAGAAAGTTGAGAACAGATTTTTTCCAAAAACGTCAATGTTGCGTGATGGACGATGAGACTTACGTCCTCGCCGATTTTTCTCAACTACCTGGTCAGGAGTTTTATGTTTCCTGTGGACGAGGAAATGTTCCTAAAAAGTTTAGAACTAAAATAAAGTCCAAGTTTCCAAAAAAATATCTCGTTTGGCAGGCGATTTGTAGCTGCGGTGAAAGAAGCCAATCTTTCATAACAAATGGAACAATTAACTCCGATATTTACACGAAGGAGTGTCTCCAAAAAAGATTGCGGCCTTTTCTGAGTAAACATAAGGTATCCACATTTTTTTGGCCGGATTTAGCTTCGTGCCATTACAGTAAGCAGACAAAAAATGGGGTAAATATACAGCAAAGGGGACCCACCTCCAATGACCTTAAATTTCACATATATTGTCAAGGACACCCTCCCAAGCAACTTGCAAGTAATTTTACTCGGGGTCATTGTTTGTTAAAAGTTATTAACGAATAAAGTTAATGTATTAGTTAAGGTCTACTACGCTTTCTAAACGTAGAATAAAATGAAGTAAGAATAACAGCAATAACTGTAAAAGTCTCTAAACAAGTGTTGGAGATAGAGTAAGTGTTCTCATAATAGAAGACGTCTCAATGTACACGGTGTGGTACAATTAGATTCCATTGTACGGCTGTTATCACCACCTTCATTGTTAATAACTTTAAGAAACAATGACCCCGAGTAAAATTATTTGCAAGTTACTCGAGGGTGTCTGACAATATGGGCAAAGACGTCGAATGTACAAAAGTGTCATGCTATTCAAATTACAATATTTATCACATCTTTAATGGTGAATATCTTTTTTTTACCGACGTGGACCCCCAATTATGTCAGAGGGAAAGTTGTTCCGCATCGGAAGCCGCGTCCAACGCACCTATTTAGAAGGCAATCGGAGGTGGGTCCCCTTTGCTGTATATTTACCAAAAATGGTACGAAAAGAATCATGTCGATTTTGTACCCAGGGAGGCTAACCCACCAAATTGCCCTGAGCTTCGCCCAATCGAGCGGTACTGGGATTTGGTGAAAAGAAGCTTGAAGCAGACAAAAAAGGCTACAAAATCGATTGAAAGTTTTAGAAAAATGTGGACCGTAGCGACCAAGAAAGTGTCGAGCACCACCATAAAAGCCATGATGGAGACCATTCCCGACAAGCTCAAAATTTTTTATGACGATAAGTCTGATTGATTTTTTGTTTTTTCTTAATTTTTATATAATAAATAACCTATCCAAAACTAAATTTTTTTTGAAAATTTATTTAGCGGTTTAAAAGTTATGCAAGTTTTTCAATGTTAATGTTTTTTCTCCCTCAGTCCTTACTATTTCGCATCTAGAAACTTTGACAAGTTTTAACCTATATTTTTTAATCTGAAGTGTATCCCTAGATGTCTCTAATATTATACGTTTTGCCATCTCAGCAATACATCATTTAAATATTATTATCAACAAAGACAAAAGTTAATGTTTACAAACTATGTTATTTAAATTAATTTAAGCCCACCTTGTATAAAACTGGTTGCAATTCATACAATTTCATTTCCGATGTCTACTTCCTTTTTTTACAGCTCATTTATTAAAATATTTGAATTTCGATATGACAACGATATGACAGAGGTTGGTATCATTAAAATTGCTGTCAATACACAAGTCAAGTAGTGAAACTTGTAAAGAAAATAGGTCTGAACTTAGTTTAAAAACCAGTTTCTAAATTGAAAACTTTCTCTGAATTACATTATCCAACTTTGTGCAAGTGCGTCTAGTGTTCAAACTTGTCAAATTTTATAGACAAAAATAGTATAATGTCATTCAAGCTTTAGGTGCGGAAGAGTTGGCATGTTTAGGATTTAGTGGTTTTTCCAAACCTTGATGAACCAATCTACAACTGCACACGGTTTCGTCATCACACTATATAGGTTTATATTGATCTCCTCGGGCACCATACATTACACTTATACCACAATACAATAATAAAAATGTACCATACGAATACATAAAAAAAAACAAAAGCTGTTAGAACTCTCGTTCTTTATTCGTGAACAAAATAAGTGTTTTGAGTTTCTAATTTAAAAACTGCAATATGCATTCAATTTAAATAATTCCTTATAACTTTAAAATTAGGTTATTTGAAAACTTTTTCTAATGATGTAAGTTTCTTGTGTAAAATAGTACAATAAATTTAACCTTAATTAAAATTTACCCAATTAAAAAGAAAATATTACTGTGTTAAAGATTTTAACATGTGCGCGTTGTCCTAATTTGTATAATAATGAATTAGTTTTTGTTCTTTACGGTTTGGTAGAGGGTAAGCGTAATGTAGTTCCTATTCATTTAATTTCTTCACTTTGTCACAATTTTACTTGACTTTTATTACCATTAATTACATCCCGACTTTTATGCATCTGGATGGAAGACGTTGTAATAAAATTCTAGAATATAAACGATCGTAGCGTTCACACCGAATCAATTATGTTATACATTACTCAAAAGCGGAGTCAAAGTTCATTTTTTCTTTTTTGTGTTTTATATTAAACAATAAGGCAAAATATGCGCCAAAAAAGACTAATATGAGTTTATCCTGTTCTAAATACCTTTATTTGATCCTCCTTTTTGTCCCAAGTTATCACAAATTGCACTACTTCTCTGTGCTTTTTCAACAGAAAACATTAACTGCAAATTATCACCAACCGTCATTAAATTCATTATCATAACGATTTCAGGAATTAAACACTTCATCATCGTATAAAATTAGTACATATTTATGTATCAAGAAAGATTTATTTATCATTTTTGAAAATTGTTAAAAATGTAGGTATACTCTGTGTCTTACAAAGAAGTTGACATAGGAGTTTTCTATGTTAAATTAAAAATCAATGCATATCTTTCTTCTGGCACAATTTCAGCACAATGTAGGTATATATTTGATTAGATAAATAAGAAATAATGTATGTGATAATATTTAGTTGTAACTGTTATTGTTTACAAAATAATTAAAAAGAAGCGACGACTCTAGCGGAACAACCTAAAAAAAATTAAAGAGAATTCGGCTCAATGTAGCGCACTAAGTTCGTGGAGGATTATTATTTATTTATAGTATTTATAGTAGTTACATCAGTAGCGTCCGGCTTTGTCGTAGAATAAGGGGGGGGTCCTTAAAGAATTCTAAAAAATTATACTGCTGTCTAACAAGGCGCCACCTGCTGGATAAAAGAAAGAAATAAAACCGACCAACAGGTTTTACATAAAGTCTTATACGCCAAATCGAACACAAACCAGAGAGAAAGACAGACAATTCAATACAACAAACAAATCTTAAAATACTAGGAGAATGTGACAGAAATAGAGGGACTGTAGCATATAGT
This sequence comes from Abscondita cerata, assembly GCA_030710515.1. Lineage (NCBI taxonomy): Eukaryota > Metazoa > Arthropoda > Insecta > Coleoptera > Lampyridae > Abscondita > Abscondita cerata. The sequence goes on from JALBCR010004434.1 coordinate 134,622, forward strand.
TACGTGTGTTAGCTGCAGCCTCGTTTAAGAATAAATAAAGCTTGCAATTAATGTGTCGAATTTCAAGTAAGCTTTAGTTACACCCCAGTTAAAGGATTAGCTACTAGTAAAGCTCTGCGTACACATATCACTTACACACGGCGATTTAAACTAAACTAGGATTAAAGGGGTAAGTACCTCCAGCAAAACTAAAAGGCTTTTTGTGTTCGCGTCAACCGGTCTAAGTAAAGCGCCTGAACCCGTATTAAGCTGATTAAAACAAACGTTCGGTTGTTGACTGTACACCAAATAAAAATTTACTTAAATATTAGAGATCAAACCGTTCTATGTCATATGTACTTGAGCTTAACGCATTATCACTAAATAATTTGCTTAAATACTAAAACTTAGCTGCAATAGGTAGGATGTAGTTCCGAGAATGAAGGTGTTCTGCTAGCGACGGTATCGACAGTTCGGGAAGTTAGATAGTCCCAGGATTCCTCTTAGGAGAGGTGTGCGGAAAAAACAGAAGGCGATTGGCTCTCTCGATGAAGTTATGAAGTATAACCAATTCCTGTAAACGTAGTATCCACCGGTTGTCTGCAGCTTAATTAATGCGAAACCGTGGTGTTGTCTTTAATTGATAGGGAAGGTTCTTAATCAGCCACTACAGCACCCTCAATTGCCAATAAATATTAGATTGTTGCCTACTAATAAATTGAAGGGTGTTCTTACTAAATTTCTAAAATGTAATGCTTTTTTACTCGACTGATGAATTTTTACTCGCTGACATACAGCTTTAATAACTGTTATTATTATTTTTCTGTAAGTAGTATTGTTTACATTATTGTGATATTTTCTTATAACAGATTTTCGCAAAATTAATGTGATATTATTTATATATATATATTTAAACGATAAGTTTTTCGACGTCTAGTGTCGACTCGTGAAAGCGTTCACGTTGCTAATATATATATAGCAACTTTGCCGACAGATATGTAAAAGCAGTTACATAGTCGATTCTTCAATAATTATAGCCAACCTAACAGTTGACAAGTATAAATTTCATTTCGAATCGCTTGCAGTAAAGTACGCATGAGGTTGTACAATAGCAAACAAACACTGAGAATCACCCAAAAGCTGTTTCGCCCTTTTGGGATCATCGGGAGTGAGAGAACTCAGTGTAAGTTCACTATTGTACAAACGCGCGCTGTCGACTATATGCCCTACTGGAGGAATCACAATATTTAAACGATAAGCTTTTCGACATCTAGTGTCGACTCGTGAAAGCGTTCACGTACGTAAATGTTAGCAACTTTGCCGACAGGTATGTAAAGCAGTTACATAGTCGATTCTTCAATAATTATAGCCAACCTAACAGTTGGCAAGTATAAAAATTTCGAATCGCCTGCAGTAAAGTACGAAAGAGGTTGTAAATAGCAAACAAACACTGAGAATCACCCGACAGCTGTTTCGTCCTTTTGGGACTCATCGGGAGTTAGAGAACTCGAGTGTAAGTACACTATTGTACAAACGCGCTGTCGACTATATGCCCTACTGGAGGGATCACAATATTTAAACGATAAGCTTTTCGACATCTAGTGTCGACTCGTGAAAGCGTTCACGTACGTAAATGTTAGCAACTTTGCCGACAGGTATGTAAAGCAGTTACATAGTCGATTCTTCAATAATTATAACCAACCTAACAGTTGGCAAGTATAAAAATTTCGAATCGCCTGCAGTAAAGTACGCAAGAGGTTGTACAATAGCAAACACTAGATGTCGAAAACCTTATCGTTTAAATATTGTGATCCTCAGTAGGGCTATAGTGACAGCGCTGTTTGTACAATAGTGAACTTACACTCGAGTTTCCTCACTCCCGATGAGTCCCAAAAGGACAAACACTTCGGTTTTCGTGTTTGTTTGCTATTTAAACCTCTACAACAAAGTGTATGGGTATGGACAAATCTAAAATAGTTTTTAACTATGATGGACGATGTATAAATAAATAAATAAACAAGAGTTATGCGAGTATAACCACAACAGAACATAAGGTCAACGCAACGTGCTAAAAGCATACGTAGCAATTAAAGTTAATACAACCAGGAAAGAAAAGAAAGCAAAATGTACACATGGTGAATTTAGCTGGATTTAAACTTAAACACCAATTTGAATTGGAAATCTTCAATCACACATTATATAATTTTTTTGGAAATTTTAATTTTAAGAAGTACGCCAAGTTACCCGCATGTACGAAAAGTAAAAAGAAAAATGTCCGCTGTTCGTCTTGAAAATTTTGTCGGATTTATTTTCCACCAATAGAAAATTAGCAAACTACGCCCCAATTACGACTTTCATCGCAACATACTACTCGCGACACACGTTCTAAGACGGCTCTCGATACGTCCTACATTGGGAAAATAAAACCGTAACATAGTAAATGTTTAAATCGTATTTTAATAAAGAAACGGCAAAATAAGTTAATGTTTATTAATATTTGTGCGTTACGCAAGCTACTAAAATGAGCGAGAACCAATTGACGACTGACTTAAAACGGCAATAAGGCAAGACTCATCATCTCTATTGCACGTACCGTTCATAGAACTTAATAGATGATGAAATTTTAAACTACATTAAGAAAATACAATGAGGCCGTATAAATTTATTTTGTTTCAATGTGAACACAATAAACTGACGCGACTTGCAACAATGAAATTCAAAGCAAATTAAATATGCATAATACAGACTTAGCGATTATTTTTCAACGATCGTTACAGGTGGTTCAATGGCTTTGTCCTGTTAATAGATGAGTGGTCAAGTTGACGTACGAAACGCTATCATCCAAGTCGACTGAAATGGCAAAATAAACGGTGATTATTACTTTTTACGTTCGAGAATTTTCATTTGGACCCAGTATCAACATTTATACTAATGTGGTAATATTAAGTTTTTCTAGGCATTCTTTTAATTTCCTCGTTGCGGTACATTTTATTTGGAAGTAAAAACATTTTTAATTAAATTTATTATCTTACTTGACCAAATAAAGGGTGTTCAGTAACAAAAAAAAACAAATATTAGCTTTTGTGTACGCAAATAAATTTTTCTTTCTTAAACTAATCTACTTTAGTATACCTAATTAATTTTGTTCCGTTCTTCAAAGTTGTATAAATGTAAGTTACAAGTTATGTCGATATAAACATTATATAATTTTTTGAAATTTTAATTTTAAGAAGTACGCCAAGTTACCCGCATGTACGAAAAGAAAAGAAAATGTCCGCTGTTCGTCTTGAAAATTTTGTCGGATTTTATTTTCCACCAATAGAAAATTAGCAAACTACGCCCCAATTACGACTTTCATCGCAACATACTACTCGCTACACACGTTCTAAGACGGCTCTCGACATACGTCCTACATTGGGAAAAATAAAACCGTAACATAGTAAATGTTTAAATCGTATTTTAATAAAGAAACGGCAAAATAAGTTAATGTTTATTAACTTGGTAGACGAGTTGATAAAATCGTTGTTTTATAATTATTTACGCCCCAAAACCGGGTTTAATTCCGATTGCAGTAATTGTTTTTTAATTAATAAAATTTTTATTGATGTTATTATTAATACAATTTATTCAACTCTTTTTTTAAAATTTACTTTACAAAACTATATTATAATGGCATCGATAATAAGGTTAATAAACAAAATATTGCAATGGAATTGAAACCTGGTTAGTGACGCAAATCACACTCGGCGACGATTAATTAATTTTTCCACAAAGAAAAAGAGATAAGGAGAAATACAGAGTGTAACGAAAATGGAGGTCATAAATTAAACCACATATTTTGGGGCTAAAAATAACTCGATTGAACTTAACTTACCTCAGTACAAATGTGCATGCAAAAAAAGTTACAGGGTGTCAAAGTTATAATTTTTGAAAAGTTTTTGGTAATATTTCCCTTAATAAAAGCACGATTTTAACGAAATTTGGTATTCAGCAGTTTTTCAGCATGAGAAATCTAAATCTGATTACAGTTTTGATGTACATTGTAAAGGTCGCTACCAGCAGCACTTTGCGTACATTAAAATGTTCATAACTTTTTTGCCTCTTGGTATATTGGATTGTTGTTCAAAGATTTTCATTCCTTGACGTGATGAGCTCAAAAAAGTATACTTGAAAGATGTTGAATCGGCCAACCGTTTCTAAGAAAATCGACACTGAATCTTCAGTTTTGTCTTTACTTCGTTTATTTCGTCATCATTAGTGTTTGTCTTATCCTTATTTAAAAGAATTTTTGTACGTTTCGTGTAATGCTCCCTTCAGTTTATTACTTCCTTCGTCTTCATTTTTTTTATTTCTTCTGTCTGATTTTTGTGTTAAGTCTTATACTTTATACGCGTTTTATATTAATTTGTAAACTGCTTTCTGGTGCATTTGTTTGCTATAAAATAAAATGTAGGGATGCTTCTCGAGCACTAGATTTATTAAAGAAGTTTATTGTCTTATCGAACAGCTGTAGTAAAGGAACAGTACTTAACTCACATTGAAAATAAATATTTTTGAATAATTAATAAATTCAACAAGACTACAGTATCAAAAACGAGCAGATCGTCCAAGTTCACGTCAATTAAAGTAGTAAAAGGAAGATGGTGTATTACATGCAAAAAGAAATTAACGACAATTTTGAATTAAAAATGTAACATAAATATGTGTTGCTCCGTAACTCAGTGGTGGATTGCGAGATGATTTGCTTTCGTAAAATGGTAAGATTGTAGTAAATGGTTGCCAAATAGTTAATAACAATAGGTGGGGGAGGCGCCAAACCAGGTCACGACGTTAAATAGTTTTAGTTTTTGTTCACTTAAAGCTCACTTACATCAAAACAACCTAACGAATACAACATCTTAACCTTGCGCGTCTTGCATTAACAAGTTCAATAAACGCACATAATGTCCAATCAATGAATTGAAAGAGCACCGAAAGTTAATATACAGTTAGATACGAAAACACTTCGCGTTAGTTTATAATTTACATCATAAGGTTCAAAGCCCATTTTAAATTTGGTATTGTTCACATATTTTCTTAAATAAAAACAAGTCTCGGCCGACTGTGATCCGTTCTAGGTGAGACGAATCAGAGGTTGTTGTGACAGAACGGACGATAATGGAAACGTAGAGGAAATGCCCAAAACTGGCACGTTATTTTTTGAAAAGATCCGATTAAATAAAAATATATGTTTGTTGTGCTGGAATTTTAGACCCGCAACATCGCGAAACTGTGTTACAGTTTACAGTAAACTCAAAGGTTACATTTTTTGATTGTATGAAGCAACACGAACATCCGCAAACTTGCGAAACGGGGAAAAACACCCTTAAGTAACTTCATACCGGTACCTATTTGTGCGTTACGCAAGCTACTAAAATGAGCGAGAACCAATTGACGACTGACTTAAAACGGCAATAAGGCAAGACTCATCATCTCTATTGCACGTACCGTTCATAGAACTTAATAGATGATGAAATTTTAAACTACATTAAGAAAATACAATGAGGCCGTATAAATTTATTTTGTTTCAATGTGAACACAATAAACTGACGCGACTTGCAACAATGAAATTCAAAGCAAATTAAATATGCATAATACAGACTTAGCGATTATTTTTTCAACGATCGTTACAGGTGGTTCAATGGCTTTGTCCTGTTAATAGATGAGTGGTCAAGTTGACGTACGAAACGCTATCATCAAGTCGACTGAAATGGCAAAATAAACGGTGATTATTACTTTTTACGTTCGAGAATTTTCATTTGGACCCAGTATCAACATTTATACTAATGTGGTGCATATTAAGTTTTTTCTAGGCATTCTTTTTAATTTCCTCGTTGCGGTACATTTTATTTGGAAGTAAAAAACATTTTTAATTAAATTTATTATCTTACTTGACCAAATAAAGGGTGTTCAGTAACAAAAAAAAAACAAATATTAAGCTTTTATGTACGCAAATAAAATTTTTTCTTTCTTAAACTAATCTACTTTAGTATACCTAATTAATTTTGTTCCGTTCTTCAAAGTTGTATAAATGTAAGTTACAAGTTATGTCGATATAAAACAAAAATTATTTTTTAAAAAGAACTTTATCAAAAGATACAAACGCGCTCTTATTTGTTTTTACTTACTTAAAATTTATTAGCAAAGGCGTTTATAAAATGTTAATAAAGAATAAGAAATGAGATGGAGTTTAATATGGAATTTGGGAAAAATAACTTGCTGTATAAATATTGAATGCTTCATTTATTTATATAGTATATGCTTTGGATTTAGTATAAGCTATGCAATTAGAGCTGAAATTTAATTTCTGAAAAAATTGAGGAAAAATGAAAGAGCTATTTTAAGTATTGATTATGTATCGGTAAAGAGGTGTCGTTTGAATTACTACTGAAACTTAGTTGAGTTAAACGACAACTATCACGACATGAATATTTATAAAGTACTTGTGGTTGGTTTCGTGTTCATAATTGTATGGTGTGAATGCTGTTCGTACATCATTTGAAGCGCTTTAAAATTTTTTTTGTAGAACCAAACAAATCAACGAAAAAATTAAGGTTTTACACTAATTAAGACGTTGTTTTACGGTAGAGTGCGTAATTAAGACACATAGTAGCACTTTGGTCCAATTAGTTTCTACTGTATCGATACCAAATAGTACAATTGTTTGAATCTTAAAGGTCGAAAAAATTGAAATTAATGTTAATTCTAATTCAAGCGAATGAAGTTTTATATTATCAAATTTTTGTAATTTATTGATTGTAATTCAAATATATACCGTGTGTCCCACGGAAATGTTGACATAGGTATTTACTATGTTAAATTAAAAAAACAACGTATATCTTTTTCTGGCACAATTTGAACTCAATATAACAATATATTATGTTGGATAGATAAATTTAAAAAAATGGATGTGATAATAAATATTTAAAGCGTATTTTACTGAAATATCAGTAAACTAAGTTATTATTTGTAAAATTTTATTTAACAACTGAATGGATTTTTCATTTATTGAGCGGTCTTCGCGGACGAACTGGTTAATTTGTTGCCTAGTAATTTTTATGCTTTCTAAATAGGGTTCTTCCGATTGCAGTATTTTCTTTATTAACTTTATTACATTGTAATACAATTTTGTAAAGTGAATTTGACCTTTGAAACACGATTAAACTCATTTTATAAAATCGAATTATAATAACAACAATAATAATTTTATTAATAAATAGAAAATTATGACAATCGTGATTGAACCCAAATTTTTTTGCGTCAATTATTATAAAAATGTAACTGTTGAAACACTTACATTACCACATAAATTCGTTCGCATTTATTTATCTAATAAAATACGTTGTTGTACTCAAATTTATCCAGAAAAAAGGAATGTATCTATTTTGAATTTAACATAGAAAACGCCTATGTCAACTTCTTGGTGGGACACACGGTATGTGGTTACACTCAAAACTAAATGTAGCCGCTAACATCTACTCCGTTTATTTAACTAGAAAACGCACTGCATTGAGATTTTATTACTGCTCCCATTAAGAAAGTATTATTTTTCTGAAACAGTGTGACGGTAATTTTTAGTAGCGTTGTTTATACCGAATTAATTGTTAGGTTTTCTGCTAGTTTGCTGTTTCCCCTGGTCCCTGAATACTGATTAAATCCCGTTTTTTTTGTTCAGATAGTGGCGGGCACAGACGTACGGCAGCTAGTTCCTTTAAATAATTAAATTGTTTTTTCTAATTAATTTGCTAAAATGTTGTTATTTTTGTCAGGTATGTCTTCATAGCTTTATACCGCAAGTTTTGGAGGACTCATAACGCTGAACGCCGCAAGTGATTATCAATTCAAAACACGCATGTGGCTATATCGCCATTTTGTAAATTTTTACAGCTTCTAGCTGGATGGTTTAAAATAAGGTTTTCTTATTGATTTTCTTTTTCGAAAAGTGGAGGTATTTATCGATTATCGGATTATGTACGTTCTATACACTTCAACGCTGCTACTTAAATGAAAATATTACATTGGGATGTGTTTTTTATAGACTTTTCACCTGGTGCTTTCTTTGACACTAATACCTAGGTCATTATTCATAAGAGGCTAGTCGACATTACAATCAACAATTAGTCTAGTCTTATGTGGTGTTTATGTTGATTTTTATTAATTGTACGGTGAGATCACCGTTATCTTTCTAACGCGGTTTTTATGCACCTATAAAACGTTATTTGGATTAAGATTTACATTTTTAAGATGCCCAATAAACATTTGAACTCAAAGATCTTTGTATTTGACGAATCATTGGAGTATTTTTGTAGTACTAATTTAATCTTTTAATGTATGCATAAAAAAATACGACAAATGAAAATCCAAAAAAAAGGTTTTTTTTGTAAAATCTCGAAAACGAAAAAAATTATTAAACTTTTTCAAACACCATGTCAATATACTCTAACCAACTTCTTTGCAATTTGAACAACCTTGTTTCTTCTACCGCTTTTATGGTCCCTATGCTGTTTATTCTTATCTTGGACACAGTGTATATTCTCTAGTCCTTCTTCTACAAGTTTGTTTATTTTACTTTCCTTAAGACCTACTGTTTAAGGATAATTACTAAGTCCTTGTAGGTGGCGTTCGCTGTTGCTTTAGAAGCTTTTAACTACGTTTTTCGTTTCCTTCCTGCGACCCACCTTACAACACCGAGCTACGGCTATATTTCTAAATGACTTCCTTAGTTTTAAATATCTATTTCTTATTCTTTATGCAGTGTGGAACAGCCAAATGACATCTCGTGACGTATAAATGTCATCCTTAAATTTAACTCCCTTCAAGTGACAGCTGCTACTCCTAAATCTTAAAATTGGAAGTAGGGGTTTGTAATACGGCATTCTGTCTCTCTCATTCATCTCTTTAAAACTCCTATGGTTTTAAATTTATTGCAGAAATTAACCAGAAAACAAGATACGTTTCTCCAAAGTAAGAAGTTCATTACATTAGAATAAAAACAAATAAATAATGCCATTTTGTAATGAATTTTGAATTATAGACGTAAATAGAAATGTTTTCTATTTATGTACAATTTTTGTCAACAATTAAAAGACAAAATCAGTTTTATTGAAATTGTCATTGTAACACTAGTTAACAGTTGTCAATGTTAAACTTTTGTTTTATTTTTATTTCTTTTCTTGTTAAATTCTGCAATAAATTTTAAAACCATAGCAGTTTTGAAGAGATAATGAAAAGACTTTTCAAATGAAGATCACAAGCCTCTATTTGCATTTGAAGATTTAAGGATAGTATTAAGGTGTGTATTTAGAATCAAATTTTTGTAAAACTTCTACCCGGAAAAGTAACGAAAAGGGAGGCAAGACTTCTTACAAAAATTAATGAGCAAAATGCCTTTATTCAGTGATGTATGAGGAGTACACAAGAATCATAGAAAAAAAAATAAGAAAGTATAACAAATATGTTGGAAGAAGAGCAAGCTGTGTTTAGAGCCGGACAACAAACAAATGACAATATATTTGTATTGAGAAATAAATTAAACAAAAATTAGAAGGATTGATCATGACTTTTATAGACTTGCAGGCTGCATACGTTATAGTACCTTGGTGAAGTGGTATTTGAGTGTATGGAAAAACTACTAAATCATTAATGAATGTGGTAAGATTAGTATATAAAAACACAAAAGCAATGGGATAGTCAGTATGTGTCTATGTATTAGTGATGGGTATAATTCTGAAGAATCCTAAAAACTGTATTACAAGAATAGATACCACAATCAAATACACAAACATGCCCCCTATAAAGATTGATGCTTTACTATACGCAGACGACATAGTCTTAGTAGCAAATAGCGTAAATAAAATGCATAATATACTGACTTCCAAAAAAATTGCAACACCTAGAAGTTGTCAAACGATTTAAATGAAATTTTCAGGAAACGTCTATTTTCATTAAACAAAGTGATAATTAAAACAATGCCGAGAGTACGTCAAGTGATTTTGAACGTGGCCGTATTATTGGTATGAGAGAGGCCGGACTTTCGCTAAGAGAAATTGTTCGTCGTGTAAACCGAAATGTTTCATCGGTATTGAGATGTTGGTCCAAATAGTCCGAGGAAAGGGTTCAACATCGTCGCCGTGGATCTGGACGCCCTCGAAGGACTACAGATCGCGAAGAACGTCGCTTAAGAGTTTTGGCCACAAGAGATAGATTTTCAACAACTCGATCAATTGCAAATTATTGGATGAGAGGTACAGGACTTAAGATGTCAATGTCATCTGTTTATCGCCGGATAAGATCTTATGGGTTGCGTTCATATCGTCTATTTTTATGTCATTCTCTTACACCACTTCACCGTCTACGTAGACTAGAGTGGAGCAAGGAAAGGATTAATTGGGCGCAAGAATGGCATCAAATTGTGTTTAGTGACGAGTCCCGATTTTGCTTGTGAGGCCACGATGGTCGTAGGAGAGTCAGACGGATGCGTGGAGAACGTAAAAATCCAACATTTTTTGTGAAACGCACACAACCCTCACTCAAGGAGTTATGATATGGGATGCAATATGTTATGGTAGCAGATCACCCTTGGTTTTTATTGACGGTAACCTTAACGCAGCTGGTTACATTGCTCATGTGCTACAACCAGTTGGCCTTCCATGTCTTCAGAGGCTGCAAAATCTCATTTTCCAGCAGGACAATGCGCACCCTCATACGGCAAGGGTACAACACGGTTTTGGAAAAATCTAACATTGCCGTCCTTCCATGGCTTGCTCGGTCGCCTGATTTGTCGCCAATTGAACATGTATGGGATATCATTGGTAGGCGACTGGATAATTTACCGCACCCTCCAGATAATTTACATGATCTTCAACAACGGATTCAAGAAGCTTAGGATGATATGCCACAAGCAGCTATAGATCACTTGATTGATAGCATGCCCAACCGTCTAGATGAGTGCATTACAAATAGTGGTGGAGCAACTCATTATTGAAAAAAATTTTTAAGTTTTGTTCTTTTGTTTTTAAATTTCATTAAAATCGTTCAACAACTTCAAGGTGTTGCAATATTTTTGGAAGTCAGTATATATCGATAAAATGAAGAGATTATCTAGGAACCACAAAACGATGGAAAAATCGTTCACGTAGGTGTTTCTAGGTCAAATTCAAAACTAATGCATATTTTTTCTTCTGGTACCATATAGCTGCATATTTTATTAGATAGATAAATGAGAACAAATTGATGTGGTAATGTAAGAGTATTTTAATAAAAAACACTGTAAAATGTTTATAATGATTTTAAACAAAAAATCTGGGTTCGATCCCGATGGACGAAATTTTTTTTATTAATAAAATTATTATCGACGTTATTGTTAATATAATTTTGATAAAATGCGTTTAATCTTTTTCAAAATGTTAAATTCACTTTACAAAGTTGTATTAGAATAGTAATAAAGTTAATAAAATAAATACTGCAATCGGAATCGAACCCTTGTTGGATCGTGCAAAAATTACTAGACAATAAATTAACTAATTATTCCACGGAGGCCGCGTAATAATTCAAAATCCATTCGGTTAATAAATAATATTTCACAAAAAATAACTTTCTACTTTGCGTTAACAATGCTCTTATTGCTAATCTAAAATGCGTTTAATAACATATCCAAATCAATAAATCATTGTTAAACGTAAAACGACAACTTTTTGACTTGATTATTTATGTTGGCATTGTTGGATTGACATCTTGACGTTCCTACTTAATCTAAAAATTCCGTCCGACTTATCTCCCTTTTATTAACTCACGAAAATATTGGTTTTCTTTATAATAATCATTGTAAGTAATATTATCTTTAATAAAATAAAGGTTTTGAAATAATGAGATTTTCATTTATTTTACCTATTTATGAATGGCATTTCTAAATTTTTAAATAAACCGCCTTCCCGGTTTCAAAAGAACAATAACAAACCTAACCTATAAATACCACACGATGCTCGCATACAAATCAATTAATCTAATAAATAATCAAAAACTAATGAGAACTGTTAATTATTATGGCTGGTTGATGGATAATTACAGTTATTGTTGTAGATGTTAATTGTCACAGTACACGAATCTTTTGCATTGATTGAGATTCCAGGTACGTACTGTGACAATATATTTTGTTGGAAATTACTATTTCCTTCAATGTTGACAGGGTTTTCAGTATCTTCTCTTTGTAAAGAAAATGTTGATGATGTGGAAGCTAAAAGTGGAGGCGTCGTACTGTATGACGTACTTGGCTGTGGTGAAAGAGATCTGAACATATCAGCTACTTGCACTTTTTTCTGCATCGAAGTGTCAATATAGCCCTCGATGACGGTTGAGGACTTCTACCCCCCATGTCTTTTGATTGTTAATAGATCTCCTCTACTATTAGCCAAGTGGGAAGAGCTAGATCTCCTAAAACAATGTCCTGTGTATCGTCGAGGTTCAGGTAGTTTTAGGAATGTGGCAATGAGTTTTGGAATCTTGCTCATTGTGTTGATGCCAATTGGGTTTTTGATGCAACGACAATTTCTGTAAGTTAAGAAAAATCGCATTGCTCCAGCCGGGCGGAGATTGTTATATTTTCTAATTTACTGAACCCAGTGTGTTTCAGTTATTACAAATACCCTCGGAACATTTGTTTTTGTTTTAGGAATAGAGACTATAATCTTGTCATCTTTCAAGTTTAAATCATTAACAGACAAATCAACTAGTTCATGTCTTCGGAGGGCTCCTGAATATTTCATAATTAGTATTACCTACAAATGTGGAAATTAAACTGCAGAAGATAATTCTGTTGAAAGAATTTCACCTTCATTGCCAGAAAATGCAAATCATCTGCCTCATTTAAGAACCTATGGATTTCCTGATTATCTAAAATATAAGATTTTTTTGGCTTGTAACTTTGAGTTTACCGTTTCAAAAATGATTTTGGCTTTAATAATTTAGATATGTCTATGTTACGGTATGCATTCAGACAGGTTCGTAGCACACTATAGGAAGCTCACAATGTTGATGATTTCTTGGTTTTGCTTTGACCTTTATAGTATGCTAGAAGAACATTCTCGCTGATGCTTTTAACATCTTTTGATATACACCAGGTATTGAACACTGCATATTCTTTCTCATATATCTCTTGAGATTTTTCAGGGAGCAACTTATCTGTCGCTTCTTGTGCTGCGGCCTTTAACTCAGGAGATGTACAATTAATATCTTCCATTATTGAAAATTGAAAAACAAGTAGATACAATTTCAAAATTCAAAATATCATTATTTAAAATTGTTACCAACCAAACTTTATAAATCCCTAAGCGAAAAAATATTTTTATATACAATTTTTTTTTAGATTATTTCGCGTTGCAAAGTAGAAAACATAGTATATTACACTCGTTTCATACGACGACTTGTCTCACTCATTCTATTTGACCACTCCTCGCTACGCTCGTCGTGGTCAAAACACATTCGTGCGACAAGAATCGTCTTATGAAACTCATATCATAATATACTATATTTTACTGGTTTTTTAGTAAAATACTCTTTGAATATTAATTATTATCACATCAATTTGTTCTGATAGTGGTTATATTGTGCTCTAATTGTGTCAGAGAAAAAATATACGTTAATTTTAATTTAACACAGTGAATGTCTATGTCAACTTTTCCGTACTATGCTAGCCCCATTTACAATTAGATGTAATTTCATAAAACCTGCGAAAAATCTTATATTTATTTTTAATATAATTTAATAATTTTAATTAATAAAAATAGCTATTTATGCCTGATACACAATTATTTTTGACACATCTGGTTGTTTAAGATGAAACTACTAAAAATAAACAAAGAAAAAGTATTAAACATTGTTGAAAGTTAACCAATAAATTAATAGATCCAATACTCATAGTTGTATCAGTCGAATATTCGTGTACACCTTTGGTTACTTTAATAGTAGGAGCAGGTACAGAAACCCGCTGTGAGTTAGACCTGGAAAAGGTTACTTAAGTAAATGAAATCTCCTGTCTTAATTAATTACAGTATGTTTGTTCCACCATATGATGGGCCTTCTTATAGGAGTATGTTTTGGAGTGGACTATTAAAACTCCATGTACTAATTCGTGCCAACGTTTCGGTCAAAGACGCCTGGCCTTTATCCAACAATCTCTTTTTGTTTTGATAAAGGTCAGACGTCTTTGACCAAAACGTTGGCACGAATGGAATTTTAATATGGTGGAACAAACATACTGTTATTTAAGTAGCCACATAAGATCGCGTTCACCCTTGTTTAAGAAATAAAAAAATGACCCTTCAACACAAATCACCCCAAAAAAAATAGAAGAAACACTTTTGGAATGGTATGGACATCCTATAAGAATGAAAATAACTAGATTACCGAGCAAGATACTAGAGGTAGAAGCGGGAGTAAGAGGTGTAGACCCAGAATTTCTTGGATGGAACAAATCACAGTGTAGGATTAACAACGGGGAAAAATATAACGGAAATTAAAGAATCTACCAGAGATGAAAGGAAGTGGAAACAATGAATAAAAGTATCATTAGAGAACCGCCCGACACCCGTTTAGGGTAGTGGGGTTACAAAGAAAAACACTAATTTATACCTTTTAGAGAATTTCAAAATTTAAAAAGTAGTTGATTTAATATTGAATTGATTTATTTTTTTGTTGATTCAATTTGATTTTACTCCTCATTTTATATCATTAATTATACAAAGATAAGATGACAAAACCGTGAACAATTGGGGAATAATTTGAAAGTCAATTAATTTGCTTTGAAGTTTAGGGAAAATACTAGTGGTTCTGACTTTATTTTGTAAAAATCTTAAAACTTTGTATAATACCAAAATTTCTTTATGACTCAAATACACAAACTTTGAAATTATTTTTATTGACAAACTCATCTATGATTGCACAAACGCCCCTTCCATGTTACTTTATCTGTTCAACGGCTCTTCCATTGGACACAGTCTATATCGTCCCTTTATCCTGTATATGACTTATCTCGTGATCTTTTTCTAGTTCTGGGCCTTCATTCGGTCACATTTTTACTCCATCGTTTGCCGTCCTTTCTAATCAGATGTACAAATCATTGCTATTTCAATCTTTCTATTCGTGCAACCACATTTTCAACTTTAGTCTTGTTTTTCAATCATTCATCAGTTTTTCTTTCTGACAATCATATTCCTAGAAGCAGTCTCTCCATCATTCTTAGTTTGTGGAGGTTTGTTTCAGTCAAACACTATGTTTCTAATCACCCTGCCTGATACTTTTTTTTAAGCAAAAGGAGTGGTGTCTATCGTAATTGTAGCATTTATCCGATCTCAATGTTTCACTGTATCAGCAACTTCTCAAAATCTATGAAAGCTTTGTATTGGGTCTGGCGATTTTTCTATTATCTGGTCCGAGTAAAGTCAGGCAAAACCCTGAAGGAGGTCCGAAGAATTCTGTCAGAACTAAATATATGATCAAAGGACCAATCGAATTGTCTAGTACCTGGTTATCTGCGAAGTTTGCTCAAAATATCTGACGCTCGCATTAATAGAGTTTTCTAGAGTAACGCAAATGGTTAGAGCGAATCATGGTCGAAACGACCTCTATCTATTCTCAAACTGTAAATTTGTGAGATTTCCGACTTGCCCGATTAACGAAGCTGAACTGGTACTGTGGTATGAACCAAACATGTCTTCGTCTACAGTTCGCCTGTTTTGGTGGTTGGAGTTCATCACGTTTTTGTGGTCATTTATTTGTTGTTACTTTTGTAGATGGTTTATATAAAATAGCAAGCAGCGACATACAGCGAAAATTCTTAATCTTTTGGTATTTCCTTTTTGAGTATGATCATTTTGCGGCCATTTTTATGCTTCCATCTGTTTTCCTTCTTTTCATTTGTTTCATTACCATTTTTATTTTGGAATTTTGTTTTATAGAATGACATGGCGACCTTTTCATTGTTTTTATTTTGTTTGGTCTCTTATTTTGCTGTGCTGTATGTTTATGTACATTCTTGATAGTCATTGTTTTACGATATCTTGATTAATTTCATCCATGTTTGTTTCTATATTAATCGACTTTTTATTTATGGTAATTTCTAGGGTGCCATAGTACAATAGTTTCTGTTTGACTTTTTTATGTTTAGGTTTTGTCATTTTTGCTTTTCTAATTTTGTGTTTATCACGACACGTACTCTAATCATTCTATGGTCACTGATTTGTAAAATAGTAAGAATGGTAGTCTATCTAAATGACCAAAGTAAATCCATACGTGTGGAAGTTATTTAAAGAACTTCAAAATTTGCGATAAGGTCGAGAATGACTATTTATCAAAAACTAATCTTAAAGAATTTTGTTGGTCAAAAATTAATCATGAAAATCATGAAAAACGAATGAAGATCATTGTACTTAGATTGCTCACGGCAACAATGTTACTTAAAAAAAATATTTTTTGATTAAGTTCTGCATTTGATTAGATGAAACTTTTGACATCTGTTTTTACCTTTGGTCCATATAAGGAAAGACATACAAACTTAAAAAAAAGGAGAAGTAGATTTGTATGACAAGAATGATAAATTGAAATATTCAAGAAATCAAGCAATTGTAGTGAATGTAAGAAAAGAGGCTTTCGCCGCTGTAGTGGCATACCTTTGTTAATCTTCACCAAAACTCTTTGGTATAACTTAACCGTAACCACCACCAGGATGAAACGGAACAACTGCGGCAACCTCAACAAAACCAACCCACTTGCCCATTCAAACCTTTGGATTCGTTCAAATTAAGCATTTTGCCGACGCATGATTGGTAACTGGACTTTTCGAGGAGGAGCACCATAAACCATTAACATCAATATAAAGCGTATATAATCATATAATACCATAGCAAGTAAAGAAGTGGTTAAAGTTAGTATCTCATGGCAAAGCAGTGTGACAACTCTTCGATGTAATACCTCTTCGCTTTGACCTGATGAACAATGCCTAAAAAAGTTGTTTTATCAACTCAACATCTCAACAAGCAACCACAATCAAAAAAACAGAACATTAATTTGCTGCAACATTAACAAAATCAACCTTGCTGCAAACGGTCAACGTTTCCACTCCCCGTACTAAAATATTGCATTGCTATTTCAGAGGCCCAACTGATCGAAAAACGCACCTTTGTTTTGTTACGACGTAACCACACGTTACAAAAACTCAGGCCCATGTTTTCGTTGTTTAACAGTGCTAGAGTAACACGCTTACATGTTACGAAACTATCGACCCTACGGTTTTGTCATCTACACTACATGTCGGGTTTAAGTACGAAAGTAGTTGTCGGACACCTTACATTACGAGCATCTGCATCAAATGTACCTCAGAAGTAACGCTAGCAAAACCAACAAAAATTTTTGGAAGGGCAACATCAACCTTATCAAGTGACAACAATAAACTCTTTGTTTTATGGTTAGCTGAAAGTCATTGAAAACATCTCACAATCATCCACCTATATTCACTAGAACACTCTCATTTCAACATCAAACGTCGAGACTCTTATTAAAGGACAAGGTGTTTTACTCCATCAACTCCTTTACTACTCCTATGAAAGAAGGCCCACATTTGTTTGGGAAAAACTATAATTAAAAGAAAAATTAAACTAAGAAGTTACAACAACATAATTAGTTTAAAATATCTTAAACTTATTAACATTTTATATTGTTGTATTCTTGTTCTAATCGCAAATTATGCAAGCTCATGTAATACGAAACACGTAAATATTTAAAACATATTAAAAAATTGCGGAACAAAACTATTTGTAAATTACATTTTTCCGAAATCTTCACTAAAGTAAATAAAATCGGCACTAAAGTAATTCATTATTATACGACGATTTTTAAGTTCACATTTTCGCCGGTAAAGATGTGTAAAATGTATGTAAATTTGATAAATGCGCATGCGCGGTGGAAAAATTTTACGTAAAAAAGGAAAACAGTTGATTACATTTGCTACTTAAAAAACGTTATAAAATTGTAAGATTTTGTTCAAATTTTAAGATTTTGGAAAAAATATAATATGTACCTCGGCACGTGTTTTAATTGCCTCGGCTATCGCCTCTGCACCTAAAACACATTTGTCATGAAAAATCAGACTTTAGTGCCTTGATACATAAATAACTATTTTTGCAACGTTTTCTTTGTGCAGTAATTTAAACAAATTATCAGTTATTATTTGACGCAATTTTTATGTTAATGGACAAATCGGTGCGATGGAGACATCAAACGTACGACCGTTAATTATCCTACGTCAAATTATACTGTTAATCATTAGTAAGATACGACATTCACTTTTTTCATCAAATATTTTTACCACTTAATTATAATTTAATATCTAAGGGCTATAAACAAATAAACTAGTTTTAGATCGTCGAGAATCGTGATTGAACACGAATGGTTGATTTCGGCAGCAATTTTGTAAGTTTACTCAGGTGCGAAATATTTGATTCTTTAAAATTTTTATCCTAATTGTTTACACACTATTTAAAAAAAGCATCAAGCTGTTATGTCTTGTATATCAAACAATAACTTGGTTGATGTCGTGCACTTAACAATGAAACGCCAAATAAAAGGATGTCTGTTAAAAGCTCTCCGTGGAATAACATAATTTCGTTGACCATATATTCGCTTTAGCAACAACTTTAAAAAGGACAAATAGATTTTTTATTTCTTATTGAACACGACAATGACATTTTCTTTCCAAAAATGAGAGAATAGCCTCTTTTGTTTGGGTTGCAGTGGCGAAAACCCGCGTTAGACGGCGGATAAAGCGTAACAACGGTTAGACTACTCAGGGGTGGCTTGGAGGGATTGGATGTTCCACCATACTGGTGTAACCGGGGAAAGAGGGTTTCAAACGAGGAAAGACTACTCGATCGATGAACACTCCGCACAAATATGGTTTATTTTACGTTTCCACTATACGCGTATTCATACAACTATTCTTACTTAGAAAAGTTTTCTTAAAAATTCTTGAAAACTTGTTTTTCAATTAACTTTAATCGGGTATGGCGATATAATTAACAACGCCGAAGCAAACACAATTATACAACTACTAATTGTAGCTTATTAGTTCGATTTTAATTGCATTTAAAATTTATGCAACCTCGTTATTTTTAGAAGTGGAGCAAGACGTGGTAGAATAACTAGGTGCATAGTGCAACCGTACGAATTGATGCTATCTAATTGGGTAACTTAAATATTGCGCAATTAAGAAAAAATAACAAAAAATCAATACATAGGTGTTTATAAGATAAAACTGAGATACATCAAATAAATTAACTTTTCAAATTTTCGACTGTTACAAATGCCACGTCGTTTTCGCATCAGATTTATCCAACTTCTTTTATCTCTTACCAGAATTTAATAAAGTAAAATCAATCTTCATTTTCGTTAAGTGTGTTTTTCGTGCAAGAAAAAGCAATTAGAAAACATGTAGAACTTTTTCATGTAATTTAGGAATTATGGCACTTAATTTTGGCATTGCCCACGTAAAAAAGTTGTAATTTAATTTTTAATAACGTTCATATTTTTTGCTAAGCGAAAAGCAAATATAAGGTGCTACCGACCCTGTTTATTTATCAAATATAAACTTGTATGAGTGTAACTCGCCGCTCGTGAAAATTTATTAGGTAATACACCCTTAAATATTTGTTTTATAAATTCACAAACAAAAGTAAAATTAATACTTTCAGACACAAACAAACGTATTTAATTAACCGCGGAATTAGCATTTTACGCACACGTTTGCAATTAAATGAGGAAAAAATCGTCGAATTTTGCAATAAAGTTTTTACTTTTTTTTTGCCCTCTTATAATAGTCGACAAGTTGCAAGCTTGTTGTTTCATTGCTTCTAATGAATACACCACAAGGACGACCTAGAATACTTCTGTGTTGTAAACACTCTATAATCCTTTGTTTTTTCCCTTTGTTTTTCAAGTTTGTATTCTCTTTGCCCGTCTTCTTGTTTTTTTCTTGTTTCAATAACGACAATAAAAACTTTCACTTAACTAATTTGTCCGACAAAATCTTGTTATAATTAAAAAGACAAACAATTTAATAACTGCTGTTGTAATCTAGATAAATGTATTATTTTGTTAGTAGACCAAAAAAAGCAATCAACTAAATTATATATTTTTTAATGCTTAAATTTTGACGAGTTTAAAAAAAAACGTGAGTGGTTTTGTTACAGATTGAATTCGAAATAAACTCGGCAAAATTTTGATTGCGCAAATACGTAGGAACTTTTTAATTAAATCAATGTTTTTGTGATTAAGTACTTGTAATTAAATACGGTCGAGACCGGAAAAAGATATGATACAAATGAATTGAATTTTTTACAAACGTATTATCAAATTAAAAATTTTATTTACTTTTTTTTGCAAAATTTTGTAATCAACGGTTTTATTGTATAATGTGATTTTTATACACAGAACTAACATTAAATGTTAAACGGATAAGTCTTAGAATTTTTAATTAATATAGTACTTAACAGGGTGCGAGGAAAAGCTTTATATTATTTAAGCATTATGTATATATAGTAAGACTTCCCGATGAAAATCAAAACAAACAGACAGATTTTTATTTGATTTAGTCATCATTTGCCACGAATTGTTGTGGATATTATCACATTTAAATTTAAATTGGCTATAATGTGAAAAAAAGTTAACAATAAGAAAATATTAAGAAAGCATTTATTGACAAGCAAATATTCAAAATAAAACGAAGTAAATCATAAAATCTAAAATAAATTTTATATATGCAGTACATAGATTTTGATCTAAATTTACAGTAAAATACATAAAATTTTTAATTAGTTTTAATTGAAATGTATAAGGTGCGTGCAGTCAAGTGTACTTTTTAAATTACTTAAAAATACTTAATTCATAAGGAAGATGTTTAATATAAAACAGATAATTAATACCAGTTGTAGGAAAATGGCAGTTTGAAGGCGTGGATTCTTGCGTGCTATCAAATTTACAAGTGGTACCTCAAATTCTGGCATTTTTGATTAACTTAAAATTCTTAAATCAACTTTGGTTCTCAAAAACCGAAAGGTTCAAAATGTTTGCAAAATATTCGTAAAGACAAAGGAAGGCTAAGAGAAAAGAAAAAACACATTAAAATAAAGAATAGAAATATAAATATGCTTACCAAAATGGTTTTTGGAACATTAACACTTTAACGTGCCCATTCTTACTCGTGTCGGTCAACGAACAGAATGGCTTTCTCTGTTAAGCATACTTGCGAAGACGGTAAAAAGTATTGGATTACATTCCATGGCGTAAGATAAATATAAAAATGTATGTACCAAGTGGATCAAAATTAATTATTGTAACCTTCGTTGGAATTTTCCCTTTTAAAATTAACCGTTAAGTTCTAATTATGCATATTTAAATGTAAGTTTCATTCACATAGAAAAATTGTTTTCGTTTACTATTGTATGTGATATTCGTTCAACTTTCTTATCTTGCGTGGCAAAAGTTAACTTCATCGACTTCACCTTGAAATAAAATAAACTTTTTGCTGTTTAATTTTATATTTATTGTACCGACTTACTAGGGTCAGACGTTATTAAAAAGAATTATTTTGACTCTGCTACTCGTCTTTGTTTCCATCGTCGTCCGTTCTACCACAACAACTGGTGGTTCATCTCAGATATCTTAGAAACTATTTATTGTACAACTTAGGGAAAAAATCCATATAATAAAATCGATTATGAGAAACTGCTGGAAAATATTTTCAAGTTTCCTATTCCATAGAAAGGGCGTAGTTCACAATATTAATACAAAACCACAATTTTTTTATAATAACGCATAGTAATGGTACCATAAAATTAAAATATTCGTAATCAGACACATAGTACATTTTAACTTTCGGTTCAATTTTAATTTATTGATTGTATATTTTGTGCATATATTTAAGTTATTAATACAAACGCGCAAGGTTAAGATTTTGTGTTTGTCAGATTGTTGTATGCTTAAATAGCCCCGAAAACGACGAAAACTGAATATTCCGGTTTGAAGTAATAATAATAATAATTTTATTGGTTATAAGTATAAATAACTATACATAAGCGTCGTCAATAATTAAATATTACAAAACAGTTTACTGTGAAGATTTACAAAAACGCAAGTATTCATTCACAGTGTATAAAGAATTTGACATTTAAATATTTTTAAAATTAATTTTAAAATCATGTAATGGTAACAGTGTAATTCCAATTAGTAAATAATTGTATAATTTTGAACCAACATAAATAGGAGATTTTTTATAGAAAGTGTATTTGTGGTGATATAGGACTAATGAATGCTTATTACGGGTTGGATAGTTGTGAATATCACAATGGCTCTTAAGGTTTTGTGCATTAGTATGTATAATGTATATAAATAAGTATTTTGTAAATATATTTTGGTCTCCTGAACTGTAAAGCACATTTTCAGTTGTTCATACTTGACTTGAAACTATGCGGTACATTTGTCAATAAAAATCTTTTCCTAGAACAAAAATATGTTTACTAAATCAACAATTACACAACTTTTTACTGTTAAATGGTAAAAATAATTTGATTTGGAATATTTTTAGTTTCATGTAAATGATTAGCGCCATCTTATGTTTTCTGAATTACAGTTTACTTTATGACCGATATTGACAATTTACAGCAGACAGCAAAACATTTCTTAATTTTTCTATTTAAACATCGTCGGCCAAAAAATTTAATACAAATCTTGTGCGTTAAATTATTTTACAGCGCTTAATAAATGTAAATTTATTTCGCGTTGTAAAATTTAAATTTCTGCACGCGAATGTAAATAACTATTACATCATACTTGAAACGATAATGTACAGAATGTCAAAATGGTTAAACAACGGCTACTTAAAATCAGTAGAGATAATTTTGTTCTTTTATTACTTTTTGATGCGTCGGCCAAAAAATATTATACAAATTTCGTGTGTAAAGTGATTTTACGGCGTTTCAGCTAATAAGGAACGAGCCCGAAGGTCGCGCTGTAAAATCCTACTTTCCACACTCTAATGTAAATAATTAATACAATAGAATGTTAAAATTTTATATTGTTTTTTGAATTATAAATACTCTTTCTGAATCATTTGAACTTCCCCAAACATGTGTATTATAAGCACGGGATGTACAGTACCGTAATGTATCTGAATAAGTTGTTTATCTGATGTTAACGAATTTTTAATATTTGCCAAAAGATAATAGTTTCTAATCAACCTACTGCATACTGTTTCTAGTTGTTCATTCTAGTGCCAGGTAGAATCTAGTAGCGTACCTAAAAATTTTGTTGTGTTTGTAAAACTAATTTTTATATCTACACACATAAAATCGTCTCCCGGTTTGTCTGTCTGTCTATATGTTTGTTTTCTCCTCCGAAACCGCTGAACCGATTTCGAAGATCAATACGTCAAATTGTTTAGGAGGTCCAAGCACTGATTTTCGGTGGGGTAACAAGTTGACCTAACCTTTGACCTCTGACCTGGAGCGGTGACCTCACGTCTTTTTATTTCAGGTTTGTCTAGATTAGACCCATTTTCAAATGGGTTTGGTTATTAGTTATTTATAAAAATCTGATGATTCGACTGTTACCTACCTTGAGTACGGAATTCGATGTATTGAGTTTTTTCAGCATTGACAATTAGTTTATTTTTTTTTTACACCATATTGTAAATTGTAAAACTGTTCTATAAACCTTCTAACGGTTGTGGTTTACAACTAACGACGGCTTTAGAGAAACAACCTAAAAAAAGAAACAACCAAAGAAAATACGGATCAATGTAGCGCACTAGGTTCGTAGAAAATACTGTATTTATAATAGTTAGAGCAGCAGCGTCGGTTTCGTCGAAGAGTCGGGGGTCCTTAAGGAGTTCTAAGAAATTAAACTGCTGTCTAACAAGGCGCTACCTACTGGGTAAAAGAAAGAAATAAAACCCACCAACAGGAGATCAACAGGTTTTACTTAAAGCTTAATACGCTAGATCAAACATAACAAATAGAAACACAGACAAAGAGAAGACTCTGCGTACACATATCACTTACACATGGCGATTTATCTGGTCGAACATGCAACGACACTGACGTTCGATTATGGAGAGTATACCGAATAAAGACTTACTTAAGAACTAAAGATCAAGCCGTTACGTGTCATATGTACATGAGCTTCCTACGCATTAACAATGAATAAGTTACTTAAATAATAATAAAACTTAGCTGTAATCTGATGGATGCAGTTCTGAGAATAAGAGTTTCCTGTTAGCAACGATATCGACAGTTCGGGAAGTTAGGTAACCTCAGAATTCCTCTTAGGGAGATGTGCAAAGAAAAACGGAAGGCGGTAGACTTCCTCGATGAAGCTACAAAGCATAACCAAACCCTGTTAGACGTGGCAGCCACCGGTTGCCTGCAGCTCATCTAATGCGAAACCGTAGTTGGTCAAAAAGGAAGGTCTAAAACCTCTAGACCATTAGAGTTACAGTATAACACACAGCAAAAACAAAAACACAACAACGAAAAAAAACTCCCCGCAATTAAAATTAATACAAACAGACAGAAGAAAAGAAAAGCAATGTGTACTCACGGTGAATTTAACCGAATTTAAACTTAACCAATAATTTTTATTGAAAATCTTTTAACACACATAAATGATTTGTGTAAATTTTTAAATTTAAGATGCACTCTAAACCACCGGTGTGAAAGAAGAAAAATGTCCGCTGTTCGTCTAGGAAACGAAGTCAAATTTTATGTTCAACCAATAGAAAATTATCAAAATGCCCGTCAAATAAGACTTTCGTCGTAGCAACAAGCGTAACAACTTTCTTACTTTTTTCTAGTTCCGTTCATCAGCAAAAGCAAAAAACTTCACGTACAATCATAATCCGCAACTCCAAGCCCCTTAAACAGTAACAATTGCCAAAAACTTCATAACACGAAACTTTTGTTTATTTAAATAACTCTCGTTACAACTTTCCAGTATTGCCTACAGCCAAAGTTTAAAGCAAACTGTATTAACTTAACCCAAAACTGCCTTTTTCTTTCTAGGCGACGCAAATTTGTGAAAATAAGACTACAATGATGCTATTGATTCGGCAAAATTCTTATTTTAATTCGAGCTAAAGGCAAATAACTGCAGCTGCTAGAAAAATTCTCGACGCGTCACGTACACAAAAACAA
Organism: Abscondita cerata; assembly: GCA_030710515.1. NCBI lineage: Eukaryota > Metazoa > Arthropoda > Insecta > Coleoptera > Lampyridae > Abscondita > Abscondita cerata. The sequence goes on from JALBCR010004434.1 coordinate 159,872, forward strand.
AGAAAACAATACTTCTTTTCTACGAAATTTCAGACGTAATTAAATTATGCATCGTCGAATATTTTAGAAAGAAAATTTCGACAAAGGGCACAAAAAAGATATATAAAATGAATTTTGTGAAAACTGATGATAATCTGTCACCATTTGAAATGTATACAAAATGTATAATTCCTTACCAAAGTCGTCCAATAGTCTTTTGTAGATCAAATTCAATTTTAATTGTTAAACTTTACAAAATTTAAAATTAGAGTTATTAATTGTAAAGTGGTATGTATCTCAGTCATTTTCCGAATTTTTACAAATTTCATGTATTCGCGATTGTGTTTGTTACGCCACAAATCGCATTTAACAAATTTGCAACGAACGAAAGTGCCACCTAGCTAGCTATGCGGTAAGGGGTGGATTTAGATTGGTCTCTCACCCACCTTTACAAAGGCTAAAAGGTCGTCAAGTCACAGTCAGGTCTGTCAGGCGCCACCCTAATTTTGCAGTACTTAAATCGAATGCTCACCATAGAAAGGGAAGAAACGTAAACACTTGAAATAAAAGAATAAAATCATTACAACCGGTATTCTATTAAACTATAATTCTACATCTTTGCCTTTCGGCGCTTAACTAACAACAAGAGAAAAAAATAACAAACATGCAGAACCACCGCGAAACTTTTTACAATAACCTAAAAGCTAATCTTATCCTAGACGGTACCAATTTAAACTCAAATACGCGTACTTCCAACGATAGTCACCAATTCAAGGAAGTTTCTGAAGAATATGGAAGCGTACTTACAGTTGAGGATTGTTTTCTTTCTTCTAATCCATAAACAGAGTAATTTTTCTTCCAATACGGGAGTAATCCACAGGAACAATGTAATTTCTAATTACGATCACAATGCAATTACTAATGCATTCTTAAGATTTTCGCGCGCTCAGAGATCGTTCATAACCCGCGTTGCGGCTATTTTGATTGTTTCCATCAAATCGAACGGAATTCTCTTTCTCGCGGCGAAATGAAAGTTCCATTTATTTTATGTTCACTAAACTCTTATTTTAGGTTCACGCACATGATTTACGACACTTGAGTTCTGACGCGATTGTTAAGATTTATTAACATTAATCCGCTATGTCGTTGTGTAACTAATTAACAATCAACCATCTTATCGGTTCAGAGTCTACTTAAGAACTAACTAAAAAACTAACATCGGGTAAGAAAGCGTCACCCCACTCAATGGTTTTTTTCCACACCACCAACGTTACAAAAAATTACTACGTTACAATTTTCTTAGAATTTACAAACGAAACCGCTTACCCAGAATTGTCGACCGTGGGCGCAAAGCCGTGTGTTATTTTTCTCTTAAACAAACATATCTTAATTTAACTGATAACGCCGGCACACACCGACCGTAAGTCGTAGAACAAAAATAAAGAATTCCAAGAAATCGACTGGTGAGAACTATGAAATCGGCATTTTCCACAACAACCTAATTGCATTGCATGTCAATGAACTTCGTTATACTATAGTCTAATTCAAATCAAAAGAGCATAACCGGACCAAATTCATTTTTTTTTTTTTTTTTTTTTTTTATAAAAAAAAAATAAAAAAAAAAAATTTTTAATAAAAAAAAAAAAAAAAATTTTTTCAGGTTGCTTTACATCAAAATTTAAAAATTGTTTTTGACTGTTAAGTTGTCATGTTTAATTTATTTATTATTATTAAACTATTAAATAGCATACCATAATATTTTATTTTTGTATTAATTGCTGCATCATAATGAAAAATAAATCATACTATGAATAATACCTTCAGATTTGAATACACACGATCTTACAACCTAATGTTTAACAATAAATATCTTGCTTTAAGCGGTACGAAGAATTAATAGGTAATTTACATAAAAAATATTTATATAAAGAATCGAAAAATTCTACTGAAATGACAATTCAGCCATAGAATGTAGGAAAGAAATAAAAACCGTGCCCCATTTTGTACTCCTTTGGTATGGAACAGATACTACATCTTATATGCTTAAACTAAGTCTTCATATTTTCGATGAGGATTTTCTGTGTAAAATATTAACACTTATTAATGAATTACTCTGTATATTTATGCTAAAACTTTAGGAAACGGTTAAAAACATAGAACAATAACAAATGTGTTTCAATAATAGGGACTAATTATTCGAAAGTCTCTGTGTAGCTGGAGGATGATCAAGTTTTGAAAAATGCCTTTTGCCGCAATATTGTTTTCATCATCTATGAATCAATCTGATTCACTTGAAGGATCACTCTCGTCAACAATCGATTAGGAAGTGGAGTGTGTAGTTTTTTGACAACTTGAAATTGAAGGTCTTGGTAAAGCTAAATTTATATCTTCTTCAGTAACTTCTCGACCAAGTGGTACAGTTATCCGTTTTTCTTTTTCTTATTTTTCTGAGGGTTTCTGTTTTCTTTTAAAAAATCTAATAAAGATTGATCAAACCTAGTGCCTCTTTCTTCATCATTTCTAATATGATTTGGTAAACGTTGGATGACTTTTGCGGATTGAAGGGAACTATTCCACATCATCGTAATTCAGAAAAAAATTTGCTTTGGACTTAGCTTGAATGAACTGTATCGTTCTTTGCAACAATTCTGGAAATTCAAATTTTTGAAGAAATGCACTTTTCTTCTGCTATTTCCATTCCGTCAATATTTTTCGCCAACCCTCTTTTTACAGGCCCAAAAAACGACACGTCAAGGGGTTGACACAGATGTGTCGAGTTTGGTGGCAACAAAATGAATTTTATGTCATTTTTATGGCATTCCTCCATAACTATTATGGTTACGTAGCTGAAAAGGTTGTCTCCAATTAGTAGCTTGGTTCCTTCCTTGTTTTGAAAGTATGGCAATAATATTTTACTACACCACTCGTAAACCGTTGCTGCCTCGAACCAGCCCGACTTGCTTACGCTAGATTGACATCCACGAGGACCGTTTTCCTCCCATTCTTAATATCGATCTTCCTGTAAACAACAAATGGTGAAGAGTTTGGTAATACACCCATTTAACATTTGACCTTGGCTTTACCAGGATCGTCACTAAAGTTCATCTTGACAACATTTGCTGGATCAATATTTTCTAATGCTTTTTTTAGTTCCGTAAAATATTTAGTTATAGTTTGGACAGAAAGCCGTTTTATATTTTGGTTGAATCTTACAGTTAATTCATTATAACAAAACAGAAAATATTTTGTTTAATCGTCACAGAGTTTTTCAATATTAACACTTTTCTTATTCAAATATTGCTTTACTATTTCTCTGATAGCATACTCAGTGGAAATCCCCATTCACAGAAACTTTGTATTAACACAACCAGAAAACCTTTTCCGGAAACACAAAAAACACTTTGACCTCCTGCCTTTTTTGTATGGTTTTTATTGACTCCGTTGCTTATTGTCGATTTTGGAACACCATAAAATTCTGACGTTTTTCTTAAAGACTTGTCTAAGTTACCTCCTGAAAGACAATTTTTTGTTACGGACTTGCATAAAAAAAATTGTTCTAAGAAAAAATTAATTTCTAATAAGCAAAATATTCAGAAATCTCGCAGGTTTTAAATAGTTCAGTGCCGAATACTGACTTTATCACTATTTTTGTAATCACTAAATTCAGTTTTTCAGTAAAAGCGTAGCACGTGGCGAAATTTAGCTTACAGAGCGATTTACATGCACTGTGATTTAACGAATACTGGCAACTATGAAGTACAGAACGATTGATTGTCCAAAGCCACCTCCACCGTCCGCAGTTTGACGGTAACAGTAGAGGAAGGGGGCAGCGAAGGAGCCTCCACGAAGATTGCGTTCACCACTCGAACCACAAGAATTACTAAGCAATCGGGCGTCCCTGGAAACGACACAAGAAATTGTGTCGGCCAATACTTCATATACCGGATCACTATTAGCCAGAGAAAAATGCTAAATCAGCTCTCAGCAGAGCCTCTAAAACGGCTTTTTTTAAAGCCATCCCTTGTGACAACCTCATGTAATATTGAGAGACTATCCGCAGATAAGGAAATTTTACTAAGTGACATATGCAAAGAAAACAACTGTGATATTTTAGTTTTACAAGAGACTCATTGAGAGCCCACTAGTTGTAGACCAAAGATACAGGGAATGAGGTTGGGGCTAGAGAGACCATACGATAAGTACGGAAGCGCAGTACTAATGTAGAAGTGCTCTCCGCTGCCAGAACTCAAAACTTGCACAGTGTCCTCCGTGTATAAACCGCCGGGTAGCGATTTCAACTTTCACTATCCAGTTAACTACCACAACAAAAGCACAAAAGTTGTCTTGGGTGACTTCAACTATCATAATACAGCGTGGGGCTATGCGGAAACCAACGAAGATGGCAAAAGACTTGAAAATTGGGCTGACTACAGTAATTTGAAGGTTATACATGACCTAAAGCTACCTCCATCTTTTAACAGCGGGATATGGCGACGAGGCTTCAACCCAGACAACATTTTCGTCAGCGAGAGAATTGCCAAACAAACTACGAAGAGAGTCGAGGAGCCAATACCGAGAACGTAACACAGGGCCATTACCTGTAGCATAACAGCAATCAAGCCTACTAGTCCCTTTCCAAAGGCGTTTCAATTTAAGAAGGCGAAGTGGGACCTGTTTGAAAAAGACTAAGTGAGATCAATAGAGCAGCAATCAAGCCTAACGTAGTACCTTTTCAAAGGCGTTTCAATTTTAAGAAGGCGAAGTGGGACCTGTTTGAAAAAGACCTTGACAGTGAGATCACAAAGATCAAGCCTGAGGCAGGAGCGTATAATGAATTTGTTGACCTAGTGCGTAAAGTATCTAAGCTGAACATACCTAGAGGATGTTGAACACAGTATATTCCTGGCCTGAGCCAAAACTCGAAAGACCTGCTAGACAAATATGAAAAGTTATACAGTGAAGACCCGTTCTCAGAAGATACGACCAAAGCAGGGAAAAACTCCTAGCAGCCATCTCAGAGGCTAGAAGAAAAAAAGTGGTGTAACCTGCTCAACGACACTGACATGAAACACAGCAGCAGGAAAGCATGGAAGCTGATTAAAAACTTAAGCAACGATCCAACTAGTTCACAATCCATGCATAGTGACGTCACAGCTAACCAAGTCGCCCACCATCTACTACTGAATGGGGAAAATAAAAGAAGATTCCGGAACACCAAGATCCAAAAAGAGGCTGGCAAAGAAAACAATTTCCTGACAAATCCGTTTTCACTCCAAAAGCTGAAAGATGCTATGTACGAAATGAAAACCAACAAAGCAGCGGGACTGGATGACCTCAGGGTTGAACAAATCAAACATTTTGGGCCGAGAGCACTGAGTTGGGTGCTTGATTTAATGAACAACTGTGTCACGAATATGCAAATACCAAAGATCTGAAGAAAAGCCCGAGTCGTCGCTTTACTGAAACTAGGCAAAGAACCAACCGAAGCCAAGAACTTTAGGCCTGTCTCACTACTTTGTCATATGTTCAAAATTCTGGAGCGAATTATATTGAAGCGCATATCAGGTTTTGTAGACAAAGCCTTGATCAAGGAACAAGCAGGATTCAGACCAGGTAGATTATGCTGCGGGCAGGTTCTGAATCTAACTCAGTATATTGAAGACGGGTATGAGAAAGGTCAGGTGACTGGAATAGCCTTTTAGATCTCAGTGCAGCCTACGACACTATCAGCCACAAGGTCGTTGCCCAAAAAGTATACAAGCTAACGAAAGATTATACGCTGACCAAGTTTATAGGGTGCCTGCTACAGGACAGGCGCTTCTTTGTAGTACTCAGGACAGGAACAGCCGATGGAGAAACCAGAAGAACGGTCTCGCCCAGGGAAGTGTGCTGGCCCCAATACTGTTTAACATATACACTAATGACCAACCAGTGAATTCTTTTACAAGGAAGTTCATATATGCGGATGACACAGCAGTAGCCGAACAGGGGAAAACTTTCGAGGAAGTTGAGTATAAACTTACAAGAGCCCTGGAGGAGCTGGCAGTGTATTACAAGCACAACGGCCTGAGGCCAAACCCCAGTAAATCTCAGGTTTGCGCTTTCCATCTCAGAAATAGGTAGGCCAAGAGAAGGCTTAAAGTCAGCTGGCAAGGTCAAGAATTATAGCATTGCGAGACTCCGAAATATTTGGGAGTGAAACTAGACAGAGCGCTGATGTTCAAGTACCATTGTCAGGATATAAAAAAAAAGTGCATGCGAAAAATAACGTACTAAGAAAGCTTACAGGTTCGTCTTGGGAGCTCATCCCCACGTGATACGAACAACAGGCCTAGCTTTAAGCTTCTCTACTTCAGAATACGTTGCACCTGTATGAAAGAACTCGGCGTTTCGTATCAGGCTGCCTCAGACCAACACCAATCAAAAAAATCTACCTTATAATCGGAATATAACCACCCAAAGTCTGAAGAAATGTAGCCGCTGAAATGGAGAGAGCGAAGCAGAAAGGAGACTCCCGTCACCCGCTATATGGACACGAAAGCCAACCAGCCAGGCTAAAATCTTGCAAAAGCTTCATGGCAATAACCGACGCCCTCAGAGTACAACCAGGGGCACGCCGGTTAGAGCTGTGGAAGCAAAGGGTGCCTGAACCTTTGATAGAACTGAAGGAGGACGTGTCTGCGGGCGACCAACTGCCATATAATGTATGGCGGTCTCTGAATAGATTGAGAACGGAAACTGCAAGGTGCAAATCAAACCTAATGAAGTGGGGGTTTAGTGAAGATGATAAGTGTTCCTGTGGTATGGTGCAGGACTCTGAGCACTTAATGAGGTGCTTGATAATGAAGGAAAGTGTCATGTTACAGGATCTAATTTTAGCCAATGACAAGGCAATATATGTCGCTGATTTTTGGAAAGATCAAATTTAAAAATATTTAATATGGTGACTCCGGACACGAAAGAAGAAGAAGTAAAGGATTTCACTGTAGTATTGTTGTTGAAACAGAAACATCTTCCAAATTTTAACTGTGTCGTAATAGTAACCGTAGTTTTTTCGGGATTGCACATGTCAAAATTGTATCGTTGTTACTACGAAAAACGTTTTGCTTTTAATCATTCCTAAATGGAGTCAAACTAAAGAAACCGCTAAAAACTGTGTGGAACTACTTTTAAAGTCAATTGGGTATTTGATTGAAATATGTAATACAAAGTAAAGGTTTGGGTACCATACATTGCATAAATACTAATTATAGTTCATATATACAGGATGTTGCAATTTAGTAGGTCAATTCATTAACTATACATTTTTGAGCTAAAATAATTGGACTTTCCTGATGCCACTTTTAATTTACTGTATATCTCTGATATTCTTTACTGAAATTAATTATGTTAATGCATTTTGTTATAACAGCTCTGTAATAAAGTTGTAATACCTTGTAAACCAAGTCTCAAATTAAAATTTTATAAGAGGAATGAAAGTTAAGTAACTAAATGTTATATCCAAAAAAAAAACATTATAATGCCATAGGCGTGCGTAGAAAAAAGATTAGGGGTCAAGATGAACTTACGCCCTCCCTCGCCGTTCGTGCCTGAACTATTTTCACTAAAATTATACAGAAAGTGTGTCAACTTAAAAAGAACATCTGTACCAAATTTTCAAATATTTTACACCCTGTATTTTTTAAAACGATATTCGCAAATTAAAAGTGACATCAACAAATTCCAATTATTTCAGCTCAAAAAATTTGTGGTTAATGGTTCGACCTACTAATTTGCAACACCCTGTATATCACGATTTCTAACAAATCAAGAAATGATCTACCTATTAGTTAGTGGTGCACACACCGTCGGTACCAGGTTAGCAGAACTACATCACTTACATAATTAATTTATTGATTTTTAAGAATGCATTAATTTAAAGGTAATTTGTCTAAAATGTAACGTATACAGAATATATACAATTAAAAAAATATCCAATAGTTACATTTGAGCTATTCTACACCAGTGACCCACAATAGAGAGATACACGTGCATGTAAGTTGAATTTCCGGTCAGTGTTTATATTTGGTCGGCAAGAATTTGAATGTTACGTTAATTAGAAGCGCATAACTTTTTATGTCAAAGAATTTATAATTTTCTATAGATTTGATTTTGAAATACAAATAAATGTATGTTCTTTGCATACATCTGTATTGATTTATTTTAAACTACCTTTAATAACTCAATACAGGCCAATTCATAGTTATTTAACAAACGAGTGTATTAATAAGGGCGATTAACAATCGAGATATTTTAACGCGTGAGCGAAGCGGGTGCGTTAATGTTTGAGATTGTTAATCGCCGTTTAATTCAAGAGTTAGTTACACTACTTTTCCGTCGACCGTACTTTGTAATTTTAATAAAATTATAATTTAATAATTTTAGAAAAGATATGAAGGTACCGTTTTGTGAACTCACACAATTTTTAATTGTGTAACATAACCTAACTTCATTGTTTTGTGAGCTTTGTATTTGATTATTCTTTGCCTTTTTGTCTACTTTTGTATGGCTATTTGACAACAGTATTTTTAATTAAATTAAATACAATAGTTTTCATCACAGCGAAACAAAGTGTATAAACTTTTGTGAGAACGGATTGTTGCTTATTCAAAATAGTGATGCACCTATAAAAACCGAACCAGAAATGGTTGACAATGTTTGATAAATGATACAAAAGCCAAAGTACATCTCAACGTTGCCTGTAAACAAGTTGAACTTTTGATAATGACTTGTCACATCATACCAAGCAAAGATTTTCATTCATATCGCTATTGTGTATTCCAGTTTAAGATTCTTTAACGATGAAGCTTGATTTCACCTTAATGTTATTTTACACAACATGCTCATGTAGAGTTTATAAAAAAAACATTTTCTTAAAGTGGTTCCGCTACACCTCCAAAAGATATTTTTAGGAGTCGGAATGTTTATCGAGCCATTCCTTTCTTTGAACAATGAGTAGACAATATTGATGAACTGTGTGAAACAAGAGTTTGTAAAATAGATAAACTAAACATCGTTAAATGTTATTAAGTGTTATCATCGGAATGTTGTATACAGTACAAAAAATGTCTCAAAGTTTGTGTGAACAAATTGAAGATTTATTACAATTGTAAATTAATGTTGATTCGTTATTATTAAAATTTGTTTTACTACAAATTATGACAGATTTTTATTTTATATTTTTACTATGGTATATTGATTGACCGTCATGAAAATGGCAACTTTAGGTATTACACATGTATACTTAGTTGCCTATAGTAAAATCGTTTATTAATAGAAAGTCGTTCATTAATAGGGTTCATTAATGAATGATTTTTACGTTAATGTAATTTTCGTATTGACGTATACGTTACAATTAATTCTTATTGCGTGTTCCTTATTGTCAATATTTCTAATTTAATTTTTGAATATGAGTGTGTACTCCATCCTTGAGAAAGTTCAGCATGATTAAGAGGGTATACAGATGTGAAAGCTCTTCTGCTCTGTTTACTACATTTTCCGGATCGCAGAAAAAGCAGTGTACACAAGCGTCCAAAGGGGGTTTAACAAAACCAGAACATGGACAACGATGAAGAAATCTATGTACTCTCGGTGTTGAGGTGTTGTGCAACTTAGTATCGATTTTGGTGTAAAAGAGATATCGAGTTCATAAAATTTTAAAAAGCATAAACCGATGCTGACAACAGGCAATCATTTTGTGAAACATTAATAGAGATATGCAATAATGATATGAATTTTGTTAAGAATATTTGCTTCACCGATGAATGTTCGTTAAATCTGAATGTAGTTTGCGGTATCAGCATGATGGTGTCTAACATATAATGCAAATCAAATAAAACAACTTTTAAATGAAGCACTTCCTAGAACCTGGATTGAAGAGGTTGGAGAAGTTACTTGTACCAAGATCACCAGGTTTGTCCCCAAGAACTCTCTTTTGTGGCCTTACATATCTTCGAAGGGTTATACCAACAGACCCCACGACAAAATTGAGTCTTTAAAAGATAAAATTGTGAAAGTTTTGCTTCAATATACCAACAAATATGATTGCAAATGTTCAACGAAACTTTTTGACCTAGAAGCACTTCGCAAGTAATACCTATTAGCTTTCACTTCTGTATATCCACAAACAAATCGATCCTTTTAAGACACACTAACACATTTATAGATAAGAATTTTTAATACGATGCAATTAAAACTTAAAACGACAATCACTTTTAATACAAACCGTACTTGAAATTACAACATTTCTTACAATTGTTCTTGGATGGTTTTATATAATAATAATCTTGTTATCTTGTTTGTTGACTCCTGAATTCTAGTAAAACCTGAAATAGAAGTCAAAAAAAAAAATAGGCCAATTAAATAATTTAAAGCACAAACCTTATCCGCTTTCTATTATTCATAACATTAAAAAACTTAATTTGGCATTTTCTAAAAATCTTCATTAATCCCATAAGTTTGAAATAATTGTTTACGTTCAAGAAGCTAAAAATGTATAACACCGTCTAATTCTGTGTTAGTAATTTACTTCGCTGATTCTGAATAAAGTCATTAGAACACCAACTTGCTGTTTATCTGTAGAGACCTGTGGTAGAGACAAACTACTCGATCCATACTAATCGAAATATTTGTCTTTATCCATAATAATAACTGTATTGACTTAAAATAAACTTTTAGCTTTAGAACACCTCCATATTCTTGCAAGATGCAAGCATGAAATAATAGTTTACATAGTTTACAGCAGGTTCTACAATACAAGAAAACAAACGACTCAATTTAAACCCTTAAATTCAATAAGAACAGGTTTTATGCAAAAGTATTTTATTATGTTTGCTTCAATAGCTATATTAAAATATGAAAGCAACTGAACATTGATTAGAATTTTCGTAAAATCACAGAGATGATTACATTTTTTACAAACTTAAAGAATAACATTTTACATTTTATGCTAATTTTGATGGGGATGTTTGATTTTGCTCATACCTACTACATTTTTCATCTGAGTAAAAATTAAAATACATTAGGGAGACTTTCCCTAAAAACAGTAAAGTATTCATTAATTTGTCTCAAAAATGTGGCAGCGTTTCTAATAAGACTTTACTGAGTCTTTACAACATTTAATAATTTTCTTTTTTTATTTCTTTTTGTATATGCTTTTATCTGAGGCAATTTGTCCCATAAGGAGTTTCATTTTGTATAGAATTCGTTTTTATTTCTCTTTTCCTAAAATTTTCATTTTTAATGTGATTAGTAAACATTATTTTGCTTTTTAATTTTAACTATTACTTCTTTGAAATTTTGTTTATTATACATTATTAATTTATCTTTTTTTTACGTCAAATTCCATCTTCAACTCATGTTTTTTTTTGCTGATAAAATTTGGTTCTTTTTCACTTTATTTGAGCATCAAAACTGGAGTTTCTTCTATCTCAATGTTTTGGTTCTTGTGTATTACTATTATAAAAACCAGAATGGACTTGTAACTATTGTGGCGTCGTGGTGGATTGCTGAAGTCGCCGGGGAGTTGGATGGAGTGTATACTCCCCCCCATGAATGGTATGCGGATATATCCGCCGGTACACAGAAACTTACGTTATAATATGAAGAAATTTATGTGGAATGAACCATTTGCGCGAACGCTGGCACAGATATGAACTAAATGTTTTGCGTAACTACGTGTGCCATGCGCTGAGTAATGTCGCCACTGGATGTCGATACTGTACCGTGTAATGTCTTTCTGCTAACGACCCTAATATTGATCCTACACTTGTATACACATTTAGTAGGTTGTATGTTGAGTCAGCACGTCGTTTTTGAACTGTCGTTCCTAATTGTCGGTAGTTTATTATGCTTAAATGAAATGCTGACGATGTTGTCTTTATAATCCACATGTTTCCTCATGCGGAAATCATGCGGTTGGTTATGGGGTTGAAGAGGGCAACCCCGTATGGGCTCTCTCTTGAGTGGACTGGTAGTTGAAGGTTAGATGGACGGGTAAATCTTCTTGCTTGAGATTTATTATTTGCGGAAGCGCTTTTTTGCCAGCTTACTGCAGATGCTGTGGTTGTTCTTTGTGGCGGAATTGTTTCGCGAAATAAACGATAATTCGGAATTAAAAATTGATTTATAGAGCAAAATTCTCCTCAGTATAGATTCAACCGTGTTTGCAACTTCATGCGTTGAGGACAAATTATTGTTGTAAATTTTTCTGGCATTTTGTTGATTTGAGATTATTGGTTTCGAAAAATTACTCCTGATTTGCCGGAAAGAGACATGCTTTCATTTGTATTTGATGCCGCATGCGAAAGTGTACTGAACATCGTCTAAAAATTCAAACAGCAAGACTTGTGCTATGTAGGTATAAACTGAAGCAAAATCATCACCACACAAATTAGGGGGAATAAGTTTTTACCTACCGTCTCATGTGTGAGTACCTTTTACTTCTCTTTATGTTTTGAATGAAATATTTGCTATCACGGTTTCTATCAATTGCAGACACCTTTTTCTTCTGCTGTTTTTTTTCTGTGCGCTCCGTTTCTGCTACGGATTAATCACTTAATGGCTTAATTATGGTTGCGCTGGTATTTGGATAACAATCCGAAAATTACAAGATAACGAGGTTGGGTCTGGTATTATCAGTAAGGTCACCAGCGTTGGAATTTAAATCTACCTGGAAACCTCTTTTGTCGTCAAAGACACCACTTACGATAATGCTGTTATTTGGTTTTATTCTGAGCAGCCCAGCAACTGTTATCGACCTAGTCCATTTGTCTTTGTTTTCTTTGCTGGACACTAAATACTACTGGATCTGGATAAGTCATCTGCCTATTAACTTTTGAACACCGAAAACTTCCTATGTAAAGGCTAAGTTAATTCTTTTTATGCTTGTTATTCATGATTTTGTCTGGTTTTATGTACCCGTATTACGACTGTGAATTTAACACCATAGATACCTTTACGCTGTGTAAAGAATCTGTACAAATATTTATTTAATCTTGTGCGCTTTTAAACTATTTAGATAATCGGCCAAGAGCCCGGTAATTTGGTTGTCAAGTCCATTTACAGAGTATAACAATATTTGCTACGCGAAGTTGGTGAATCGCTTGCATGGTGCTACGACTGTCAAAATTTTATAATACACGACGACAGCTAACCTATTTGGGCGTTTGTACCTCGAATTATTATTCGTTTCTTAACTCGCTCACGTGAGATTATTATTAGTAACTTCATATTGCATTAACTCTAAGCAACATTATCTATTTGTGTGTCTATGTATTTCTATGCGTGTTGATTGAAGGCTAGTCGCTATAATAATATATATATTTCTACCAAAGTACAGTTTGTTTCGTATGTTTACGAGTTCCTACTGGCTACCAGAATATCTCTTATACGCAATCCTAGGTGGCACCTTATAAATTCTCCGTGCAGTGTAGAAGCCTCCATTCGAAGTTCTCAATAAACCACAACCACTCCCGATTAAGAGAGGCTGCCGGCAGGTTTTTAGCACTGCTATAATAGTTAGTTTGTTTACAAATAAACCGTAACATCTTGTTGTCACTGCTGTGGATGATGTTGTGTTGCTTACTTCAGATGCTTTCGTATTGTGTGTTTTGTTATTGCTAACGCGAGTGCTGCCGTTGCGAGGTAATGTTGTGTTGCTTGCTTAGAAGAAAATTGGTGCAAATCGTGTGCTGTATTTGACAGCGTTAAGACGTTGAAACTGGGCGTGCTAAGCTTTGTGAGATGCGTGATTTCGTACCTGTATGCGACAGGCAGACTTAGGACCGGCAGTTGCACGACGGATGAGTACGAGAGCGTGTTTCTCCAGCACGTCTTGTGTGTGACAGTAGAAGGATGTAGGGAAACGGGTGTCGCAAACTTCATGACGTGAGGCGAGCGGGTTGTTCTATTACAGTTGAACGTTGAAAACTCTTTGGCCTGTTGCGTTCTGAAAAACTAAGTGTGTGGGCGATTAATCGTGGACTGCTTTGTCGGTTCGAGACGTAGGTGGGTCTTTGATTGGTGGGTCCTCTAAGCTGCCGTAGCGGTTGTAAATGTTGTAGTGGTTGTGGCGTTTGTGGATCCGGCAGCGGGTGTGGCGTTTATGGGTGTTAGCGGTTTGGCCATTGCCTAGCGTTTCATCTTAGTGGGTTGTTTCTTGGACGATGGAATTGAGATTGACATTACTGTTGGGTACAGACAATGTTTATGGCGAGCAAGCGTAAACGGATCGAGTGTAGTGTTGACGAGTGAATTGTGGCGGCACCAATCGTAACGGGCGCAGTGGCGCAAAATGTTGAATATCTTCTTTCCTGATTAATGTTTAATTAAAAGTATTTTTTGTTTTTTTCAGTATGTCTATGCAGAGACTTACTAATATTTTGATATTGTGACGTTCAGATCGTTCACTTATGAAATAAGAGTCTTTAAATTTTTTATAATAATTAAACATAATGAGATAAGGTGCAGAATAAACGGTCAGATTCTCTTTTGATTCGGTCACCATTCATTCTCGAATTGATGTTATTAATGGGATACTTTTACATTTTAATTCTTTGGTCAGAATGTAAAAAACGACAAACGATAGACACACCGAAATTAAAAAGCAAAATTTAATAAAAGGAATTCAAATATGAGAATCGTAAAATAAATTTTAAATCAGTAAATACTTGGTTCCAGAAAATCAATATGAAATTAACTAAATATTTTAACATTAATTAATTCAATTCTGGATTCAAAATTTTTACATAGATGCATTAAAACATTATTTAAAATACAAATATAAAGAGAACTGGATATTAATGAATAAGAAGATGGCGGCCACGGCGTTATCCATTTCGCAATATTGAATATCAGTTGTGTTTTTGGATTCAGTGATTTTGACTCTATAAATATTAGTTAGGAACGGTTTCTTGATTATTTATCCATTTTTATCTTCACAAACTTGCATGAAATAATCTGGATTAATGGAATCACACTGCAACAAGGAGGACAGGTAACGACAGCAAATAAAGGAAAACAAAAGATGATGCGGGTAAGAAAATTAGACCCTAAATCAAGGTAAACACTATTACTTAAAGAAATATAAACAAAATATGCCTCCCAAAAATTATTTTGGGCCTTTAGATAAAGATAATTAAGACGTATGCGGTAAATGCATTACATTTCAGCGTAAAAATCTAACAATGGAATGCCGATGTTAAGAGGTGTCTTTGCGCGTTGCGCAAAAGGAAAATTTATTCATAGGATTAATGTTATAAATATTTCGGTTGATTTGCTATTAAAGAGTCTAAAATATTTTATTTATTTTTTTCGTTCCTGCATCATACATTATTTTTTATTTAATTGTATACAATAAAAAAAAATCAAGAATAATATTAAATGACACCCCAAATTAATCAAGTTGCCGTGATAGTTTCATTGTAATCGAGATGCCATGAAAATTTTTATATGTCTAATTTATATTATTAGTAATTATTATTTTTAAGCTTGATGATGAATTATTATCACCATATTCGTTATAATTGGTGTTGTTGAATCCTTGGATGTTCTTGTTAATTAGTTATTGTTTTAAATAATATAAAAATAAACAAATTTAGTTATTTTAACAAAATAATACATTAAATTTGTTTAATGTAATAGAAAGTAATCAATAAAAGAAGAAACAAAAACGTAGCAATAAAACCCCTAAATATTACTGCGTGTTTGAATTTCTGCTTGAATTTTAAAGGAATTTTAATAATTCTTTGAATACAGTAAAAACTTATCAGAATGCTACTGTTTTAAAACCAATTAAGACTACATTACCGTCAACAACTACTTTTTAGCTTACTTGAAATGATGATGTTGTAATTTGAAGAATAGATACAAAATAATCGTACGTATCCGATTTACTAATTTTGGCCTGTTCTAAGATTATACATCCATGACTAGAATGAATGAGAGAATGACTGTTTCAATTTGTCATGAATTAATTTTTCTTGCTCAAAACCTTAAACCTTTAGGAGCAAAAGTCAGTTTAGGATCGTGGTTTATCTGTGAACTGCTTTTTTTTTTTAGGTTATTTTGTTTCCTTTACTTATGGTTAACTTTTTTATTTATTTTCTCTACCTATTCATTTTAATTGCTGTTCTTGTTAAAACTGATAGCAGCTCATTATACGAGGTCTGACTATTAATAGAGACTGGTTACGAAAATAGTATATTATGATACGAGTTTCAGCAGAAGCATTTGGCGCATTTAGGCGGCACGCAGCGAGTGCCATAGATGGTCGACAAATACCTTATAAACGAGATTCATATAGTATTTTCTACTTTTGCGTTTTGGGCTTTGTAAAATATAAATAACTTTAAAAAAATTTTATCACTAAGGTTGTCACTGGTGGCCTTTTTTCAATTAAAGGCGCTGGTTATAAATATATTCGAAGCGTCAGTATAATTTTTCTGTAGAGTTAATTATAAATTTTATTCGTGTAAAGTTGTTAAATATGGAAGATGATTTAGAAACTCCTCTGAAATACGAGAAATCACACAAAACACAATGGAAAATTTGCTTCCAGTAAGTCGCGCTCAACTTATGAAAAATTTTACGGAATTTGAGAAATGGCGCAAAGAGAATAACATTTCGACGATTTCTGAAAACGTCATGCTGGCATATTTTGAGTTAAAACGGCAAAAATACAAAGCATCCAGCTTATGGAGTCTTTATTCTCAATTAAAGTCGTGTATAAACATCCATTTAAATCATGACATTTCGAATTATTACAAATTAAAAGCTCTTCTAAAACGGTGTTCAGAGGATACACTCGAAAAAATCCAAAATTTGAAGAATTCGAAAATTAGTAATTATAACGAAGCAGAAGACAATTTATTTGGCAATGAAGTAAGTATAATTGTATTATTAGAAGTGTATAAATTATGACGATTTCAAATTAGTAAAAATAATAACTAAAGAATTCTACATACTACATAAATAACTATACTCTTAATAACTACTACAAAACTACATAAATAACTATACTTCTAAAAACTACATAAATAACTATACTCTAATAACTATTTCTAAAACTACATAAATAACTACTTCTATAACTACCGATATAAATAGTAAAGGCAGCAATTGCACCAAACTCAGTTAAATTTAACTGTGGTTAAAACAAATCATTACTCCTTAAATGAATCGAGTTTGGTGCAACGACCTAAATAAACGAATTTTATGAATTTTAGGTCATCTTGATAATGGGATACAGCAGGACCTGTAGGCGTGATGAGCTCACAAACATGTCCACTGATGACGTTAAATTACAGTCCAACACCATTATAGTCTCCATACCAACAACAAAAAACAACTTGTCCAGAGAATTTGTTATTACTGAAAAAATGGATTACATTAATTAATGCTTATGTTGCTCTAAGACCCACCAACACCACACACAAGCGATTTTTTGACATATAGAAATGGACGTTGCATTAACCTATTGGAATTAACACAATGGGCAAAGTCTCAAAAGAAATTGCCATTTTTCTTAAACTGCCCATCCACAATATACGGGCCACTGTTTTGGAAGTTAAGTGCTACTCAGTTGGCCAATAAGGGTGGAGACTTGCTGAGCCTCAAACGTCACGGTGATTGGAAATCGTCTGCTGTGGCTGAAGGGTATGTCGAGTCGACTAGTAAGAAAATTGAAGTGGCAGAAATGCTTAAGCCTTGTGCAAACCCACCTTCTTGTTCCACTTCAGATAATAGTTTTAATTTGCCAGTTCTTCGACACAAGAATCCTCTTATTGACATCATACAATAATGCAAATACTCAAAACATTGTTACTGCCAATGAGAGTGTTCGGGTGTTGTAATTCATGCAAAGATTCTTCGTCAGTGACCGTTAACGTCTCTATAATTGTAATTTTATAGTCATAATAATTGAGTTCTAGTTTGTTGTTTGTTTTAAAATAAAAACTATATCTGAAATCTTCCTTTATGACAGAACAAAATTAAGACCTACAGAATAATAAACATAATAGAATTTAGAACCATGTGAATGTGCGCTGACAACGATACCAGTATCCCACCATTGTGTCAGCGCAGAATTCAAATTAGTCGTCTTTAAAACACATTACTAATCCCTAATCAAATTATTAGCACCTTACTTTTTGGAAACTTACTGATCTTGAACATACTTCTTTTATTCTTCACACAATATTATAATATAAAAATTACATTACACAAATTTTCACAAGAATAATTTTAGATGTAATTAAATGTAACTTGAATCTTGAATTTACCAATCAAAACACCCATATTGTATTAAAGTCATACTTTCAATAATACATATATAAAATAATAATTACACAATTTGTTCTTGTAAACGTGCCAATGGAGTTTCATGCCGTAGGACAACAAGAGTTCAACTATTTCCAAAAACGTTGTGTCTTTGAGCAATTCCAATAAAACTGAACTTATGGTATCTTTATTACAAACGTTAAATGTTTACAGAGCTTTGTTTTCAATGTTAACCGAACAACAAAGTGGCTGTAACAAGTAACAATCTTTGAACGAGAATCTTTTGTTCATGCTAACATCGCCAGTGTTGTGCTCATTTATGTGCATGAAACAAAATTACAATATTCTTAGGGTGAGTCTTGGGTTTATTTATGTCAGTAACATGAAAATTGTTTAACTTGCCAATTTTATCAAAAGCAAATCTGATATAACAGTAAAGTGTACTTACCGTCTATACTTTGACGAAAATAATTAAACAAAATGTTTATGATGTTGCAAAATTGAATTTCAATTAGTTTTATTCCATTGAGGTTATGCTAAACATTTCAAATATGCGATTAAAATTAAATGACATTAAGCCACTATTGCCAACTAAAAGAAAATTTTCACGTTAGTGTAATTTTTTATGAAGAGCCGTATTTATTTTATGAAACGCGTTTTGCTATCATAAACTTTAATATGAACGCAAGTGGAAAAGGTTTTATTAGTAAAAATTATTCACACAAATGCACATCATCAAACTTCCCCTGCTACCACCTTTCCAAACGTTTTTCCATTGATCGAAGCAGTGCTGGAAGTCTTCTTTGGCGAGGGCTTTTAGAGTTCTGCCGTTTTTGCTACCGCTTCCATCGACTCAAATGGTCCCTTTCAAAGCAGATTTTATCTTCGGAAAAAAAAGTCGCACGGTGCCAAATCTGGCGAGTACGGCGCGTGTTCGAGCACTGAGTGCGCTTACCGGCCAAATACTTTCACAGATAGCGCGTTTGGGCCGGTGCGTTGTCCTGGTGCGAAAATCCACGAGTTGTTCTTCCACAACTGGGCCTTTCTTTATCGGCGTTTACAGCCTGCATCATCCGGATGCTCATTCGACGATCTGCACGCACAATTTGGTTGATTTTGGTCATTGTTTCCGGGGTTGAAACAGTGACAGGGTGACCTGGGCGCTGGTCATCTTCAGTGCTCTCGGCCCTCACTGAAGCGTTTACACCACTCAAAACACGTGCACGAGATAGAGAATTGTCCCCATAGGCCTCTTGGAACAATTTATAGCACTCAGTCGGAGTTTTTATCAATTTAATAGAGAAATTTGAGATTGATACGTTGTTCTTGTTTTTGTCACACATGGTTTTCGGCACGAGAAAAAACACGTTCGTTTCAAACCGCTACTGCACAAATACTATAATAGTGACGTAAACGTGTTTTGGTACGTGCATAGAAATGATATCTACATACTCAACACACTACTCGTTTTTTCCCCCATTCGTCTAAGGCGCCGTCTAGGCGGACAGTCTCGTTATTTAATAGCCAGATCTCGTATACATAATTGTTCATTCGTTTTATATACTTCTTGCCAGGAAAGAACATCCCTGGGTCATAAGTATAAGCATATGAATCAATATTAAAAACTTCTGAGTCAATTTGATCATTTACTATTTAGTTACTAGTTAGAATTAGAAAGTAACCAAAACAGTGTTGGCAAGATATGTGGTTGCCAGTTGAAATACTAACCTTAAAAAGTAACAATTGACAGCAATTTATAACCAAAAATACAGAATGAATCAGCGACCGACATTTGACAGAACGTCAACTTAAATGAGATTAAAGTCAATTGAGTAACTTTATTCATAACGTATAGTACATCTTCCCTCTTTATTTTACACTATGTCTTATTCATACAATGATCAGTACGTTATTTCGTACATCGAAAATAATGACGCAAGTATCTTCTTTGGTGGCACCATGTTTATTAAATATTTATCATAATTGCTTATCAATAAAATTAACTGTAATATCTTCTCAATTTTGACAATTTTGTTTAAATATTTGAAAACAACTTACATTAGAAATAAAGTCATGTTTTAGAAAGTTTAATGACGGAAGAAGGTTGAGTTTTTTTACTAAAACTGTAAATAAATACAAATGATATTTTAGTAAAAGTCTCAAGTACCTTAAATGTTTTACGAGAAAACAGTAACAAGGAAAAGAAGAAAATAACTTAAGTATTCAGCAAGTGGTCGTAACAATAAACAAAGAATAGGCTTGATAAAATTTTACGATTGATGCAAAGTACTACCTCCGCCAATATAAACAATATTTATATGCAATATTTCACGTTGAAATACGTATTTTATGACAAAATAAACCCATAAACTGTGCCGTATGAAAGAATGGAAGATGTAATCTCCATCAATTGTTAATCTACACGATATCATATTCAGATTAGAAATAAAATAATTTTTTATCAATAGTAATAAAGGGGTCAGTAACTGTTTTACATCGAAAAGGTCTCACGCTATACTCACAAAATGTTGAAGTACGTGTTTTTTGTTCGTAATGTGACTGTTACACCAAAAGAACGTTGTTAATTATAGTAGAAGGTACGTCGTTTAAAACGGGGTGTCATAATACGGTTACGGCAGTGGAGTAGATCGATGGGGTAGTGTAACAGCATTGCATCCGCAGCGACGACTACAAACTTTGACCTCGGCTGTTTGGTCAAAATTCCTTGACCTACTACCAGACATTGGAAACAGATAATACATAGAATTTCGTATAGATTATTTACATCACAATAAAAAAGTATGCTATGTAAATCTGTAATGTATTTAATGAAACATTAAATAAAAATTTAATTGCAATTGCGTGCTAAAAAGTTTCATCAAGAAATCAGTTTGCATTGAAAGTTAAAAGCAACATCAAGAGAGTAGACATTAAAAAATTAAATAACCTTTTTAATCTAGGTCGCTCATCAGTTATTCCGTACTTCACGATAGTACAACAATTAAAATGTTTTACGACGATAGCGTGTCTATTGCGGCCTTGATTTTAAGGGTGGAGCGCTGCCAATAAAAAATTATAATATGGGTTTGGGCTGAATAACGACCGTAATCGATTAATAACTTAATCGTTACTTCGCAACTAAAGTTATTTTTTACTTTTTCATAGTTTCAAAAAATCTATAAACATTAAAAAACAAAATGATTTATGTGACAGGTATTAGTTACAATGGTGTTTTCTTGCCCTAGTTTTGTCGTCACTTAACGCTTTTACCGTATTAGCTCTATAAGCATGAAGACAAAATTATTAAAATTTACGGAGTTCGTTTGCGAATGAATTTTACTGATATTATTTATAGTAATTTTTGATCATGCGATTTTATTGAAAACAACAATTATAATCAAAGTAACACGTACGTCGTATTGTTTTCGACTAATCAAAAAAACAAACATACGGTATTTTAGATCAATCAACTGTTTATAATCAATCATGTTAAAAATAATTCACGACGTTTTGCCACGCTAACGCATAAACCCAAAAAGTTTTTATTTTAAAATGTTTCACGTGAAAAACTCAAACGTTATTTAATCAATCACGCTTACATATAAATTGTTCATATAGCTCATAGATGTAAGGATATACTTAACATTTTTTTTCTAGTTTATGTGTTATTAAAAAATATTCAAAAAGAAAAATTGTAAAGCTTATTCTGAAAGCTACTATAGATTTACTTAAATGTTACCCTAGTGTGTTAAAGTGTAAATAAAATATTTTCCCTTCCGTTTGTACCCCAAACCTTTGGGAACTATTAATGATCAACCAGACTTACATGTCGACGTTTTATTTCTAACAACGGGGAATTCATTAACGTCAACTGTTAAATTTACTTCGTCGAGCGTTGCATTACAAAAAATTTATGGGAAACTTGACATACCAATATGATCGAGAGAAAATACGAGCATTAAGCAAAAATTACTATGAGGGGAAACTACTTTTTACTCGATAAGACAGATATATGTTTTGCATATTGTAAACGCAAAGAATCACGCAATACTCGTATTGAACACAAGAAAACCTAGTGACCGACTGACACGAAACAACCTTTCATATTAATTCCATTCTTATTCAATAACAATAAAAAAACGCACAACAAATTCGAAATTACGCCCACCTTTGTTCACTATTGATGTAGCGCCTATCTACACTAACACTGATTAAACAGGTGATTGAAACCTAGTAGCACAAGTATTTGCCTTTCTAATTAAAATCAATATTGGATGTACCTACTCATTGCAATTTATACAAATTTGAAGTTTCATTGTCTTAACAACATCACAAACTATTACTGATTGCAACATACGCGTGACGACGTGTACTCGTTTTAAATTATATAGTGTAACTTATTTAGAATAGCTTTTGCTATAAAATGTTCTGGTGTGATTAATACTATTTAAAATAACACATGCCTACTGACATTTTGACATTTGTTTGTGACTTTCCATTTTTCCGGTAGTTTATTTTCCTTTGCTCTATGGTGTTCCTCTCACTAAAATTGCCAACAAAAAATTCTTCAGTATTTCCTTTTGTTCTTCTTCGTTTCTACCATTTATTATATCTCGTATTGTCTCATTCTTAATATTATCATCTACCTTAACTATTATCATCCAATAATAAATTAGAACCAATGTATTTAAGTATTCCAGCAAGGAGTCAGAAGAAGGAGGATTGAGAAGGCATAGAAGAAGAAGAATAAAGCTTGATGAAGAAGGTGGAGCAGTCGAAGATAAAGGTGTTTTGTGACGTTTTTTCTCCTTCGCCAATTTCGTTTATTAAATTCGTTTTCGTTCTGTTCTACGCCTGGTATATAGGCAACTTAACTTACGAGATTAGTCGTTAGTTAACAGGTGGCGTCTCTTCGTTTTATTAAACAAAATCGTCGAATTGTTTACTTACTTGCGGGAATCTTATTAATGAGTGACGAGTTCCGCCATGACTTAGGTTTGTATTAGTCTGCGAACGACTGTTCTTAACGATCTTAACAACGACATTATCGTTAACGCTATTCCATAACTATTCACAGTTTTGTTCAGAAACGATGTTTTCAATTGATGAAGGTGGCATCACTGGAATCGTGCTGTCAATTATTTGTATTTGTTTGTGGATTGGAGGTTAGGCAACAAATGCGCGACACATGCAACTTTATATTTTAAAGGTTAACCAACTTTAATTTTTTTTATTCTTACTATCAAGTACGTGAAAGGAATGCCTAAAATTGTTAAAAAACCAAAAAACTTCTAATAAAGCCCGCATATGTATACTTAATCATTTTCTACACTAATATTTTGAATATAAACAATAAAAAAAAAAATTAATAATCCAAATCAATTTAACAAAATTCCCAATAAGTTTAATAACCGAAAGGTGGCTGACAGAAAGAGATCCAGAGGAGGTGTGTTAATTTACATCACAAATAACATTTTACGAACTAAAGTTTATGCTGAGCTGGTTACGTCATACGCTACACCTAATTAGCAAATCGCTTTTTCTAAAAGTGAAAATTTACTTGGCTGTACTTGGATCTGGCCTTTTCAATATATGGATCAACTTCTCGTCTTAGGCCTCCATCAAAACTTTCACTTTTGAACTTAATCCTGACGAGAATCTTATTTCCGAATTAAACTATTTTCCACCTTTTGGTAAAACCGATCATGTCGTAGTAATGGTCACCTGACAATTACTTCTTCAATCAATCAGTTCTAACTAAAAATTGAGGAAAATGTAATTATAATGAAATAAACAATTTCTAATAAGCAGTGAATAAAGTTCGTGATGCTATCGATGTCTATATACCACTCAGAAAAAAATTAAGGACAAACGATAAACCATGGATGAACGAAAACTTACGACATGAATTAAAACGCAAATTATGGGACTCGTATAAAGCTATACCACAATAGAATCCCTTACCACGACATTAAACTTCTCGAGAAATGATGCAGCGACTGGCTGCTACTTTAAACTTTTCTAAATGTACTGTCTTACAACTAGGTCAAAACAATCCACACCTAACATACTAGCTTGGTAGAAAATCCCAAATTGAGTTAAATTGCGATCGTCCAACAACCAGCTACCGAAACCGGTCTTAAGGGTTATCTTTAAAATAGTTACATTAATATTTTTGTTTTTTATTACATTTTTCACTCACGTTTTATACATTATTTTTGAACAAATTTTGTTTCATCGTACACTTTGATACTATTTTACGCGTTTGTTAGTATCGGAACGATGTGCAGTTCTACGAAAAAATGTTTGAGATTGGTGTATACTTTGTAATCAATCAAAAGTCTACTCTTCCACCGCGAATGTACATTTGTTTTCCATTTCTATTTAGTGTTCATTTTCCATATTTTCCTGTGGTTCCGTCTCCTCTATGTAGGTCTCTTTGATTATTTGTTTCCTTGCCCATAGAATCCAAATATACATGCGTGTCTCTTCTCACTTACGCATTAGAATCACCTATGATGATAATTTTCTGTTATCGCCTTCTTATCTTGTCTATTTCGTCTTTTCCTTTTGTCTATTGGAACATATACTTGTGTTATCACTATCGTTTCTTTTAATTCTATGTAGATTATTATGATTTTGTTCTTTAATTCTGTGGTACACTTGAATGAATAATAAAGTCTGTATTTATCCGCCGAGTGTGTTTCTTAACCTAGCTTTGTAGTTTTACCAATTCCTAATTAAGTCTGTTTTTCTGTTCCCGATTTCTCCAATTACTTCTAGTTTTTTTTCAGTTAACGATATTATATTCCATACAGTTATTATTACGTTTTTCTTGGTTTTATTTTATTAGCCAGAGTCGTCATCTGTATTTTCGTTTTTTCTATTTTTAACACTTTTAATGTTGTTTTTCCAGTTCATTGGTTTCTTTCTACTATTTGTTTGATATAATTTCTGTCTTTCTTGCCATTTGTTTATGGTATTTGTCCTTTTCTTTACTCTTTTCAATTGCGGTATATTGTTTCTGTTCTTCTAGTACGTCTTTTGGGTAATGTTCCTTAATCCACACATTTGATCATTTTAGTATGATTGTATTTGTTACGTGATAGTTGTCCAATTTCTTTATCTTGTTCAATTGCGTTCAGGTCATTGACTTTACCTTGAAATAAAATAAATGTTTGCTGTTTTATTGTATTTTTCTGATGTGGTTCAAAAATTTCATCATCTAGTAAGTTTTGTGAGCAGTGCGTGCAATAAGGGATCATAAGAGCGCCACAATTGCTGTCGTAAGTCAGTTGACAATCACCTCTCACAGATTTTAGTTACGTGTGTAACGCACGCAATAATGGGTACAAGTAATAAATGAGTTTTGAGTTTGAAGTTAATTAGAGGTGTTTTGCCCCGTTTTGCAAGTCTACGGATATTTATATTTCTTTACACGACCGAATAATTTAACTTTCAAAGTTTACTGCGAACTTGAAGTAATGCAAGACATACCGTCCCGACTCTTTTTTTTTTATTGTTTTATTTTGATGCGTTACGTTTTAACAAATTTGTGACGGTACTTATTTAGGTAAGTCAACAGAAAAGTACCCTACCGGACAGGCTTTCGGAGTGAACAAGGGTTGAAGCTATTTTGGCGCCCTTCTGATTTTGACTACTTTATCTATTGTATTTGAAGATTTTCCAAGGATCTTACCATTTTAACGACGGTAAATCATCTCGCGACCCACGCCGTCCTACTAAGCTACAAAACAACCCTTATTTATGTTACGTTTTTATTTCAAAACTGTTGTTAACTTCTTTTTCCATGTAACATATTTTATATTTTGTGTTGTATTTCAGTAGTTTTAATGTTTCACTTTCTTTATCTTTCCGTACATCATAATTTTCCTTATTCCTTCCATTTTATTTTCTGTGTCCACCTTTATTCTTTATTTTTTCAGTACCATTTCTACTTATTTTTTATCTATATTTTCTTTAATTATCAGGTTTTTCATTTCGATTTGTTTATTTATACTTTTTTTTTATAATGTTTAGAGGTGGTTTTAACCAATGTTTGCAATATTATTTTCCTCATTGCGACATGTTTTGAGTTTGGCGCGGTTGATTATTACGCCTATTGTGTTGTCACGTACTCAAGTGGCCTCGGCTCGGTTTACTCTTGGATATGTATGTTAATATTGTATTTTAATTATTTTCAGCTTAAATCTATTCTTACCTTATTTTGTTGTTTTAAATGTTTGGTTTAGTTCTTGTAACGGTTTTTTCTCGTTTGTGAATTTTTTTTAGGTCGTCCGTTATATGCATGACGTATAGGCAACTTAACTAACGAGTTTTAGTCAATCAACAGGTGGCGTGAAAAGACCTTCTTTTTATTAAACAAAATCTTTGAATTGCTTAATTACTTGTAGAAGCGACGAGTTTCACTGTGATTGAATGCTGCATTTTCTTTTGTTTGGGCTTTGCATACTTCCGAATGCCGTAATTTTAAACCAGAAATTGCTATATCAAAGCAAACGTCATTTAGTCAATCTTTTTAGATCTTACCACCCAAAGGCAAATTAGATCTCCCACCCTTAGGGCAAATTGAATCTACCTCTTGGAAGCAATATTAACCCATTAAACAAAAATCTTGTACTTCAATTATTCAAACAATTTGAAATGTACCTGCAGGATATGACTAATCCCAACAGCACGTAACTCTACAGATAAGTGGGTCTATTTTAAGTTATTTCTTCATACGCAATTTTATTGAGAACTTCAACAATGGATTTACAAAACCGATCGTTAACATCCGAATTAGTTAGTATTTAGAGCTTGAGCTTGAGGAATTCCCCGACAAACTCATTACACGTTTGTTTGCGCCAGAATTACATTATTAAAGTAAATGTAAAGTCGGTTATTTAGACATTATTAGAAAAGTAATCGTGATACAATTAATACTAAATTCGCGTTTGAACTACAAGAAAATCTGTTATGGAAGTGTGGATTACACTGTCGACCATTGTCGCAATATATTTTCTTTGGGGAACATATTTCTGCCGGATGCTAGTCTATTTATCTGTAATAATATTATTAATATTGTTATCTATAATTATATCTATATTTTGTGTGTATGTATACCTGTAGGTATTTTTTGTATTTTGAACTCTACTGCTTGCGATTAATTACAACAATTCATAATCTCGGAAGCACTTTTTTCATCTTTATTAATTGTCTACGACCCACTCTCCGACTAGGCTACGGGTAAGTGCAGTAAAACGATTATGAATATTTCTATAATAAATTTGTCTGCGGCAACAAATATAACATTATTTTTTTAGATTTTAGACTTATCAATTGTGGATTTATGTGAGATATGTGCATGCGGTACCTCAAGTATTGACAGCTACAGGCTAATATTATCAACTGTGTTATTTCTAATGAAGTTAAATCAGACTTCATCCGAATCAATATTGGAGTATCCCAGGGATCGAGTCTGATCTCTGTTGTTTCTGAGGCACATAAATGATCTTCCATCTACATTACCTACTCATACTCTCATACTCATACTCTCCTTAACATCATTAAACTTCAGGTTGCATACGTCGTGTGAAATTTCTTGGAATTTATTTGGACACTTGCTTCACTTTTTAAACACCACGGAAATTACGTAATCAGTAAGCTCCCGCAAACCATCTCTATTTTCGTTGCTTAAAGCAGGCGGTATCTAAAGAAATATTAAAATAAGCGTATCATGCAATATTTGAATCACATTTACGTTACGGATCCTAATTTGGGGCCATTCTCCTATAAAATCAAAATTATTTTCCATTCAAAGAAAAGCTGTTAGCATTATTCAAGGGCCGGGCTATAAAAAACATTTAATCGAATTACAAGTCCTACTATTTCTTTGTCTTTATATACTGGAGGTGTGTTGTACATAAAGAATCATGAAGAATCTTATGAATGGATGTGCACAACCATGTGACTAGAAGTAAAACGATATACATATACCCGACCTAAGATTGACAAGGAACAGAACAACTCTAACTTCTACAGCATTAAGTTTAAGAATGCCTTACCCGAGATAGAATAAAGAATCTTGAGCTAAAATCATTTAAAGACAATTTGAAACAAATTTTTATTAAAAACTGTTATTATAATTTTTCAGAGTACCTCACTAATATCAAAAAGAATGCCAACTTACAGTGCACTACTATATGTACTAAATCATTTAGTTAATTTGTATTATTTGCTTTTGGCGTCTGTACAACAATTTAGCTATCCATAAATTAAATTATTATTATTATTATTATCTCGACACTTACGTAAGTATAAATTGTAAATATATTGCACTGAAAAGTTTTATTTTAAATAAAAAATTAGAACTGAAATTTTATTAACATAAAAATGTTTAGTAAATGTTTATTCAAATCAAACATTAATAACGTAATTAAACTTAGATAGAATTTTCCTTAAACAATCTACATTTTATTTAAGAAAAAAATAATTTTGTAAATAGCTTTTTCATTTAATTAAAATTTAATAGTAAGTAGATAAGTTTGTTATTTGTAAGTGTTAAATAAAATGTTAAATCGACAGTATGCATAAAAACTATTTGAAAAGTGTGTCGTTAAGTTCTACTAAACATTATGAAATGTATTATTACCGACAGACGGTCGCCACAAAAATAAGATTTTAATCATAATAATAATAACAATAACAATTTTGTTTTTGTGCGAACGCAGTTTAAAAGGTCAACGTCAATTAAGAGCCAACGTTTGAATATTGAAATGTTAACATGTAAAAACTAAAGATTTGAATATTGAAGTGTGAAGGAGTGTATTTATCGGCCGAGGTCACCAACAAGCTGTAACGAGAAGAATTAGCTTCAATTGCATAAAGTTAGTTATAATAACTTTTGTAAATAAATAATGTTCAAACGTTAAATGTAAATAGAATTAACTACATAGATTTTTCTGTGCAAAACTTGCCAGTTGCAAAAAAAAGTTAGGTTTCATTAAATTTTGGTTTTGTGTTTTATGTATTTGCATGCAATAAAAATAGATGTATGCAATGGATAAATAAATTTATTGTTATACTAAATTAATAAGTTTAATTAAAACAAACTCAAGACCTGAGATATAAGAGCGGGAGAAATCTGAAGTTAATGTATATGATTTATTTAAATTATTTAAAAGTCTCATTGCTCAATTAATTTTTTTTTATTAAATCATAATAATAATTCATCGCAATATGTTGATTTCGAATTTAAAGTTATGGTGTTAATTATTGAGTATTGTTTTCATACACATTGAGCTTGAAGTACATTCAGATCGTTATTTTCATGTTCTTCTTATTATTACAATCTGAACGTTTTCGCAACGTTTCAAATTCCTTTAAATGAAGAACTTGTTAATTTTAACCAATAATAGTTTTTCAAGCACCTTCACGCTTCTAGTAGTATTACGATTGTAGTACTTAACAATTAATGAACCAATTGTAATTCTAAGGACTCATCTACACTTACTTGCTAATAACAACCACAATATTAATCTGGCTTACCATTAACGTCGATAATACATTGCTTTTATATTTTGTATCAAAAACATAATTAAAACGTTTTTATTATTTTCCACCTTTAGAATTCAATAATTGGATTTATTCGCTATGGCATCGTTAATTAATATTTAACTTTGAGGTATTATATTTTGACTTTTGTATAAATTAAAAATAAAAGTTTTTATGAGACCGTCTTTAAATTTTTTTCTTAATCAACAAATTAAGGCGTGGTATATTTTAATTACTTATTTAAGGTCTTAAGATAATTAATATTTATTTTAGTACTACCGCACAAAATAATTTAATTACGCCCAACTGATTAAAATGTGTATTAAAAAAATATCTCGTAAATTCATGATCCTCCCAAATACTTATTAATCCAACAAAACGTTTCAACAACTAGCTTAACGTACTACGTGCATGATTACGCTTAATCCAAACTACAGGTTGTCCCATTTTGATGTTTTTTTATAGTGTTTCTTGCTTATGAAGGAGATGAAAAGTTGCGCAATACTTGGTTACTTTTACATGAAACAAAATACCCTAGCGTCTTAGTCTTTGAGCTACCAGTTGGAATTGAAAAAAGTCACTTTTGGAGGACTCCTTGTACTTCGACTATGCAAATATTTTGCATGTATAGTAAAAAAGGGTCTTATAAACTGGTTTACGTAAAATCCAGTGGTCTAACTGAATTTTTTCTAAACACCACCTTTTTTTAGTTATTGACCAAAATTGTATTTTTATTGATGGGTGATCTGCGTAGAGCGTGCATTAAAAGTTTTTTAACTTGCAGATAAATCAAAAACTTAAAATTCGGTACGCGACCATAATTCATCATTTTCGTTCTACCTAAAATATTTTCAGACCTTCAGTTTGTGACGGGATTATTTCGCAAATAATTGATTTATAGACCAATTCTTATATTGAACAGCCTTCTGGGGATTTTAGTTGTTTGGAATTGCCAGTTCCGATGATTTGTTTGCATTTGCAAAAGTTATATCTCATTTCCTTTTTACTGACTGCCATGTATACATGGGAAAATGCTGTCTAAAAATTGAACAATTAGACATGTGCTTTGTAATATCGATTAAAGTAAAATTACCCTCTTTTAATTAGGAAATAAGTCTTTGATTACTGTTCCTGTGTAAGTATCTTTTGTTTCTTTCCTTAATTTTAATAAAATATTTGCTCTTACGGCTTCTATTAATTGCAGGCACTTTTTTTTTCTTTTGGTCTCTCGTTTGTGGGTTTTCTTCATTTGGCTTATTCTGCTGGTCATTGCAGACGTACTCCGTTTTAATTAGTCAATGGATATTTAATTATAGTTATGCTGGCAAGGATAATAATCCGAAAATTATAAAATATCAAAGTGGATCTGATATCACACCACCGTTGGAATTTCAAACTACCTTGAAGCCTTCGTCGAGTCAAGGTCACTACTCAAGATAAGTTGTTTATCTAGTCTTTGGTGAGCATTCCAGCGACTGTTATCAACTGAGTCCATTTTGGCTTTTTCTTTTTCTTGGTTGGATAATCAAATACTAGATTTGGATACGGAGCTGTCACATCTGCCGAGTAACTGTCGAACAGCAAAGACTTCCTAATTACACGAGCTAAGTTAATTTTTTTTGCATGTCGTTTATACATTTTGTCGCGTCCTATGTATACGTACCGTGGTCGTGAGTTTAACAACGTACCTTTTTTTGGCGCTGTAGGTATGTGCGCTTTGAACCTATTTAAATAATCGGCCAAGGTCCGGTACTTGCCATAATTGTTGTTAAATACGTTTAGAACAATATTTATCACTTGAATCACTTGCAGGGATACTCGGTGCTACAACTGTCAAATACGCTAACCTGTTTGGGGCGTTTGTGCCTTGAATTTATATTCGTGTTTTTTGATAACTATATGTGCTATTCATTCTAAATGATATTATCTATTGTCGTGTATATGTATTTCTCTGTGTGTTAATTGAACTCTAGTCGCTATAACAATATACATATTTTTATTCACGTACGGTTTGTTTCTGTTTCTAAATTTCCAACAAGATGGAGCTTCAGCGCATAATGCACGGGCTGTAACAACCTGGTTAAATAAGTATTTCTCAAGCCGCTGGTTCGGGACAAATGGACCGGTTTGATGGACACTTTAATTTCCTTATCTTTATATACCGGATGATTTTGTATAGGGCTACCTTGAAAATAAGATTTATAAGAATCTCGGAGAAAAGATACCAAGCATCACAACCGAAAAAGCATTGCAATGATAGAAAATAAAAAAAGTAGAAGTATTTGACGACAGACAAGCCAATCAATTTACGAACAACGATCCCTCACAGTGGTTAACAATTCCAGATGGAACAAAAAATACAAAGTATTAGCCATTAGGTCGAAAAAAGCTAAATAAAATAACTTATCCAATTACATTAAGTGAAATAGAAAACATAGTCAAGAATTTGAAAAGCCCCGAGAGCCGACGAAGTTACTAACGCTCACCTTAAACACCTACCTGAAGAAGGTTTTCAAGAAATAGCAATTATACCTACAGCTAGTACACATTAGAAGTGCCAGTACATTTTAGTGCCAGGGCGCCAACCGATGAGATCCTCGACGGGATGGGTGTTAGTCTCCTCCTGTGTCTGGGTTCAGCAGGGCCGGACACGTGAGAATGGCATTCAGGATAAATAATGAACGTTGGAGGTTCTTCGAGGTTGGAAAGAAGGTGGAGGTGTCCGGGTGGCGGTAGGTCTTTCGGTGCGTAGTGATTGCGGATTGGATGTTTGGATACTTTCATATTCGTTGACGAGCCTCATTAAATCGGTCACCTTTACAATATCATTGCGCCGAATGTATAATCGGTATTCGGGCAATTCATTGCGGTGTAACCAGTATATTTCCTGTTTTCGGTAAAGTTGCCATGTTGTCGCATTAACGTTTGCAGACTAATCAGGTAGCTCATACCAGATTCATCTTTTTGGTGTGATCGCCGACTAATTCCGGTTTCTAACTTGATCTGGTAGTCGGCCTAAAGGAAAAACAGTCAAAATTTCCGAAATTGCCAGCAACTCCAATTCTGTTTGTTGTTTCGATACCATAAGAGAGCGTTATCGGTAATAATTTCTGGAAGTGTTGGTAGGAGTATGTCTGGAGTTAAATCATGTTGCTTACAAGCTTTGTCTAGACGCACCAAGATGACTACGGGATCATTTCTAGCTTGAAGCTAAGCTTCCACTTGTGTATCTTAGCTTGGTCTAGACAACGACG
Organism: Abscondita cerata; assembly: GCA_030710515.1. NCBI lineage: Eukaryota > Metazoa > Arthropoda > Insecta > Coleoptera > Lampyridae > Abscondita > Abscondita cerata. The sequence goes on from JALBCR010004434.1 coordinate 192,979, forward strand.
GTTATCTGAAGGGTTCGGCGGCGTTGCAGGGACAACGCCAGTGGCAGAAGTTTGTCTTTCGGGATTGGCGGGTGGCTGCGGTGATCGTTTCTATGAACGGATAAAACCGACGAGCTTTCGTCGCAATTCATCTATCTTACCAAACGGCTTTAATTCCAAGAACTACAACCCCAGTAATGAAAAAAAGAAAAAATTTAGGAAGAGAGAGGACAAAGCAAGGAACCCAATCCAAAAGTAAAAAATTTAGTAAAAAAAAAAATTTCATTGTATCGCTGGATTGGACTTCGGACTGAAGTTTAAATGTTGTATGTGAGAATAAACTTGACAAAAGTACAACATTCTTTGTCTCAACAATATGCTGGTCAAGATCAAAAGAAGTGACTCTAGTGAGTAGGAAAATAAAGGTCCAAAAGAGAGAATACAGGAACATACAAAGTAAATAGTTCTTCGGCTTGATGCGCAGCCAGTCACGGTAACTGTGACAAAAGTATTCCCGTCAATACATGCAAAAAAATAATATAAAGAGATAAAGTACATAGTCTTTTGGGTAGATGATCATCCGGTCACTATCAAAAGATGTGACTCTAATAACCCTGTGTAGAATTTTTGAACTTCTGGGGATCATCCTGCTTGGTTGGAAACTAATTTTTGACACAATTTTAGTTTGGAAAAATAAAGGTGTCCGTGAAATTTTCAATTTTTTTGCACAACAGTAAAGTGCTCTTTGGGGACGAATACTCATAAATGTTATTAAAAAGTTGTTCAGAGTAAAAACTGAGAAAAAATGCAAAATTTGAAGTCCTGGGCCTACTTTGATTTTTTGGTGTTTATATTTTTAATTGGATTTTGAGGAAATCCAAAAGTCGTTTAAAATAAAATGCCATAATTGTGTAACAAATTTGAAGTCGATAGAAACACTTTGGTATTTTATTTAAAATGTTTAATGTAGGTAAATTGAGGATTTTAATATCAACTTGCTCTGAATTAAAAAATAAGTAGACCCAGAACTTCGAAATTTTGCATGTTTACTCAGTTTTTCATTTTGAACAAATTTCTTTAATAAGATTTATGCGTATCTCGTGTAGTGGTCAAAACTCTTTATTCTAAGAACACATTTAAATTGCACCGGTTAAAGTTCAGATAAATGCTACAGAGACCCTAAGGGGTCATGGAAATGTTTGCTTTTTGGTTTATGTTTTGTTGCTTACCTTTATAGAGATGCTTCTCAACTAAAATTGTAAATAATAACAAATAATGAGCGCCAGCTTATTTATTAAGGGAAACAAGCAAAACCTTTAAGGAAATAAAAACAAATTTCAACCAAAAGTATAAATCTAATAATCAAATAAAATTTAGCATTAAATAATAAACAAAACACATTGACATTCGTCTACTCTAGTAATGAATTGACTTATAAACTACGGTATCAAATGAAAGATTAAATTTCTGTCAATTAAAACTATGAACGTAAAACGAGGATCCTTTACAAACGTTAAAAAATGTTCCTAAACTAATATAATTTATTAAAGCTATTGAACTGTAAATTCGCCGCTCAACCGGTAACTCAAAAGGTAAATATAATGTAGTCGCAAAACAAACAACTACTGCATAACGTAAGGTACAACTACTGCATTTAAGATACGACAACGAATGCTAATTATTGCGTACAGACTAATGCGATAAAACAAAGATAACCACGACTGCGATTTAATTGCAAACAGTTTAGGCTGACTTTAGTTTGTTAAAAAATTAACTTCATTGCACGGAAAGTTCGAAGAATTGTTGATATTATTATAAGCACTTACTTGGAGTTTCTTGTGTTAAGATTAAGGAACGTTGAATTTTGTCAAAACTCAAACAGGTAATTAGAATGACGTAATGCATACGAAATTTTCCATAAAATGAACTTTTTTTCCCATAAATTAATAAAGTGGATAGTCAATTGTTCGTCGACAGAAACGTAGAAACCAAACGCACAAAAAGATAACAAATATTCGTTAATTTCGGAACGCATGTTTATTCTTCTGAATCAAAGTTTTCTTCTTAAACGCATGTGTATTCTTCTGAATCAAAGTTTTCTTCTTAAACGGAACGTACACCACACCAAAAACGTGGATAGATTCGCTATAAAGCTAATCTATTAATTCAAACTTCGTTTTACTCAAAGCGAAACAAATAAAAACGTAAAACGTACTTAACAACGGCGTACTTCTACCACTCGGTCGCCATTCTTAGTTTCGTCGCGCGGGAAAATTGCTAGTCATAATGCATTGAATGCAAACCAGCGGGGAAATGCGCGCCTTATTTAAACATAAGGTAGCGATCATTTGGAACGCTACACTCGTCCCCAAAGAGCACTTTACTGTTTTGCAAAAACAGTTTTTGATAATTTCCAGGACACCCTTGATTTTTCAAAACTAAAATTATGAACAAATTAGTTTCCATCAAGCAGGGCCAATCTTCAGAAGCTCAATATTTAATTAAAATATTTTTGTTTTTTTCAAATGACCACCGAACAATCAGGGGACACACTGTATATGTAAATAATTGTAGTGCCGAGGGTACAATATGTTTATGTGATTTTACAATTATTTCTAGTAAATTTTTGCAATGATGCAAATGCCACCACTTGTTGGCACTTTGGGAAGTTTGTTACAAGGGTTATAAAAAAATCTAAGTTACTAGGACGAACATACTAATAATTGGCGGGGATATAATTCCTTTTTTAAGATTTTTAATTTATTTTGATTCATTTTGCATTTATAAAATATTGGCACCCTTTGACGGAATTTTGTGTTGGTTTGCGTTGTGTTAAGGAAATACAAAGACCTAGACATAAAATTTGCTAGAGAACAATCCCGTTTTTGCGATTTGCCAATTTCTTCGGAAAATTTCTGTACTTAGAAAAGTTGCCACCTCCTTACGGTGAATTTGATGTTAGAATTATAAGAACAACCTTACAATGACCAACATTAAAAATCTGCGGGGGTACTCTCCTAATATTGCGAACGTTTAACGTTTTTGATGAATATTTACACTCTACAACAGAAATTAACACCCCCTGATGGCACTTTGGGGTAATTTGTTGCTAGGGTTATAAAAACTGAACTTACAATTTTACACTTAGAATAGAAATTGGCACCGTGACGGCACTGGGGTAATTTGTTTCAGAATTCGTAAAAACTGGCTTACATTGTCAACATACAAAACAGTATGCGGGGACAATTTCAATATTGCGAATGTTTAATGTTTTTGCTCCAATTTTTACATTTAGAATAAGAATTTTTACCCAGACGGCATTTAAAGGATAATTTGTTTTCCAAGGTTAATAAAACTTGTTCATAATGATTTAACTTATAAGAAAATATAATTGCTGAATTTTTGGTACAATCCTATAAACTGCGAATAGTTACTTTTCTTCTTTTTTCCTGAATATTTTACACTTAAAATAAAAAATTGCCACCTTCTGACGGCACTTTGAGGTAATTTGTTGCCAGGGTTATAAAACTGACTTTTAATTACCAAAATATAAAAATTGCATAATTGCGAATGTTTAAGGTTTTGCTAAATTTTTACACTTAGAATAAACATTGCCAACCCCGGACGGAACTTTAGGATAATTACAACCAAAAATTTGATATTGCAATGGGTAACACCATATTCTCAATTCTAGCAGATTTGACAATGCATGTCTTAATAACTTGTACAATCAATAAACTGTCGTACCAACTAATTTTCATATACTCATATGTTGACGACGCAATTGCATGCATACCGACTAACAAAGTGGATCAAACTCTCATTCAACAATTCAGCAACTACAAACCCATACCTTCAATTTGCAATGCAAGACAGAAAACAAAAAAATACCATTTCTTGATGCTATGTTTATCAGAGAACATAAAAACCACACCATGTAAATTAGACTGCAAAAAAGGGTGTACCAGTAACCAACCAACAACAGTTCTTGTAGCACACCATACTTAATTATAATTGGTGGTGGCACAAACCAGTCCAAAAGCAAAGAAACCGATTAATCGTTTTAGAAATTTGTTTAATTAATTGTAAAAACGTGGATTGGCAAAAAGTTTTTTACATTTTTTTTACGTTTGCAAAACCGACTTTGTTTACCCATACAAAGCAATGACAGTTTTATACTGACAAATGTTTTTTGAAGAATTATATTATGGGTTATTTATGGTATATCGACACGGAATTGATATTACAGTCCAAACTATTTAATAAAATTGGGAAAATGTATCTCGGATTGATAGAGACCTAGAGAGGAACATTTTTAAATTATTTCGAAATATACAGGCTGTCCTTCTATAATACCACAGAACGTATCAAAGTTGTGTTTTTCTTATGGAATGTCCCTGTATATTAATACATTTTTATTTTCTACGTTTAAAATAAGAATGGATTTTATAAGAGGTTTATCTTACTTAAACCTTTAAACGTTTTTCTGAGATATTTTGTATTTTATGAAAAAGTTGTCACATTTTACCGATTCATATCTCAGCAACTAATATCTTTCTTTAAACTAAATTTGCACTGGAGTCTATGAAATGATCAGATTTTATGTTGAACTTGTAAAAAATCCATTATCGTATATAGGATGTGTACAAAATAAGATTAATTAATGACATGTTTTGAACCGCAATAACTCGAAGCCTAACAGGGCTAGGAGAGATGTAATTGTTTCGTCTTTTGTCTCATGAAAAAGTAACTAACTATTGTGAGAACCGCAACTTTCTACCTCCACTCATAAGCGAGAAACTCCATATAACATACGAAAACGGGACACCCTGTATAGTCTAATTACTTCAAAGTGAACTAAATCAATGCCTCATTAGCAAAAACAAATATTCGATTTATGTATTCCTTCTAAACTCCTTCAGTTAGGGTACAATGTAAGATCGCTCTCCATTCATTGATCGAACACTTCGAAACGCTCTTGAAAAGTAAGTACGCTTGTGATTCTGCAATTTTTGTGTGTTTTATTTTAAAAACTACGGAATAAACAAAAGCTTTGTAAAAATAGTGATTTTTGCATTACCTTAATATTATTCATAAAAATGAGCTGCGATAATCACGTAATAGCTTAACGTTAATTTAATAGTGGGACTTAATGTGATTCAGAACCAATGGATGAAGATATAACTTGCGAGAATGAGCTTGTGACTATGCAAATATAAGTAGTTAAAAGATTTAGTTTTTTTATAACTTTGCAAATTAGCTTTGGATTACGTAAACTAAAGAATAATGGTTTAGTTTTTTGCAAAAATAGTCACGAACAAACTATTGCTTCTGCTTTGTAATTGTAATACTTCCTTCTTTTCATTTACTTTTGGTTGAGTCAACATAAAAACTGGGCATATTCTTTTGTAATTATTTAATACTTTGCGTTTTTATTATTATTATTTATATTTGAATTAATACCGTATTCAAACTACTAACGCTTGCACGTCATTGACAAAAAGTTTGTAAACAGTGTACAGCGTTTCATGTATATTATTCGACTGTGACATTTTTATAAAATATTTTAGGTTATAAATTGTTAAAATTATGTTTTTAAAGAATATAATAATGCAAGATCGACGTATTTTTAAATATCAGTTTTGTACTTTTAAGAAAGTATACATGGTGTCCCGATATTCCGTGTTATATAGTTTTCAAAATATAGAACATCACAGTTATTATTTTTGTTAGTTTTTTTTAGATAATTTTCTTAATAGTTGCACAAAATTGGGTACTTGGATTTTTTTGGAATGAGAATTGAAAGGCGCCACTTACAGCCAATTTAACAAATATACCGTTTTAGAGCAGGAGAAGTTGGAGTATAAAAATATTCAAATAAAAATTTCACACAAGAAGGCATAAAAAAATTAGGACATTTTAAATGTAAAAAAAGTCCTGTAAGAGGCGCCCTCTGCAATTTACCACAAAAATGAGAATAACTAATAAAAAAATAATAACTTTGACGGTCTGTATTTTGAGAACTACCAATTTTTGGACTAACGTAATTTGGGTTAAATCGGCCTCCCTATATAACACAATAATACACAATAAGAAACATTATTTTGCCACATCTCTGGATGTTACTTTGAAATATTTACTTTTTTTCGGCTCGGTCGCCTTAGTCCTCCTTTTTGCAACGCTAGAACACCTTTAACAGAGTTGTTAAGGTTTAAATCCCCCTCCTCCAAAAAAAAATTGAATTTTGATGTTTGCACACGAAAGAAAATAGCTAGCACAGGCTAGCGCATCTTGCTCAACGCTTGCATACCTTCAATAATGGAGTTATTGATGGTTGAGTCTAGAAAGCCAGCCCCCCACGACAAATGTTCAAACTTTTGACGCCAGCTATTAAACAACTCCGCTATTAAAGGTGTGTTAGCGTTTTGCATAAGACTAGTCTGTGCTAGCTGTTCTATTTTGTGTGCTAACGTGGAAAAATTTATTTTTTTGTTGCGGTGGAGGGGGATTAAGGTGACCCAGCTTTTTTGTAGTTTGCTCTATTAACATCATAACAATAAGATTTTATTATTGATAAAATCAAATTTATTTATTAACGGAGTTACTGATGCTTGAGTCTGGGAAGGCAGCCCCCCTCAACAAAAATTCAACCCATTGACGTTTTAACAATAAAGAGTCGAGCTAGCCCAGGCCAGCCAAACTAAAAATAACGTTAGCACACTTTTAATAATGCAGTTGTTGAGGATTTAATCTGGAGGCTAAAATGACCTCAGCATTTCACACGAAAAGAGAATAGCTAGAACTTTGCTCAACCTTAGCTCTTTCAGATTTAGACCTTAATAACTCCGTGTTCTAGCGTTAATTTTAGTTGTGCTAGCCTTCACTAGCTCAGGTCTTTAATCTTCAAACGTCAAAAATTTGAGTTTTTGTTGTGGGGGCTAGCTTGTAGACTCAACCATCAATAACTACGTTATTGAAGGTGTGTTAGCGTTGAGGGGCTGAGATCGCCTTAGCTTCAAACTTCAACTCCGTCAGCGTTTTGCAAAGTTGTGCTAGCTGTACTCTTTTGTGTGCAAACCTGAACAAAAAGAATTTTTGGGGGTGGGGGGGGCTAAGGCGACCGAGCTCTTTCTTTCGATTACTCTATCATTGTAATAAGGTATTGTTATTGATCAACTTTATGTTTGTAATGTATTATACTGTATGTTGCTGATTATACAGTTTATTACTTCACTACATACATTATTATTTTATAGGTTTGACATCAATAAATAAAACGGATAAAAAACAGTCACTCCCACAATTTCCAGTGGTTTCTAAATTAAGTTATAACAGATTTTTTACGCTTAATTACATACGTTTTATTTAAACAAAATGACTGAGCTTTTGCGAACTTGATTAGATCGGCACGCTTGCTTACTTTCTATTTCCGGAATATGTTGATTTACCTGCTCTACATTTTGTTCTCCCGCTGTATCTTGTGGTTCGCACACTGCTGCGCCTTGTTCTGGTATTGTTCTATTTCGTTCTGGCAATGTTAACTGGCTTGATGGATGAACTGGATTTGAGGGGTCAAATTGAATTTATTTTTTTGGTTGCTGTTTTTACATTTGTATTTCTGCAGATTTTAACTTATTTTTGCGACGCTTAAGTTTATATCCGGAATCAAGCTGTATCTGATAATGTATTCTTCGTAATTGCTTTAAAACTTTCCTAATAACCATTTTCACGACCTATGTAGTTTATTGATAGTACTCGTTCTCCTACACTTAATTGGCGATTTAAATTATTGTCGTGTTTGTGTGTTGCCTTGGCATGGTCTGATTGCTGAGATATTTTTTGTCCTGTTTAAGTTGTCGCTCATTATAATAGCTTAGAATTTTAAAGTTTAAGTATGTTATTCGGCTATTTGTTGCTGGGTGGCTTGGAGCTCTTAAGTATTGTTGCATTGTTGGATGCAATTATATTTGACTACTTATAGAACGCAAAAAAGATTTCAAACTTTCAATTCTTGATTTCATCTTGGGACTGCATGTCGATACTTCATCTCCTGGTTTTTTCGATTTTGCATCTAACAAATTCTTGCAAAGTTTTCATTTGGTACATCCTAGTGATGAGTTTGGACTTTATGTGGTTATTTTGAGATACGAAGTGGTATCTTGATCCATTTTTTTTTCAATAAACGTATCGCCGGGAAAGGTTTTTCAATTTTAATACTCTAAGATCTGTGTAGTGTAGTTTTTGAAGACTTCGTCTTGACGTGATTTTGTAATCAAAACGACATCTTCAAAAAAATTACACCTATGTGAAGATGTAACTGGTCGTCGTTGTTTTCACCTTCTTGGAGCACGTTTTTCAATCTTGACAACAATTGTTTCGTTGTTTAGTTTAGTAGCAGAGATTCTATTAATGGATTGATTTGTTTCTGTATACAATAGAGGCGATCTTGATAAGTAGTCCACATATTGTGTTCAAGTTCATAGTTAGGTTAACGGTTTGTTGTCTGTAATTCATTTGAATTGTTGACCGTGTATCTACATAAAAAATTTCTTTATCGTCCAGTATGTTGCTACGGCTTCTTTGTCAAGCTGCCTGTGTTTTTGTCAACGAGTTTGAGATAAATACTGCGAGTCTTTTCTTTTTATCTTTGATATGAGAAAGAGCTCCGGTTATTCCTACTGGGCTTGCTCGCATTCTGTTGTTCAGAAAACATTTTATTCTTATTTTGAAAACTTTTGAAAATAAAAGAGATATCAGAACAAGAATATTCAACGAGTGCATAAAGAACAATGGAAAGAGGGTTGAAAGAAAGACTCATAAAAAAGAAAAGAAAAAGATGAAAGATTACCGACATTACGAAGAAAATGGGATTTTGTTGGTCATGTCGCAAGATTGAAGAACACAGATTGAATAATAAAATTATAAGCTGGAGACCACGGATAGGGTGTATAAAGCAGGAAGAGACCAATTATGCGCTGCAGTAGTGAAATTAAACAGATGTCTGCTTTGAATGGACAGTAGTTATACAAATGGAAAACTCAATGCTGAGCGTGACCATATTTGGGATAACGATGTTGATAATGGATCGATATGATAAACTTTTAATACGTAAATTTTATAATTTCTTGGTGGATGAGAGCAAAATGTAGGTAAAACCGGGGCTGTGTTTAAAGACAGCTTATGAGCGATCAATAAACAAATTCTTTTCGTATTTTGTCGTTTCCATAACTACGGGTTTGGCCGAGAGTTTGTAGATTTTTGAATCATCACATCGGGGTCACCATTTTGGTGAGTACCGATTTAAAGGTAGAAAACGTAAAATTAGTTATTGGTGTTACGTGTGTGCTAACGAGTGCAACTCGTCCATTGCGCGTTCTAATGACAACATAAGTTTATTATGTTTACGAAATGGGTTCGGGTGTGTTCACTCACACGTAGATTACTTTAATAGGTAGTTTCGAACGTTACGTGCTTTTTTTTTTACAGTACCTTCGGTGATATAAATTTTATAGACAAAAATTTTTTTCTAAAGCGTTTGGTTGTCATGTTACGTCATCATTTGATTAGTTTCCAATTATTTTTAATTGCTAACATGTTTAATTTGCCGTAGAATATTATTAAAAATATAGTTTATTTACAAGAAACAATAGTTGAAGTTACTCATAAACTCCTAAACAGTTTATTTAAGTAAATTAAACATATGAATTGAATGCGAAAAAAACTTTATTTACCACTTTCAAAGGGAGTTGGATGCTTTAGGGCTTTGAGAAGATTTGCCACAAGTGGAAACACTTAGTGAACTAATTCTGACAATTCTTGCTGGCAGTGCGTCAGTGGAACGGTCGTTTTAGGCTCTTGGGAGAGGGTACATATATATATAGTATGCGATTGCTCAAAGTGAATGTCGGTCATTTGTGCTTTTTAATTTTGTTGTATGAAATTTCTTCGTACATGTTTAATATGATTTTGTTGGTTTATAATCATTTTTCAGAGAAAAGCACTTTTTATGTTAGGAATATGTATCAGATTTCGTAAATTGGGTGTAGGGTCCAATAAAATGTAAGCCGGAAGTAAAAGGTCATTGTTTTTATTACTTAACTTCAATTCCGATAATGTTGACCCATAGTTACTCAACGAAATACATTTTTATTTAGTTTTTCCCTTTAAGTGCATTAGGATAGATCGATTGCTTAATTTTCCTTATGAATGTAAGATTTTTGTATGATGAAGAATTTTAATGATAAAATACCCTATGAATTTGAATTTTAAATTTACAGAAATTGATTAAGAAGTCGTTTGAAGGAAACTTCTGAGAGACTTTTCAACTTTTACATAAATTTACAACTTGGGTTAATTTTAAAGTGTTAGGCGAGTTACACGTATTAGGAAAAGGCTAAATATTCCTTTGAAAAAGCATTCAATTGGCTAATGTAAGCTTATGTAGTCGTATTTGGTGAAACAAAGCTCAATTAAGCTTATCTACTTTACTTAACATTTATTAGCTTTTAGTATTATTAAAAAAAATTTATTTCTAGAAATTTTAAAATTTTTTAATCGCCCTAAAACTAGAAAGTTATTGATTTTAAATGTCGTAATGTCACCAAATCTGGTTTGTAGCATTTCCCTGACCAAAGTATTTCCATACTAAGGTCACACGCTTCCAGGTCCTGAATAACGTTGTGATAGTTTTCTCATCTAAGAATTCATGAAATTCAATCCACGTTTAATAAGTAGAACGACGTTCCCCTTTAAATATAGACTTTTAACGTTTTCTTTATAAATGATTCACATCTCACTGCCTCTTACAAAAGTGGATAAAACTTTTCCTTTTAAAACCAATAGTTACACTACTTTTTAACTTTGGATGAGTAATTTTGTAGACATCTTGATTTCCGTCTATTTTACAAGTTTGACAGTTAGCTTAATTGGTATCTAGCAATTAGTGCTTGCAGGCTGACGTTCAGATAGTTATTGCATGGTTGTCGACGATGCTGATAAAAAACTCAATTTTAATGTAAAATTATTAACCTGAATTAGAAATCGATACCAATTACGGTTTCTCTAACTTCAACTGGAGCATAATTACTCCTCTTCAGTTAGATTTTATTAAATATTTATTTAAATATTGAGATTTGGAAAAAACGATTGGGGTATATTTTTCCTATAAAAAGTTTTGTAAAAATAAAATTATATATTCACGACCTCTTTAGGAGCAGCAAGCATGTAAAATGAACAAGTTCATCCATCAGAAAGTTTTGAAGGAACAGCGTTATATATGCTTCTTGATTCTTATATAATGACTTGGGCTCCCCGATGAATAGCGGTTTTAGAAAACCCACGACGCTGTTATAGGTGGTTTTACTACCCTTTATTAGTTTCTGTACAAAGAACCGGTCCACTTAAAATAAATTACAAACGTGATTTTGAGAGAAAGGTTTTCATTACTATGTATGGGAAATACTAAATGAAAATTGCTCTTGTTTCAGTTTCTGCACAAACATTGTTGCCTAAAACAATTAGTAAAATAGAGTGTGTGATATGTGCAGTTCCAACAATGCCGCACTTGGGAGTTGTGATGAATTACGTTTTGCTCTAATTTTAATACCCGGCGTTGATTAATGAACTACTAATACATTAGTGAATTCCGATTCCAACTGAGTAATAGTGCTTCAAAGGCGCATATTGATTACAATCGATTTATCTGGATTTTCAATTGCACCTTTGAATTAATGAGGGGTAGATGCACAGGTTGCATTTTGATGATTTAATCGTTAAGCCAACGTCAGGCGGGGTCAGTAACTAAGGTGGATGCTCCAGCCGAACTCGGATCATACTCAATCTACAACGCAATGTGTTTTTATTCAATACTAGACTTTAAATTTGTTTGCACATTTTGGGGAGGTTAGTGGTGGTAAATAATTAACAGAATCGTGGTACTCGAGGTGCGAAAGAACGCGACGGAAGCTGCGCGCTAAGTACAAAAGAACGTCACCTCAAATACGGTGGGACTCACAGAACATGATCCGCTAAGATATTTCCAGGAGTTTATATGTTTTGGATTGCTGGAACGGAACGGCAGATCGCGGCTCTCAATAAACTTTAGAACGAGAGTTCCCAAAACGGACTGCCCGGAATGAAATTTTTCGCGCTTAATATGACATGACTGGTGCGGGCAGAGCTGAAACAATAGAAGAGAGGTAAACTGCACACGCAAAAGAGATTGAACGGCTGCATTTTAAGTACAATAAATAGATATACCTAGAACAGTATGTAACAGTTCAGAATTTACGTGGCCGACAAAAATACAAATTAAATGAGTATAAAATCAAAAATAATATTTCAGATACGAGATCAGGTAAGACAGTTTACCTGAATTTGAAAGCTTTAAGTGTTTGCGGCAGATGTCGTGCGGTTTAGTAGATTAATATACATTTAAAACTATTTGCTTATCAAAAAGTAACACATGCCCAAAGTGCTTCCCTATCATTGATATAAAATAATATATATTTAATCTAAATACAGATAAAGAAATATGCCAACAATTTCTTACTACAGGGCCATCTTGGCAAAAGGTGAAATTCTTAACGCACAAAAGTATATCAATAATTTATTAGATTAAGAAGCATAAGTAATGAAATATTACACGCTAAAGTATAGACTTGGCTTAGTCATTTCTACAATAATTACATATTATTATAGATTTTCAGATTTATAAATTTTTTAATTCTAATAGAATGCCCAAATAATAATGCCAAAACAACGGACAATTGGTACAGTACGCGAATTGAAATAGTAGCCTTACATTCGCAGAAAAATGCGGGACAGTTATTGTGTTTAAAATATCTAAAGTGTTACTTATCTATGGGGTCGCAGTTGGATATTAGATAACGCCGGTACGAGTGACCTTGCCGCTGTTCACGTAGTGGACGGATGATAAAGAAGGCGTTTTGCTTTTTCCCATTACTTGACACCAGGATGGAAGTAAATTAATTAACAGAGATAATCCGAAGAGATTTATTGGTTTTGACATACATAAATTGGTTATCAACACCGCAATAGGAATTCGTTTTTTATACCCGAAGGTCAAAGTAGAAAAGAACTGGAAACGAAGATCTACATGAAAGAATTAAGAAGGATACACTAATAAAATTCAAATATAGTCCCGGCCTAACCAGAAGCATAACATAATAATTCCACCGTTTTTGTAGTATTACGAACCGCAGACCATTTTCAGAATTTTATGAAACGCTCTACCGAAGTCTAGACAGGAAAAGTAAGCAACAAACAAAATGAAAAAGCTCCAACACTCTCCAATAGATATCTACCCAATAATGCTTATGTACAGGATACATATCAAAATTTGTTGGTGAACGAAGAAAATCTCCTATTTACAATCTAAATTGCAAATATATACAAAAACCATAAATAGAACAAAAGTAAAGGATTATACGATTACGGGTAGCTATAGATTAAAATCAAACTCATTTAATTAAACCCACCAAAATTCAACTCGATTATAATTACCATGAAGTCTTAACATCGTAGATATCAAAGTTTTCTAAGAGCATGCGTTTGAAAGCGATTATACAGACATGTGGTACTTCACACCACACAAAGATCAATTTGCTTTTAAATTTTCCAGTAACTGTTCATTTTGAAATTATTTCGTATTACCAAGTTAGACACAGTATTTGCATATAAAAACTTAAGATGAACCGCTTTTTAACCCCGAAATATATGCTTTAGATTCGCCCGCAACAAAGGTATCTCTGTTGCGCAGAGAGTATAAAACCGAGCATGGCAGACTGTATCAGGATATCCATTTTAATAGCAGTGAGGGCTTGGCTTAATATGGATCCGCGTTTGCGTAATTGAGACGAATTTCAAAAATGGATAACGTAGGTAGTTTCTTTGTAAATGAATAAGATGTGTGACAGCGCGTTCAATGAAAAGAGTTATCATTCTTACAAAATATAGGTGACGTATCTGATGAAGTGTATGCCTACTTTGATGTACCAAGAACTACTTTAGTATAAATGTCAATGTTCGTCCGGTGTTTCCGACTTCCAAAATTTCAGGGATCTATTTTTAAGGATGTAATCACAGAAACGCCAAAACGATATAGAGGTTTATCCATTATTCTCATATCTATATATATAAAATTTTCTTGTCACAGTGTTTGTCCTCGAACTCCTCCAAAACAACCTTAACCAATTTTAATGAAGTTTTGTATATATATTCCAGTAGAGTCTGAAAATAGAGGTTTTTTATTTATTTTTATGCTCCTTAAGTGCAATTGTTTAATAAATATTAATAATATATTAATTTTCAACCTCGGTCGATAACTGTGTAAGTGATAATTGAAGTTAGATTATCCCCACTGATATCATAATCATTTCAAGTGTAAATAACATATGAGATAGAAAAGAATATTCTACCAGTGTTTGGCTCACGGTCCGCATAGTAACAGCCGGCCCGCCAGCCCTGGCCAATGAGAGCGCTTCCTACCCAAGCCACGCCAACGTTACTGACGGGAGAAACTGACGAGTCTCCTGAAAGCGTTCTATGGATATCTTGCTAACCGGTGTAAATAAGAAGAAATAATAGTATTGTTTACTTAACGTACATACATTATAGTATTCTGTAAATATTATAACATTATGTAATTTTACCGGTTTAAAAGGTGAATAAATATGAAAATGTTATAAAATTGTTGAAATACAACAAAACGCGAAATTTACCGCTTTTTAGCCGTTTTCGTCACACAGTGGTGTGCATGTTTCTGAGGAGGTAGAAATGTACTGCTAACAATTCTTTATTTTACCGTAGCGAAGAGACAGCAACTAGTATTCTCATACATTTTCCCGTCCATTCTATTCTACGAAAATGGACTAACAATGGACTGAGCCATATTCATCAATTATTTCGATTTTTCTATGACCGTCCATTTAACAACTATTCTACGTAAAACGTTACGGAAATCTGTTATTTGATATACAATATTTTGACCATTCGTTTAGCAACGCATTATACGAATACGTTTCATCCTTACACATTTCGCAGCTTTCAAATCTGAATCGCACGCAAAAGCCAAATAGCAGTTAATTAAAATTAAATTCTATTTTCAATAGAGTTTTCTGGTTTAGCATCTTTCTCTAGTTGTTTTGTGAACTTATAGACAGCGACTACTGCTTTCAGCAACTGTGGTTGTACTTATTTCATCAGAAATTTAGGCCACACCACTGAAACTAACATACTCCGCCACTACTTGTGTGGGTTTATTACTTACTTCTATATTCTTATTCTAATTAGAAAATTAATTTGTTGGTCTCCAACTGACTAATCCAAATCAAATTCTACCTGACACTAGGGGGTTAGCTCTAGAACCACTAACACCTCAAATATTTAAAAAAGTGGTAACATCGGATAGATCTCGATCAAGGGAATGTAGTGGAACAATTTGTAACCTGGAAGCATGAAGAAAAAGTCCACTTGCAAACCATTTTTGTACATTTCCATAGAAATCTAAACGCATTAGTTTTGCAAACTTCAAGTCTCATTAAACTTACATTTGCATTTCGGTACTACACCAAGTTAACCACCCTTCTTTTGCTGTTTCAATGCCATTGATAGTTAATCCATAATTTCATATAGAAAGAATTTCACGCTTGTTAGAGTTTACATTTTTAGTTGTAAAATATCACCTGAATCCGCAATTTGGTTCTTGCTCCGGTTCTGTTTAAATTCGTCTCGTAAAAGGTCGGATTGTAAATCGTAATTGCAAACGTCCGCATTATTTCTTTTCCGTTTAATCGTCAAAAGAGATGCGTTACTATTAAAGTAAAAGAAACTGCAATATGGCACTTTAATTCGTTGGGATGGATTAATCCTAAATTTGTCTAATCAATAGCCTATATTGAATGGAAATATAATTAGAGATGAAATAATAGTTAAGCTGGATTTGGTTTTTGTTTTACCATTTTCGCAGGTAAAATTTTTAACCTATTTTTGCCTCGTGTTAAGGATCGCATACATTTGGCTTTTTCTAATTACGGTTCTTTTTGGTATTGTCTGATGTCTTTTTGGTTATTTGATTCCTCACCATATGTTTTAATTGGGATGGTTAATAACTCTACAGTTAATGTACACGAGCTTGTAATCAAAGAAAATTTTTATTGATGATTTAGTAACTCATATTGGGTCATCGCAATCTTATCAACTGCTTAGAGGCGTTCCTGCATATTAAAATCCTGTACCGCTCGCTAAGAAAGGTCAACGAAGTTGGAGTCATCTCTTCTTATCACCTAAAGGGACTTTCAATTGAAATTCTCGACAAACAACATTATTCGATTGTGCATTATCTTGGAGCTAGCTTTGAATTTTTAGTGTGTTCGTCTCAAAGTACCCAAATTGTAAGTACTAATTACCATACGTTACCTATAAAATTGGAGCTCTTAATGTCAAACGATCAGAGAAGTGTTCTACCATTCGTACACGTATTTCTAAATACCATCTCACACCCTCTGCTTTCTTTCAAAGCTAGTCTGGTTAAGTTAGCCATACCAGAAGTAATAAGAACTCGTCTCGTTCTGTATCAAATATTATTACTTTTATGTGTTGTTAACTATTTATTTTGTGTGTAGCCGGTTATGCAACTTGGTTGCCGTAACTATAAGATTCAAATAGAAAAGAGAGAATACGATATTGTTAGTTTAAGTGTGTTGTATTTTGATTTCTCGTAACAATAGTGACATAATTATTAAGCAGTTCTAAATACTATAAAAATAGAACAGCTTGTTCTCCAATACTCAAATTTACAGACTCCATCTATTAAAATTCTTAAGAGGGGCTGTTTCGTTAATAATTTACTGAAAAAAACATCTGCCTTTAGTAGGATCCAAACCAAAGACCTCTAGATTCACAGTTCCCTATAATAAACTGTTATGAATATAACTTTATATATTATATATAGTTTAAACCGTTATAGCGGCTGAACTATTAAGTTTTCTTGGCTGGGTAAAGTGTCATTTACTCGTCTTATCAAGATCTATATAAGTGTTCTAAAATCACTGACCCCGAATGTCACCAGCATGGCACTGGAATGTCAGGCAATATTTTTGAAAAATAGGTTTTTTAGAGTTTTTATAAAGAGGCGAATTTGGATCTACTTACATAGATACTATACTGGGTGTGTTGACACACCAAAAAGTTTATCAACTATTCTTTCAGAACACTTTTATATAGTGTGCGCGTATGGGGATCAAAATTCGACTATTTATTAAAGTTCCAAATTACTCTAAAAGTTTCTGTCGTTAGTTTGCCGGAAAATATCTATGGCCCTAATGGTCAGTGATCTATCAAATTAGAGCTATTTTTAACAAAAGTTGAATAACGCCAAAACCCATAGTATTTTTGTACAAAGTCTTATTATTTTTCTTGGTAAAAGTAATACATTTAAAAAACATAACTTTTGGTTTACCACGCTATCCCATGAACATCTTGTATATAATCAAAATATTTCTTTAATTTCCAAGATAAGTGTGGTTACTTAAGTTTATTGAAATTCGCATATCCTTATCTTCAATAGCCAAAAGTTATGGACCTATTACACATCCCTGGATCACCCCGTATTTGACATTTCAATAAAGTTTGTACAAGTAACTGTTTGTTTTCTAAAGCAAAATAAATAACGAAAGTGGACCTTGAACTGAATGAGTGAGGTTTTACTAATTTCAGCTTTCTTTTCTAAAGATTTTAAAGTTGTCACTACTTCTCATGTTTGCCACGATTGCACCGTTGAAATTTGAATCAAGTTGTAGATACGGTTTAAGTTATTTTTGGTAAATTGGTGTTCTGGAACGCCTCTTTTGTCAAATGACTCACTACAGTTGGTTAATGCCAAGTGATTTGCATCGTCAATCTACTCTTTTGTATACATTTTTGTCTACTTTAAATTTCATTTTTTCCCCAGGAATTTATTTAAACTAAATTTGTTTTTAACTTTCTTGGAGTTGCGGTCCTAGAGGAAACATTTATTTTTTCAGGTTAGTTTTTCTCTTCAGAAAGAAATTTTTTTTATGAACTATATAAAACAAAAGCTCAAAATTTAGATTTTAAGAACATGAATAAAAAATCTTGTGCCCGATTGGTCATACTTCTTTATTGGCAGTATTTGGTATGTTTCGAAAAAGTGTTATTTCAATTCAATCACGCGAATTTTTTTTTTTTGAGAATAAGTTCTCGAATACTCAGCTACTTTGTCTCCATTCATGCCCAACTCAATTTTTTTTTAATCTTAGAGTTTCTTCATTTCATTTGCAGCTGTAAAAAGTAACTCTCCAAATGGATTGAAACCCACACCAAAACCATTATATTTTTTTCCTGGATTTTGTTTCACGGTCACATTCCATATTATCTGAACCTTATATCGAGAATCATCTTTTCTTCGCACATTACATGCCCAATTTTTTTTCAAGATGTGGGCAATTTCATTAATAGTCTTTTACTGCATCTAAAACGTAATTTCTTTTTTCACAGAACTCCTTGAACTGTCCACACTAGTAACTTCTGCATTAATTTTTGAAATTCTACGTAATCCAAGTAATTAAGCAAGGTTTCTTCAGTTATTAATGATAGTTGAGATCCTGGATCAACTTAGTACTCGAAGTTATTCAAGTGTTCCTGATGCGGATATCACCAAGGTCACGCTATTTTGTTAATTTGGTATGTGGTTAGCAGCTGCTTTTTGTTGATTAGTTGCTGCCAAATGTGTTAGTCTGGAGATTATTGGTTTTGTGAATAGTCTTGGTTGCCTGTCATGTGAGCCTCCACAGGTTTGACATCGTTTTTTGCTGTTGCACTTCTGTTAGATGCATTAGGCAATCAATTTGTTGATAATTAATGTAATTTGTTTTGAGTTTATTTTATGGCCCTTCCAGAAGAAAATTTTAAAGAAAGCTTTATTAGGTTTTACTCTCCTCAAGAAGAAGAACCAATCATTGAAATAAATCATTTTCTATTTTATCAAACATTAATTTAGTGTTTTCCCATGGACAACTGGTTTTGCAAGGGCCTCCTACACTATTTATTTCTAGTTAAGTATTCCCAGGTTTTTTTCAAGACTTAAAGTCGAGATTTTATTCATTTGTACGGAAAAAAATTCGTTGTTTCATTTCTTCTAAATCAAATTGTATATTTAATAGTTGAGCTGACACCATGTATTAATTTTCTTTGTTCTGAAAAAATCCTATCAGCAACAAACTAACAGTAGTTGTTGTTTTACGGTACAAAATCTTCGAATTGCGCGTTACGACAAGAATCAGAATTTACCGCGCATTTGAAACGAATTTTCTATTGGTGGATCAGAATTTGTTGAGTTTCTTTGCCTTGTGATAGTTATGACGGTGGTTCACGAAGATGAAAACTACTTATAAAAATTTCAATGTAGTTATCTGAATTGCTAATTACAACGTATGTTTTAGCACGTGTCTGGACCTCAAATTCTACTCATAATTGGCTGTCTGAATAATTCCTAGGGGCGCTGGGCTAGCAATTAGAAACCCTTTTGTGACACAAAACGTTGCCTACGATCGAACTGTCATGAGCCTCAGATACACGGCCGAACATGCACTTTAGCGGTTGGGGTCACACACACAGTGCGCCTCTATTCTACAAGGCAATACCTGCTCCGACAGAGTTGGAGTCTTCTATTTCTTCCCAGCGAAATCATGCAGGATCTTCAAGTGGCTGTAACTGTGATTAGCAAAGACCTTTCTTATCAGAATTGCATACAACAATATCCACGACTGATTTATTGTTTGAAGGACCAATTCATATTTGGATGCGTTCAAAACCTAAGTACACGCTGACATCAAGCGGTTATACCTTTAGCGTTTAAGAGAATTGTTATTCGAGGTAGTCTCCATCTACCCACGCTTGTTGTTGTTGGCACTAACTCCTTCAGAGTTAGGGGCGTTGTCGATATCACGGGGTATGCTAAAACAAAAGGCCTTTTGGATTGGCAGGAGCTACATTCCGTATTAGAACGGGTGTACTATTATTAGATTAAATTATATTATTAAAAACTTGAATCAAATCAATACAAAATAAAACTCTTTAATAGTAGCCGTAATACTAATTTCGGCCGTAACTAATAATCATCTGAGGCCATCTTCAGTTAATTAAGTAAGCTACAATTAAGTAAGATTAAATCTGAAATGTCAGTTTTTAATCGTCAAATTTTTTAATCTCTTAAAGTTTTTCACACACATGTAAAAATTATTTGGTAGTTTTTTATTTGTATTTTATTATCGATTGAATTTACTGCTCTGAATATTCTTGCGATTGGTAGATTCAATGAATTTCTTTGTAATCTTGTTGACTCCTCTTTGGAAGAATTCAGAGTTTCAATTAACTTTAGGGCACGTGTTGACGAAGATGAACGTCGTTTGCTTTTATCTTATAATACTTTTGATTTGGCATTGGAAATACTAGGTGGTGAAGTGGACGTATAGCTGCCGGATATTTGCGGTGATATTATGACGATACGTGGTTGTGCTGTAAATGTCTGAATCTGAAATTTTTAATTGTTGGTATGAAATTTTAATATATCTTAGACCTCAGCTGTTCTTGCTGACAAACGAGTTGTTGTTGATGTTCTCCATTTCCAAAATAAGTGTAGTTTTGTTTGTTTCAACCGATGGTTGAGGATTTTAATTGTCAGCTGTCGTCTTAGACCACGTTATTATTGTTCTTCGTTCATTAAACACAGTGGTTGTTTGATTGTAATTTGGCGAATGGTGGTTGTAGTTAGTTGGTTGTCGGCGTCTTTTTGACCGATGGTTAATTTCTTTTGCTCGAAGGACCAAATGTACTGGTTGTGCTTTCACTGTAGACACCTATACGGTAAAGCAATATTTTGAACAAGATCTATTGATTTAGCAATAGATGCCAAATGATCAAACTGATGTTTTATTATTATTATTTATACTTGCGCATTTAATTTTTTTGTGCACAGTAGGATCCTCATATTTAAAGCGCTAAGTGCTGTGATTTTTGTTGTGCAATTGTGACACAATCGTAAAAAGTGCAAGCTCTTGGAATGCGCGCTATATAAACTACTATATACTAATTGCGGAATAAGATACAAGCGATTGCGAAATCTAAACCAATTAAATTATACATTACATATTATTTTATCTTATCTATAGTCACATTTGTCTATATGGTAGGATTACGAAAAATATTTTAAATCAGTTCTTGAGATATTTTGTTGAATTACATATTTCTTACAACGTCACACAAGACCTTATGCAATAAAAAAAATTAGAAATGGGCAGTAAAAATAAAGAATTATTTTCAGAATTTTATATTTTAGCACATTCTTTTATACGTATTTTAAAACTAGTAAAAACACAAGAGAAACTCCGGATTAAATAACTAGTATTACTAATATTGGAAGAAACGTTCACGTTTATGAAAATTTATCTGCACGTGATAATTTCCTTTGTCGTACATAAATTACGATGTGCAGTTCGTATTCAATTTCAAAAACATTATTATGTTCCTGAAAAAAGAAGAAACGTTTTAATTTCTTAAACTTAACATTTTTGTTATCAATGATAAAAAGGCAGGTTATTATTGATTTGAATATAAATTATGTACTTTATTGGTAGATATGCTATAAACCTACAGCTTTAGCATGATTATAAAGCAGGTATTAAACTAACATCAAAATGAAATATCTTAATTTCATATTTTTGAGTAGGTAATTTATCATTTATTTATGAATGGAAATTGTTGGGTAAGTCAATATTTTAAAATTTGAACTAAAGTATTAATTTTGTGAGGGTAGTTAATTTTGGCTAAAATTATTTTTTTTAATACCGCAGTTTAGTCAAAACAAATTACATTAACCTTTGTCATGCAGACATAGTACTATATGTAGAAGTGCACTATACTAAAATGTAGCGTGAATCGTTACAAATGTAACCGTCATAATTATTATTTTTCATTAATATTTAATGCTGCTCTAGTTCTTGTTAACCAAAATAATTATGAACTAAGTTTTCAAATCAATTGTTAGTACATCACCAAATAATGTGTTTAGTATATAATACCATCAAGTTCATTTAATTTTTTTAAATCATTAATGACTAAACGTACTAGATAGTAAAAGTTGATTTAAATAAAAATTGTGTTAAAACCATTATTTTTATTGATTGCTTATTTTGTAACGATGCGTTTTATTTATAAGTATTGCACCGTCACCAAATTTATTTGTTTATTAATTTTGTTTATTATTAATTGTAAACCCAAAACGCCCCCTTAAACTTTCGTGCACGCAGTCCCTCCCGTAAGCTAGTTGCCCTACTTAAGTTGCTTTATATGTAAAAGCGTGAGCTCTTTTGTTAAACAGTCAGTTGGGTCGGGATACCTGTTCCGCCTGGCCCTGCGGCTAATACTGAGTAAGTTCGCTTTTCTAATTTAACCGCCAAGAATACCGCTTTGGCTATTTCTTCCCGACCCAAACGATTCGGAGATACCGCTTTATGTTCCTCTTCATTCTTCCAATCCGTGTGTTGTGTTTGGAGTGACACATTTTCGCGCCTTGATTTTCTTATGTCGACTCGGTCACTCCCATTACCTACCGCATCCCCCTTAACAGAACGCCGTTCTTGCTTATACCGTCACTCATTCCCAAATTAACCGCCTCTGCTTACATTACCAGAAACCCTCACCCAAATAATTTGTCAAATCCATGGCGCTCATTTTGGGTTGCATGGTTATTAACTTTACTATGCTGTTTCTCTGACAAACTAACAAAATTGTTAGTTTTTTGCTAAATAAAGAAGTTAGTGTATTCCTTTTATTTCTCCGAAGTGCTTCCCGTTTGACGATCAGAACACTGGAATTTTAACCTCTACTGTAGCTGCTCGACGAGCAAACGGAGTAAACTTTGTCATCAAATCTAACGGAGATCCGGCCCGCTTTTTGTTATTGCCAAAACTAACCGGGTTGGGAAGCAAGCGTCACACTTTAATAGTGAATCGTAGTTACAATTAAACAAATATTATACATTTGTTAACATTTCTAGAGGACAAATTTTTTAATTTACAGAATTCAATTTTGTAGGTACAGTCAAACCCTTTTAATTTGAACCCAAAATTAAAATTAGTACTTTTCTTATGTAATTGATTTTCCAATAACAATGAATCTCGGCCATCTCATAAAACCGTTTATAGAATGAAAGCCTTCCGGGAAAAAAGTGGCCTCGAGAAAAAAACATTTTACAATCGTTTGATTTTTAAATTTAAATAAAAAATGATATAGAGCAATCATAAAGTTGTTAGATAGGTCTAGCTACCACTTTGAAATTAATAAATTTTTCATGTTTTTAATAGCAGCTAAACGTTAATTGGATTGTCAGTGTCTACGAAAATTTTTTTGTCATTGTGTGAATGGTGCTTGGATCTGTCCATTATATGTCGTCATGCATTTACTTTCTATAATGTTCACACAATTAATCAATATATTACATATAAATACTAAGGTGGGTAATGGGTTGGCATGTTTCAGTGGTTTTCTAAACCTTGAATTAAATACTTTGCCAAGACAAACCAATCTACAATTAACAAACAGAAAACACCAAAAACGCACCAAAAACTTTAGACACATGCTTCAATAGTCCCGATACCGATATCCCAGTATCGCTGATGATATTAAGCAGCTTATTGAAACACGTGTCCGAGTAAAATTTTCGCTGATGCTGTTTGTTAAATAGACGCTGCCGGTTTAGTATTCCATTCCTTTGATCAATCCACAATTGCACACTGTTTGTCATCACACTATTCAGGTTTATACTGATCTTCTGGGCTCATATAACAATTACATCACAATACAATAATAAAAATGTACCATACGAATAATCAAGCTTTTCCACTACTAGCTGTGAAGTGGACAATTATTGCGTCTCTAGCCAACTGAAGTTGAATTTCTCTATTAGTGGTTAATGATTTTTCTATTGTTGACCTAGGTTAATAATGGACAATTTCAAATTTTTGAGAATCTAAGAATAGTTGTTTAACAAAACGAGTGAAACATAATTTTGTATATCCAGGAGATTATCTTTAACGTATTTGCTGCTTAAAATTACCTAACACGATAAAATTATTTGAATAAAAAAAATGCCATTAGTTTAAAAATTCGCGCCCTCATCCCATAACCGCAAATACATAACCTAAATTTATTTATTTATTAAATATGATGGTAGAATCAGTTTTTTAGGTTTCCCAAAGGAGATTTAACCAGGCGAGATTAAGTTACATGAAGAATTTTAAGTAAATTACAAACATTTTGTTGTAGGTGTTTTGAATGGTTAACAGAATCTGAAAGGTCCGATCTGTTGCATAAAAATGTCGACTCTAAAAACTTAACGAGTATGTGGCAAACACTTGCCATTCCTAAATGAATTACAAGTGTCAATTTCTGAAACTCAATATTCAAATGATGCAAGGTATATTGGGCAGGCAATAAATGCCCGTTAACATCTCTAGCTATACAAAACTACTCAAGCTTGCAGCTTCAGATACTCTTAGGTAAAGAAAATTACGGAGGAACATTCTTAAGTACAACGTGAAAAGAAAGCACTTCAATTGAAGTTAACATCTCCCAACTATTACTTCGAAAAGCAGAGCACAAATTGTGACAGCCCAAGTGGACTTAAAAATAAACCACTAAGAAGCAGGAGATATACAGAGGAATACAAACAATTTTCACTAAAATTATATTTTACGAGCCCCAAAAATGTTAATTTTAAAGTAGGTTTTAAATTTTTTGCCAGCTCAAACTGCTACGTGATCATGGTTAAATTATATATAAAAAGTTAAACAACCCTTGTGCTACATCTTTACAAATACGATATGCAAAAGGTGACAAATTGAAGTTGATAGTATTAAACTGCATAGAAAAGCTACAACTACAATGTGGTGCCAATGTTAGGGCAGTAGTAAAATTTTCGAAACCTAATCAAAAGAATAGATGTATCACCGAAAAAAACATACCTTCTCGTAAACGATAAGAAAATCTATTATTTCTTCGATGTCCCCTATTTATTGAAGTCGGTGCAAAATAACTTGATTAAATACGATATAATCTTTAATATAAAAAGCATCTTGAGAAAGACATTAAAAATTTCTACATGTCAGACAAATCTAAACCGCTGCGATTGGTCTCCTAAATCAACTAATTTACATATTACTCCGAATAATTTTCAGAAAATGAAGGTGAAATATACCACACAAGTGTTTAGTGAATCAGTTGCAGTTGGTTTATCAACATATGTAGCTTTTAATGTTTTTGATTTATTTGCATTCTTGTGCTACTTGATTTTTACAAGAAAAATGTTTATTTTTTTATTTTGGCTTAAATTTGGCTATTAGTAGAAAAAAATAGTATATACGCCATGGTTGTGAAGTCCATTATTTCCTACGCACCTTATTTCGCTCGGGACTACCGCCCTCGCGAAATAAACTGGTCTTAAGGCAATAATGACAGACTTCACAACCTTGTGTATAATATACTATTTAATACATCGCTAAGATAAGTGAAAATAAAATTGCGTTTTAGAAAATAATGGTTTAAACAAAAAAAATTTTCTCACAACTTTTTTCTCTCAATTTTTTTGTAAAATTGATATTGGTGGAGATATTGTTACAACAATTATTGTCACATGATTATTATATCTCAGTAATTACTTTATTGGATCAAAAATACTTTAAACAAAAGTTGTATAATTATATAATTAATTTATATAGAACTTTTATTTGAAACAAAAACGTGAAAAAATTTTTTAATATTTAAAAAATTTGAAAATAATGGGTAGATTAACGGCCCTTTTGGCTACATAGAATATGTTTAAAATTTAAAAAATCATTAAATGTGACGGTTGTAGAATATAGGAATTCCCTGAACTTAAGGACAAATATAAATTAAAGTGTAATTAGTTGAGTGCCGACGTGTATTTTGCATAGACTGTACAGGACTGGAAAGAACTGTATTGAAGATGTTGTCTCAACAAAAGTGTCAAAGGTTGCGTTGCTTTTGTGTTCTTTGTAGAATCACACAATCTCAAATATCTTTACGATAAAGTGACTCAAGTTCTTCAAAAACAAATCCCTGTTGAAAATTTTGAATCTATGGGCTCAATGATAAAAAAAACTAGTGGACGCTCTACCAACATAACTAAATCAAATGATTTGCAGGACAAAAATGAATCTAAATGACAACAAATACAAAAGCAAATTGATGAAATACACGAGGCGTACCAATCACATGTTAGTACAATCTCGTTTCAGAAAACTTTAAATCAGATGCAACAAGATTTGTTTCATCTGGGATCCATATTTTCGACAATTCTAATAATGATAGTTACATCAAGATTCAAATACACGATCCTTCAAATTCTGAAATTAAATCGGAATTAGAAGTTATAAAATCAAACTTTGTTAACCTATCAAAATCTTTACAAATAATGCCCACTACAATTACCAAAATTTAGAATTAAATTCGTCTAAGAAGGTAGTGGAAAATACTTGAATATTGCAGTCACACTCTTCAATAAAATTTGAAAAATATATCTGGGATGGATAGAGAATTATCGGAGGAATATTTTAAAATTATTTTCGAAATATACAGGTGCCCCAAAATACACAGAAAGTATCAAAATTGTGTTTTTTCTTATGAAATGTTCTGTATATTATTACATTTTCAGTTTCTACGATCAAAATAAGAAAGAATTTTATAAAAGTTTACCTTACTAAACCTAAAAGTTTTTGAGATATTTTGTATTTTATGAAAAAGTCGTCACAACTAAATTCGCACTGGAGTCTATTACTTGATCAGATTTTATGTAAAAATTGTGAAAAATCCTTTATCATGTACAGGATGTATACAAAATAAGATTAAATAATGACATATTTTGAACCGTAACTTGCTTAATTTAAATGGAACACCCTGTATTTTATATCAACAGTGAATGTAAAATGTAATTGCCTATCGGAAAATACTATAGTATCCTAGAGCTAAATATTAACGTTTTCATGAAAAATGCAGGTTTTAATAACCAACTAAACTATGAAATTTTGACTGCTGATAATTCCGATATCAGTGTTTCTCAGATATCAATAAGAGTTTTTCTTTGCAAATCGTCATTTAGTAGCCGTAGTTGATTGCTGTTTGTTCATTTTATTAAAGAGAATATTCAAAAGAAGGCGGATCGATATGATTTTGTTCTTGGAGAATGTATGGAAAACTGCTTGCAGCATCACGACTCTACGCTCAAAGATTTCCTAACAGAAATCATTCAAATAAAATTGTCTTCGAAATTCGAAATTTCGAGAAACTGAAAGTGTTCAGTACATAAAACCCCCTAATAGGAAACCTGTGACAGAAAATGAGGACACTAAATTTGCGGTGATAACATAGTTATCATCCATCATATCCAACTCCACCAAGAACTTTCCGAAGGCAATTTTGAGAAGCGACTGACATTTTATATGAACAAAAGAAACAGAAAATAAAAACTTTTGTAATCTTATTTTGTTTAGTGACGAATGCACGTTCCACAATAGTCAGTGGATCCGTTAATAGACATTAAATTTTAATTTTATTCCAATTTCAATTCCCATCAATTTAGAAAGAATGATAATCAGTACAGATTGTCAGTGAATGTGGGGGGTGGGATAATGGGTCGATCTTTAAATGGTCCCTATTTTTTCGAAGAACATTTAACTGGAGAATTTTTAAATGTCAATTTCCATAATCGATGAATTGGAAGAAATGGAACTGGAATTGGCCTCCAAGGTCACCTGACTTAACTTCGCCGGATTTCTTCTTATGGGAACATGTAACACGTCACACAACACATGAAAATATGAAATAACGCATCAGAGAAGCTTTCCAAAACATAAGCCGAGAAATGTTATCAAATTTTGCTGAAAGCTTTAAAAGAAGAATACGTTTGTGCTTAAAGTCAAGCGTTCATCATTTGAACACATGTTATAAGCAAATGTTTCTTTTATTTCACCAGTATATGTTTTATAATATTGTAAACAGCTAAGGAATTGATCCGTGGAGTAGATAATTCATTAGAAGAGATATTATTATGAAATAAATTTGTACGTTTATTAAATTCTTGTAAGCTCTATACACATTTATTTCTCTCAAAATTTAATACAGTTGATAAAATGTACACAATGCAAATCTTCTCCTTCTTACAAATACATAATATTCACCTGTCAAGTTGTATAGCTTACTTGATAAATATTAAAATTGTTACAAATCAGTCTTCATTATGAAAATTTGCATTTTCACGACAACCTGAACATTTAGTATTGTTTAATAGGTAATTACATTTTACATTTGTTGTTGATTTAAAATACAGGGTGTTCTATTTAAAATAAACAAGTTATTGGGTTCAAAACATGTCATTAATTAATCTTATTTTGTACACATCCTGTATATGATTTTTCATAAGTTCTACATAAAATCTAATCAATTCATAGACTTCAGTGCGAATATAGTTTGGAAAAAGATATGAATCGGTAAAATTGGTGACGACTTTTTCATAAAATACAAAATATCTCAAAACTTTTAGGTTTAAGTAAGATAAACTTCTATAAAATCCATTCTTATTTTAACGTAGAAACTGAAAATGTATTAATATACATGGCATTCCATAAAAAAAAAGAACTTTGATACGTTTTGTGAATATAGAGACACCTGTATATTTCAAAAGTAATTTTAAAATATTCGTCCGATAGGTCTCTATCAATCCCAAATATATTTTCAAATTTTATTAAATACATTGGTTCTAACATTCCGTGTCGTATACCGTGAATAACCCTGTATAGTAATCAATAACGTGTCACCAAAATACACTTAAATACTCATATTATTCAGTACGTTAAAGAAAATCATGGAAACTTCATTCAAACTAGGCTTTAAAAATGAAAACCATGCCGATTTACTCTTGTTCAAATTTTTGGCCAAAAAAATGATTCAGTGAGGTGGTATAAATGAAATTAATAAGTCAAATAACAGAGACCAATTGCAAAACAAGTATTACTTCCTGTTCTTCAAATAAGACAAAAGTTGAGTCGATAACTACAACTACATTTAAATGTTTTGTACCAGCTACCGTACCAACCAATAGCGATAAAAACACACAAAGAAAACAACGAGTATAGCATTCAGATCAGCCGATAAACCGAAAAAACGAATGATGAAAATAGAAACAATATCATAGTCATTACATTGGATAAAGATGCGATAACAGCATGTAAAAAGAACATCATACAGAATACTGATAACAAAATAACAAAAATTCAAGCGACGGATATCGATATTGACACGTCGTAAAGAACAAGTCTCCTTTAATAATTATAGTAAAAATAAGAATAACAATGAGAACAGTAAATTATACGTGCTCTAATTAACGCTCAATCATTAAGACACAAATAAATGATTTATTTTTACTACTAGAGAACTCAATTTTCCCCAAATTGTAGCTATTACTGAACATTGGTTGAAAAGATGGAGCACCGTCTTTATTGAAAAATAATACTCTCTTTCTAGATACAACAGGCGTAATAGTGGTCATGGAGGAACTTTGATTTTGTCTAGTAGTGACACATGTCAACCTGTGGATATTTTTGTTAATAGAAAACGTATTTGAATTTTTAATTGTTGAACACTCCATAATAAATTTATTTATTATTTGTATTTAGAGAACACCAAATTCTAATGATAATTTATTTTTAAGGAGCCTGTTTAATATGCATGAAGTCGTCCCGTAAAATAGATTGTGGTTACTTCAATATTGAGTATTGTCCAATGCCCGCTAATCTCTGATCAATATGTTATGATTGAATTGAAATTTTCAACACTGACAATAATTGCTCAATCACTCGATACTAATATTTTCTTTTTTGTTGTCAAACCAATTCTTTTATATCCCAGCTAGCTCATTTTCAACCACTTAGCGCATGATACAAAAATCCCATTCTTGCAATCTTCTATTCAAAATCCCCTTACATATGTTGTTTCATGTAAATTCGAATAAAATAAAATAAATCAAAATGTCAAACAAAAAATGTCAACTACTATTAATCAATTTTTAAGTTAAGTTTTTGGTAAAAAATAACAACACAACAACACCTAATAAAAATATATTATCTGAAAAATTATATCCTCCTTGTGTCCATCAGATGGCCTCTTCTTCTTTTACAAATCCAGCGCATTTAGACCGTTCAAAAATAAACTCCGTTCCAACCACGTCACCTCCTTACTCTTCAAGGAAAAAAAACCAGCCGTCAATTCTTTTCCCCTTCAACTTGGGGTAAGTCCAACTATAAAAAAAAACAACCCATACTTTATTGCTTCTTGCCTCCATTATTCGTAAATGTAAACCGCTCAACTTTGCTTTTTATATCCCTTTTTTCCATCCATCAACCATACCTCCATTTCTTATTTCATCATTTCAACATCACTCAATAAAAAAAAAATATTTCGTTTTAACTTTTTTAATTTGAACTTGTTTATAATTTTCTTCACTAACTGAAACTTTAAAAATGTTTTTTAAAGTTCTTTGATTCCTTAATAATCAAAAATCCTCTTCATCTCGCATGCCATCTAACGTCAAATTTTCCTATCACTTCCGCAACCAATGTTACACACAAATGTTGCTGCACACTCTCAATTAACTTTAAAAGTGGTAAGCTATTCCTTTTAAAACTAATTAATTACATTTTTTTTAGGTTTTTATAGAAGATTAGATTCCTAACTAATTCAAGAACTTTAAACACTTAACTAAAATTATCTAGCTAGTAAAAATAAGCTTTAGCTAAGATATAATAAATTTAATCCTAACAATATATTAAATTCTTTTTGGATTAAATATGCATGTAACTTCTCCTACTAGAATAACTAACACTTCTTCTACTACAATCGGTTATGTTCTGTCTGAGTATAACACTTGTACCGTTAATTGAGTAGTTCTCCATTCAGGTCTCTCAGACCATGAAGCAATATATACCCAGATGCCCTGCCCATCATAAACAGAAACAATCAGAAACTTTTATTAAAACTGATTTTTTTCTCCCACAGAATTATGAAAATTCTCAGAAATTTGCACTTAAACCAATTGGGAAGTAATTAGTAAAAAAAAATTTCAAAACTTTCACAAAAAACTACAAAACGCTTTTGAAATATCTTTCCCTCTTAAAGTATTCAAAGAAAAAAATTCAAAGCCGTGACAACAAATGGAATTAGAATATCTGCTTAGAATATGCGCTCCTGATTTACATAAAAAATTTACTTGTAATACTTTCTTTCAAAAGCTATTTTAAATTATATAGTAAAATTTATCTAAAATTAGTAAAATCGGCTAAAAACATATACTATACTCAGTATACTATTGGCGCGGAAGTAATAAACCTGTCAGAATTATCGAATCTCCCGTATTGCAGTGGCGTAGGTACCTGATACGTTTGGAAAATTATATTTTTAGTAGGTAAATATATTATAATAGTAAAATCTACATTGATATGAATTATTATGTGGTTATATGTTATTTATTAAATTTGTATAGTAGATCACATTACAAATTTTACTTCTTACGTATCATATACCATTATTTTGTATCTTGGTATAATACCCACATCTACAGTATATGATTCTCGTTTCGTCAGTACCTGGGCTGATGGCAACGTGTTTACACAGATGAAGCTTTATCAAAATTGTATTTCAAATGCAAAAATTCCGTTAAAGAGACTTGGTCGACTGTAAATGATCTTAAAAATAAGCACTCATCTACTGTTACGGAACTCTGATGATTTAAACGATTATTTTTCATCCATTGCTGATAATAACATTTCAAACATATAAAGTTTGATGGAAATCCTATCTCATATCTAACTTCGAAAATCGGCAATAATCATAGTATGTTCTTAAATCCTGTCGATAAGAATGAATTAGTAAAAACTATTTCTGATATAAAAAATAAATCTTCTACCGGAGAAGATGGTCTGTCAATTAAATTGTTCTCCACCTTCCAATCAAACACATTGTCTTATTTCAACTACCTAATTAACGATTCTTTCTGTAAAGGGATATTCCAGGATTGCATAAAAATAGCCGTCATCATTCCGTTGTATAAGAGCGGATGTAAAGATAATGTATGTAATTATTGACCCATATCACTGTTATCGGTAATTTCAAAATAATAGAAAAAGTTAGTTAAAAACAGATTACTGTCGTTTCTGGTGCAATTTTATATTATCAGTGACTATCAATTTGGCTTTTTTGACAAATCATAATATTACGGATGCAATGTTTTTCTGTATTGGGAGAAATGGGGGAGTGTAAACAGAAGGAGGTGTCAAAGGTTGGTAAAGCAATAAAACTCTGAGAAACGCTCACTGATATAACAACAAATCCTACTTCCACGTCCACGAAGACATCAGTCACGTGATCCTGGGCAATGCAGAGCATTAAATATTATGTAGCAAACGGAAGAGGGTGAAGGTGAATTTCCAGCACCCTTAAATAACCGGAACACATCGGCTAAGAGAAGAAAACTCCAACAGAAAATCACCCGATCCCGTCAGGTTAGCAACCTACGGGCATTGGTATATAATGGGTGATTCAACAAGACGTTGCATTTAAATATTCTAAAAAATGTTCTTTTATTGAGAATTCCGACAATCTTTTATATCAGTGTCTAGTGGAAATATAGCCGTTAAACATGAAAAATAATGTCGGTTAAATGGCGCCCCGGCTGCTTTGGCA
Source organism: Abscondita cerata (assembly GCA_030710515.1). Taxonomy (NCBI): domain Eukaryota; kingdom Metazoa; phylum Arthropoda; class Insecta; order Coleoptera; family Lampyridae; genus Abscondita; species Abscondita cerata. Next base: position 225,805 of record JALBCR010004434.1, read on the forward strand.
ACACGTTTTGCATCACGTTTCCGCAAGGTGCCGGCCCAATTTCGCCAATAGCGCCACGAATATTCTCTTCCAGGTTTTCCAGGGATTGAGGATTGTCAGCATACACTTTTGCCTTCAAAAATCCCCACAGAAAAAAATCGCACGGCGTCAAATCGCACGATCATGGCGGTCAATTCACCGCCGTCTTTTGCCTAATTAAACGGTTCGGAAATTGTCGCTCCAGCATTTGGATAGTAACTCGGGCCGTATGGCTTGTAGCCCCATCCTGTTGAAACCAGATGTCATCGTCGACCATTTCATCAATTATTGGAAAGAAATAATCTTTCAACATCGTTTGGTATCGCTTGCCATTGATTGTAATGCATCTCTAAAGATGTACGGCCCTAGCACGTCTTTGCTCCATAGTCACGCACCAAACTGTGACTCTTTTGGGATGCATTGGTCTCTATTGAATTACTCTTGGGTTCTCCGTACCCCAAATACGGCAATTCTGTTTATTAACATAGTCGCCAATCTCAAAATTCGCTTCATCTGAGAAAGATGATTTTCGATGAAAAAATCGGCATCTTCAGCAATCTTGTTTAGAGCCCAATTGACGAACTCGCGACGTTGACCGTGATCAGCTGGTTTTATTTCCTGCACTAATTGAAGTTTGTATGCATGACAATTAAGGTCTTTGTCAAAATACGCTGTACAGTCGAACAGAATAAGTTTAATTGTTGTGATCTGCGTCGGATTGAAATGTTGTGATCAGCCTCAAACTTTCACTCACCGAAACAATATTGTCGTTTGACCGGCCCGGTCTTACACCGTTAATGATTTATGATCACAAACTGAACCAAATCGCTTGAATTTGTCGATTACATTTTGCACAGCAGTGCGTGAAGGCGCGTTATTTTACCACACAACGTGCGAATTTTCGCATTATTGTCAAAATAATTTCACCATTTTCGAAGAACGTGGTCACGAAAAGGACGCGTTGTTCGACCAAATACCTCTGCATTCTTGAATGGCTGAAATGGTGGAAATGGCGCGATTGTCAAAATGCAACGTCTTGTTGAATCACCCTTATTATATTGCTCACAGAACCAGGTAAATTAGCTTCGAATATGGACAGAATGTTACGATGACGACCCGGCAAACGAACAGGACAAGAGAATAGGTGCATGGAAGGGCATGTCTTGGACCCAAAGAGATCAAGAGATAATTATGGAAATATCACAGAAGAAAATTGATATATGCTGCATCTCTGAAACAAAAAAGATAGAAAAAGACACACAAGCAATAGGGGATTACTTCTTGATATATAGTGGAAGGAATAAAACGAACGTGCAACTGCTGGTGGGTGTGCTCCTGCATAACAAATTTAAAGAATATATTGACGATATTGACTATGTTAACAAAAATATCCTAAGAGTGACGCTGAAGGTCGACGATAAGCACTTCCACATACTAAATGTCTACGCTCTTAACATTGGAAACCAAGAGAAGAAAGAAAGAAACTTTTATGAAGATCTGCAGTGTCAGGTTGAAAACTCCAAACGAATGACAATATAATCGTAATGGGCGATTTAAACGCAAGAATAGGGAACGACTCCATACCCTGTGTCAAAACAACGCTTCAACAAAAGCATGCACAACGAAAATAGAGAAATGCTTCTTCTGCAGCCAAAATAAATTTAGAATTAACAACACATTCTTTGACCATAAATGGCATTATAAATATACTTGAGACAACACAAAGGGGTCAACAGTCCATCATAGACTAAGCCATAACCAATAGACATATCACACCTAATAAAGTCCTAGATGTACGTACACTGAATTCAGACAATATTGGAAGTGATCATGACTTGCTCCTATGTAAAATAAAATGCAACACCAACCAATGAGAAGAAAAACAGCACAATATACTGAAAGATTAAACATAGAACTAATGGAAGATGACGCAATTAAAGATCTGATATTTTAACCACAAGGATAAAATACTATGGGATAAGAGGACTCTACTCAAGTGGTTTGCATTTTACCTAAACAATAGAAAACAATACGTCAAAATCAAAAATAAAAACTCAAATGCAAATAATGTTATGCACGAAGTTCCACAAGGATCGATTTTTGGACCAATACTATTTTTATTAAACAATTAAAAACAATCCCCAGTGAACTAAATGTAACCACCGCTAGGACAACATATTTTGCTCTTTTCGAATCTCTTTTGCGATATGCATTACCGTTTTGGGATGACTGTTGTAAGGGGAGATATAACATAATATTTAAATTACAAAAAGAGCTATCCACCCTTCATCGTAATGGCAGTGTAAATGTCCATACTATGCACTATTGGTCAAGAACCAATCCGCACTGGATGCAAGTTCAGCACCAAGGTCGTTGGTCAGTAAGTTGTTGGGCAGGGATTCCAGAAAGGCAAATTATTGGTCCATTCTTTTTAATAACCAACTAAATGGCCACAATTACTTACAGTTTTTAACAGAGCAATTGCCGATTCTGTTAGAGGAAGTGCCCCTAAATTCGAAGACAAATGCTGTTCCAGCAGGATGGCTGTCAGCCCACTTCGCAGTGAATGTTTGTCAATTGTTAGATGCCAACTACCCTGGTAGATGGATAGGACAGGGCAGCATTTTCCATGACGGGCTAGATCACCGGATTTAACATGCCTGGATTTTATTTATGGGGTCGAGTAAAGATATAGTTTTTGCAACCGGACCCACTACACGTGATAACGAATAAGGGACTGTATGCAAACTATTTCAGTAGCTGAACTAGAGAGTGCAGTTTGGTCTACGCGGGAAAGAATACTTAAGTGCATCGAAAACGATGGACGTCAGTTTGAACATTTAGGACGGCATTAATTAAATTGTTTCAACTAATTTAAATTTGTTTTACACGTAAAATATGTAAATAGTCAGCGGTCAAACCTTTGTTTATTGATATTTTCGGTTTGAAAAAAGATAGGAAGTAGCGGTTTGCGCCGACTGTTTAGGAATTTTGTCCTCTATTTAAATGTGTAAAAAGATACATAGAGTGCTATTTAAAAATCTCATGACAATGCGCAATAACTGTTGTAATGTTAAACAGCGCCCTCTAGCTATCACGTCAAAATTTATTCGGACTATCTTTATACAGCATATTATTAAGTAAAGAAGCTCTTTTAAACGAGAGACCTAGTTTGTTCAATTCTGTTAACTTATACCGAAGGTATTTCTATTTAAATAAAACTTGTTTGACGTTCCCCCACCACTACATTTTATAAGAAAGAGTAAAATACTCTAAACAAAAAAATCAGAAATTTTGCAATCTTTACTATGGCAATATTTAAAATATATTTATATTTGCATATTTTTGGAGAAAGAACCAATTATATGATCGACCATAACAGTTTCGCCCCCTAGCGGCCATCTTACAAACTTGAAAATAATTTCCCGCGATTTCTCGTAGCCAATTTACTTTTTCAATATTGTCAGATTAATAATTCCCGAGATATAGCCGGCGTCTATTTTTTAGTTGGCCACTCGGTACAAAGTTTCATAAAAATCGAACCGGTGGTTTTCTTGATATTTTGTCTATATACGGACGGAATACTAGCCGGCCGGCCATCGGACAAAATTTTTTTCATTATAACCTACTATCTCTAATTCGTCGGGGTGCTAAAATTTCGGTTTGGAAACCGTCGCGTAACTCCCATGTTATTTCATAAGATGTGGACATAATAATAATTTTCACAACTCATTCATATTTCCTAAATATTTACTATAATATTAATTTTGGCGAGCAGGAAAATTTTAAATTCAAGTTAGAATTGATACAGCTTATTAAATAAATAGAAATCGAAACTGTATGTTCGAATATTCAAACATGAACATAGCGTTGTATCGCGTTAGCTTCAGGGTGTTTATTTCCATTTAGTGGTTTAATCAACATATTAACTATAACGTTAATATTTAACGCAACAAAAATGCATAATAATTATGTAGTTGCACAACACATTAACGTCCATTATTCAAATTTGCATCTATTATTATGTTAAACACCACCGACGCCTATAATTAATACAAATAGCAGAATGGAAAGTAAATTATGTTACAAAATCATGCCTAGTTTGCAAAGCTAAGGGAAATTCATTTATTTTATGTTTAAATAACGCAAAGTTTTGGTGTGTGAACTAGTTTTACACATCAATTAATTTAGCTAATTGATTGTTTAATACCATAACGATTACTTCAAAAACTCAGTTGTTTGTCTTTCTTCTGGAAAAATATCGTCCTCTAATTTTGTTATGGTTTTTATTTTGTTGTTAATTTTTTGTATTACATTTGCAATTGCACAGAAATAAAGAAGAGTCGATGTAAAAATAACTTAAAAAAACAAAATTAGAAAAGACACAGACGCTTTACAAATCTCGAATTCAAAACTAAGTAATGATTACTTTATTTAAAAATTACCAAATTTCAAGAAACCAGTTTTTATTTCGCCATTTTGTGTTAAATTGTTTGTTATTATCTTGGTTCTGGTCTAATACTGACCTAATAAAACATTGCGAATGCATTTGGTGCTGTACAGGATGGAAGTAAAATTTTCATTACATTAGATTTCATTTCCGACGTAGATGTGATAGAGGAGATATCATTACGTCACTTGTCCCTACCACTATTCTCACTTTCTTGCCACTCTGCTACAATTCTACCAAACCGTATACATTTGATGGCATGGGCCAATAACAGATACTTATACTTTTAGAGATTTCTCTGCTTTTCCGAACTAATTGAGTTTGACTGCCGCCTCCCTTTTGACTAATTGTTTTGAAATCCTACCTACAATATTGTCCGTCTATATACTTACTCGTTTAGTAGTTAGTACGTCTGGTTATTTCTGTCTGCTGCGACAAAAGCCACAACTGACGAAAACTGCTACTTTCTTTTAAGTTACGACTTCCGTACGAAAGATCCTAAACCTCCATGTCCTTGTTAACCAATTTGCATTCGGTCATATTTGAGTCACCTGTTTATTAACCAGCCTGTATTTATCCGTTAACAAGCCACTAATTAGTTAGCTAGAATAAAATTGTCGCATAATTGGCTAAGTCCGACTGCACCAAGTTAGATACACAGCAGGAGGCTTTGTTAACATCAAGAGCAAAACCAAGTTTGTGTGGCTTCTCAAAAACACCAAGCTGGTTAAGAGATAATTAAGGAAATGATATTCGGAAATATGAACCGACTAGGTTTAGGTGTAGCTTCTTCGGTTTATAAGTGAAATGTGTGTCTAACGACATCTCGTGTAATAAAGGACACGTATAAATAGTATAAGCTAAGCAATGCCAACAGATAACTGTAAAGACGGTTTCATAATCTTGACTAAAAATAAATACGTTTCAATTATTAAAACGCCACCGGTAAGATTGTTTGTGAATAATTATTACTTACAGTTCTACCAACTCTTAAACAAATCCCGCACGACGCAAATAAATTTTCTAAATTTAAGGATTACTAAAGTTTCTAACGACGCTATTACTTTACCAGGTTGTTACATTAGCAAAGAGAGAGGCGAGTCTAATTAATGAACCTTAGCGGAAAACATTAAATTTTGTCACGAGCCTTTCGAAGAGCAACTACCGAACTAGCTCAAATTTTGATCGGTACAGTCGTCGGTTAGGAAAGTGAATTTAGTCGACGAAAGATACTCGAGGAAGTCGGTAAACAAAGGTTATTTAAAATTACGTACTAGATAACAAAGTGGTGTAAAATTTATTGAGGTTGCGGAGCGAGGTTAGAGTGTAAACATTTAGTAACGAACAGCGATATGCATACAAATAAATAACGTTACGCGTACTAAAATAATCGACGTATCAGATTCCTGAGGCTACACTTTTAAAAGTTCTAAAGTTTACAGTACCTTTTGATAGTACGGTTGCATTAGGGGCCAATGAGAAGTCGTAGTTGCCCGCATAAAATGGCGTTAACTCTCCAAGTTGATAACAGTGAATGATCTTTGACCCAGAAATCAGTGAAGACAGTCGTTATTTCAACTGTAACGTCGTCTCGGCTTGTAAAATTGGCAAACGCCCAGAAGATACGCCTAAAAAAATTGAGGTACATGTTGATACCCGTTGTGTACGAATGTTATTGAACTTTACAGCGAGCATAAGAATCACTTCGAGCTAAAATAAACGTTCGATTATAATCGATGGAGAAGAAAATGTCAGATTAAATACCTGTCATGTGCTACACGCCGCAAGACAAAAATCCGCACCATTCTCTACCACGAAGGATTGTACGAAAGTGAAAGCGGCAATCTGGCCGCTAGTTTTTAACCGACAACCGAGCGTTGCCGAACGAATCTTCGCAACAGAACACAGGCCACCTATTGGCGTCCGACAGAACCACACCCGATAAAAGTGGTTACAATACTGGGGCAATGGAAATTTTATTTTAAAATACAGAAAAATCCTGTCATAAGGTCCATCTTTTTTACAGAATAATTTAATGACACAACGATATATTTTTTACGGTATTTATAAACTTTTTCTCTTCTTATTTAATATATGTCGATATCTTTATTATTATAGAAAACCCAAATTCTATAAAAAATGTTGCTCAATGATGAAGATTTTGTGGAGGTTAGTACAATACAATACAATAAGTCCCAAATTGAGTAGGATTGTAGGGCTATGTTTTGTTATTAATAAATATACAGTTTTGGTTAAATGGACAATAATGTACAGTTTATTGTGTTCATGGATTTCGACATAATGCTAGTAACTTTATTTTTTAAATGGATGCCATTTTGAATTTTAGTCACAGAGGGGTAGTGGATGTACTTACTATTTTTAGGTCAAATGCATTCACACTGCAAAAGGAGAGAAACAAGAGGGCGCCACCTAGTAGATTGTGTAGGAAGTATTCTGGGGTAACTAGGAGCTCCAAACACAGAAAAACCGTAGACTAGTATAGATAAAATTTTTTTCAAACGACTAGACCATAAGAACACGTAAATCAAATAACATAGAAAATAAATATGAAGTAAACAGAGACACAATACAAATTATTTTATCTATAAAGAGAGTCAAACTATGTTTTTGTAGAAAAGTATTCGATCCGCCAACAATAACCTCGGCAGGTTTGTTATTCCTATACGAACAAAGGGCGAGATGATAGATTATATAGCTACAACAGAAACGAAGACGACTGGATGTCGATGGCTCGATGACTCCAAACGATACGTAGAAGGTCACCGCGTTATCTTTGAGGAACCTCTTTTCGACAGATAAAGCACCAATACAGAGACCAATTTTTAGTGATCAGTCCTCATAGAATGGGTAGATTTATTGATAACCAATCTTATTCCACGGTTTGTAGATTATATAATTATTTAGTATCCATAAACTAGTATCCCCGTTGGAGGTCTACACATGGTGAACAAAATAGTGATAAAAAGGAATCCACACAGGTAGAAATATAAAAAATACTACCCACTACGAATGAAAAGTGCTACCTGGTGATTTATGGGAATCCCCAAATTGGATGTTCAAAATTACGACATCCTCAAGTTTATCGCAACGTTAGCGAAGACACAAACCCAAAAAGAAAACAGTAGAGACAATGGAAAATTCTAAAATTCTAGATCGGTATCGAACAGGATTTCTACCGATATGTATGCATGTAATCTTGGTTGCATACCCACAAGAGAATTTTCTACTAAACAAATTATTTTTGCAATACCAACATGGTATTTTTGGTTCCGGAATAACCAAAAACCGTTACACAAGAAAACAAATGCTTATGTGACCAGCTTTCAAACTAAATAAAACTTTAAGCTGTCAATTTTTATTTATTTATTATATGCATATGTGGTGTTATGGGGTTGAATAGCACCGGTTATTTTAGAGGAAGAAAGGACGTCAATGACCGGGTTTATGTACGATTTATTACATTATGCTACGTGAGTTAGTATTTACAGAATGGTGCGAACTACTGACCGTGTGTGCGTACTCTATTGTCGTACGATGTTGCACTGAAATAGTCGTTTTATGCGCGAAGCATTACTTGTTTTGGTTGACTGTTCTTAAGTACATCACTACTTGATTCTTAACCTACTATTTATATGTCTGCAAAGTAGATTACTTGCAAAGTCGATAAGGCGGGTTGAGCTTCCTATTTGTCAGCGTTTGTTTTCTTAATGCTGACTGTGTTTGTTGATGTTCCGCGTTTCGAGGAAAGCGGATATTAATAGGTTATCGTTGACAGCCCCATACAATCTTATGTAGATACAAAACATATTACGTTGCTCATTTAGTGAGAAACTGGATATTTTATAATTAATAATTTAAAATTGACAGTAGAAACTTTTATTTAGTTTGAACAACATAACATTTTGTTTTCAATCAGAAGAAAAAGATTTTTTTCAATTATAATATTCAAGTAGCCGCTTACTTAAAAAAGTAAAATTAGTAGAGCTCTTTCATTAGTTATGAATTGTTGCGCATACACCAAAACTTACAATTTTTCAGCCGCATACCATCCTAAAAACATCACGTTTCTGTAATTTAGTTTTCTTCTTAAATTTAAATTTAATTTTATAGTTAAATAAACAACTATGACTACATTACTTTGTAAACATACACTTGAATTTTTGCTCGATAGTGAACGAGATGTTTTCAGGTTGCGTAATATTAATAATTTCCTCTCGTTGTTTCTCTATCTACCTTTTTTTAAAGGAATGGAACACTAAACTGCAGCGCCTATATAACAAACTGAAAAATACCAAAACTGCACCAAAAAAACTTCTACCAGTAAAAGTTTGTTTTTTTGGTATAGGTTTTGATGTGTTTCAGTTTGCAACTTTTTATTTTCTGCTTATTTCACGGTTCATAACAAAATATATTAACTATACTAACAGTATCTTGAGAACTATGAAGCAACTTTGTTTTAACATTTTTAATTTTATAACTTTCACGATAAGGAAAATATTGAATTTTTCGAAAATTGAGTCTTTCTACTCTTTCCGAATAACTTTGGAACTGCTCAGAATTTTTTAGTTTTCTTAGCTAAATCTGTACCAGAATATACATGCTGTACATCATTACCCATTTAAGCGAAATTGTATCTTCATTAATAGTAAAGAGAGACATCTATACAATCCTGCTCAATTTGTCACACACAGTATAGTTATAATATTATAAGATAATCATTGACAATTTTGTGCTACATTGAGGCTTGGTATTGGTACGTGCGTCTTCTAACAAATTGACTAGAAGGATTGCCCTTATCGAAAATCTTATGCAATTACTAAACTTTAGAAATGTTTGAAATTGTACAGGGCGTTTAAGATAAGAGGCGAACTTCGACAAGTTGAATGTTCATTTAGCCGCTTGCGTCAAATAGAACATACTGTATGTTATAATATTAATAGTTTCCAGTATTTCATATGCTTAACATGCACAGTTATTTCACAAAATTATTAATTTATTATAAACATCGAAATATTTAAAGTTGCATTAAAATATCTAGTTGAATTGAAATTCTTGCATAAAAATATAGCATACTACATATTTCAAAACAAAGAATAAATAAATAGAGAAATCTCATTGTAAAGGTATAATGATTTCTGAAAATTAAACCACAGAAAAAAATAGTAGTGGCTTGTTTTGGGAGAGAGAGAGACACACCTGGATAATTAATAGAAGAAGAAATGAAACTGGAGAAAGTAAGGTAGAAGCAGGAAAGAGATCGATAAGATTTGGAGGAAAGAATGGAGAATAGAATATAATAGGAAGAAGGATCGGAAGATGAAATAACAAAGATGTGGTTAAGATAATAACATGCAAGAAGGGAGAATGAGGATCAGAGAAGGGAAGATACAATATTGGACACGTAGATATAATAGTGGAAGGGACCCAAGGTACTTAACAGGAGAGCTCTGAATACAAGAAAACTGATTATAGCTAGGTTTAGATTAGGTAATGAAGAAACTAAAATAAATATTGGATGAAAGACGAAGTAAGATTATGTAGAATGTGGAAATGATTGGGAAAATTTAGAAGTCTAATTGTGTGGAAATTAAGGGACGGAGAATGAGGAGCGAAAGTTTGACTAGTAGACAAGGGAGATGATAGAAAGTGGATGAAAGAGGTGGACAAGAGATTAAGATGAGTTAGAAAAAGGAAAGAAAAAATAATGACAGTAGAGTAATTGTCATTTTGAATTACACTGTGAGTTTTATTTATTTAAATTACTTTTTTTTTATTGTGTGTGGTCGAATTCCATTTGTTAATTTTAAAGGACAATTAAAAATTTTGATTGATAGTAGTGGTTAGATATTTGTAAATTGATAGAAGAAAAGAGGGATACAAAGCTTCCATGATTTCATTACATTTTTCAAATCATTTCGCATGGTTACAACATAGTGCAATATTCTTCCTTTTACGTTGGATTTACGTTACGTAGATTTCAAGAGGTATCTTGGGTAAAACGAATTGAAGCACTTAACAGATTTGACTAGCATTGTAAGTTAAATAAGTGTCATCTTTTGTATTGAATATTTTATGCTTTACTTGATTTTGATGCATCAGGTCTTTTTGTGGCTAATTTAAATCCAACAATTTTCATTGTTTCCTCTGTAATATTAAAAACTCTCAAATAGTTTTAACATTCGTTTTGGAAACGGGTCAAAAATGTTGTATTTTGTATCTATTTCAGACACTACCTGTTTAAGTTTTGTATCATTCTTGTTTAAAAGCTTTAGAACTGTACATTATTGTTGTTAATTTTTTTTTTATTGTGCTCCAAAGCTTTTACTATTTTTATTTATTTTTTTTTACTAATTGTTGTTTTTATCTACGAACCATCCTAAATTTTTCATTTATCAAAATAATCTTGACAAACATTCGTCAAACAATAACAATTGATTGTATTAGATTAGATTTGATTTATCTGGAGTTAACGTTGCACTGAATTAATCGTGATTATTGTGCTCCCAGTTCATCATTTAAATACTTCCCACAAGCTAATCTCCTTAAACATTGTTGACACGCAGACTCAATGGGTGACTTCCTCCAGGTTCACGAATTGCTCTCCAAAACTTCTACGTCTTCTGAAGAGTGTGGTATCACTCTCCGCAAGTAGATGAGCCGGGACATTTAGTAAAATGTTGCCTGTGAGAATTTCTGTGTATTCCTGTTAGAATCTATGACCTTCTTAAACTTCGATCCGGAACGTTTCTTGTATTGTGGAAAGAATTTGGGTTCAATGAAGGGGTAGCTTTCTAACCCAGTGTGTTTTGAAATCTAGATAAGCTTGACATTATTAAGTGCTCCCAGCTTGTTTAGTTTGGTTTTACAGATCTTTACTATCTTTGAGTTTATGACAACTATGTTTTTCCTAACATATCTTCCATCCAGGTTCAAGTGCATATACTTTCACTTGAGAAGTAGAGGTAGGTTGGCCCATAGATTCGTTGTACCTGGTTTACGCCTCAAATAATCAGGGGTACCTATTATTGATATCATCTCTAAATGACATCAGCATGGGATATTCTCTACTGAGGAGGGTTATATCCCTTTCATTCTTAATCATTCGTAGGAGAGACAGCTTGGCCTTCCTCTAATGACAAGATGAATTGGGGTCAGTCCCTGTATATTCTCCATACCTGCGGTGGGGCAGGTGCCCATTGCTTCTGTGATGCAAACTCATGCTGACCTATGTATTCTTTTGGGTTTTTCTTCTGAGTTATGTCCTTGGCGTTGTTCTACCAGACAACAGCACTATTAAGTAAAGCAAGGGCCAAACCATCAGGTAACATGTACAATGTACATTCATCGCAATATTTTGAGTTTACATTTTCATTTATTTCCTACAAATCACTTACACACTATTAATCCTCTGGTAGCTTTTCCAATGGCAGCCCTATATTTGTAACGGTTTGTTGTTGTTTAACAAGAGAAAGCGACAGCTCTAGCATACAACGTAGAAAGAAAAGTAAGGAAATTTGGCTCGACGTAGGGTGCACTAAATTCGTGGAGAATCCAGTATTTATAGTAGTCAGAGTAGCAGCGTCCGCTTTGTCGGTAGTGAGGGGTCTTTAGAAAACTATAAAGAAACAGACTGCTGCCTAACAAGGCGTCACTTAAGGTCCTAATACGCTAAATCAAACACAAATCAGAGAGACAAACAGACAATTCAATTCAGCAAACAAATCTTAAAGTACAAAAGGAGAATGTGAACGAAATAGAGGACTGTCGCATATAGTTACGTGCGTTAGCAACAACAATAAATAAAGCTCGCAATTAATGTGTCAAATTTCAGGTAAGCTTTTTTAGTTACACCTAAATTAAAGTTAGCGTTTTAATTAAGGATTGGTTACTAAGAAGGCTCTGCGTACACACGTCACTTACACACGGGGACTTAAAACTAACTTAATCTCGGATTAAAAACGTAAGTACCTCCCCCCAACCCAAGAGGCCTTTTGTTTTAGCTTCAACCACTCTGAGTAGTGCGCCCGAGCTTGTATTGAGCTGGTTAAAAAAAACAAACGTCGGCTGTGGAGCATACCCAGAGATTAATTGCTTAAATACTAGAGATCAAACCGTTCTATGTCACATGTACGTGAGCTTCATAGACATTAATGTTAAAAAGGTTACTTAAACATTAAAACTTAGCTGTATTCTGTAGTATGCAGTTCCGAGAATGAAAGTTTCTGCTAGCGACAGTACTCGACAGCTTCCAGAAGGTAGGTAACCTAAGTTTCCCATAGGACGGGTATGTAACGAAGAACGGAGGGTCAATATGTTCCCTCGAAGTAGAAATTATGAAGCATGAACGACCTGCAGACCGTAGTGTCCACCGGTTGTTTGCAGTTAACTGCATGCGAAACCGTGGTTGTCGATAAATTTTATAGGGAAAGGTTTTTAATTAACCATTCCATCACCCCCAGGAGTTATCCAGGTGTAATACACGATGAGAATATAAGGTCAACGCACGTGCTAAGAGCATACGTCGTAATTAGAACTAACACAATCACGAAAGAAAAGAAAGCGAGGTATACTCACGGTGAATTCGGCCGGATTTAAATTTAAACACCAATTCGACTTAGAAATCTTGAATCACACATTAGTAATTTATGAATACAATTTTGACTTAAAGAAGCACACCAAAAACACCCGTGTAGAAAATGTCCGCTGATCGTCGAAAATTAGCAACATGCGCGGCAAATTCGACTTTTGTCGTAACGTTCTACACACAACACACGTTTTAAGAAGGCTCTCGACATAGGTTCTACCTTTCCCAAATAAAACCGTAACCGATTATTCTCAGATACTAGAGAGAGGTGCTGACTTCCATGATAGTACCATTTATCATAATTGGTTTAAGTTGTTGGGGTTAGTCCCCAGCCCAACAGGTCTCTGTGTTTTTCAATCCGTCTTGGACAACTTCACAGAGAATTCCTTCAAATTTTTCTTGCATATGATAAGAATGCCGTCTGCTTAGTCTTGGCAGAGTACTCATCCATTAGATAGAGTGCAGAGGTCATCTACGACTCATTAGTCGTGATAGTAGTCGTTCTCTGCCTGCTCTGGCTTCTACATTTTTATTATTTTTTATTTTTGTTTTAGAAGCCCCGTCATCCGTTTTGAAATGGTGAGGTCTACTTGCTTTTTTACTAATGCCTTTTGCATGGACTCAAGCCAGGCATTATCAAAAGCCGTTTCAATACCTAGGAAGAGACATATAGCAATTTTAAGAAATAATGACGAGAGACTTATCGGTTTGTAGGTTTTTGGTTTGGTAATGTCCTTCTTTCCAGCTTTTGGTAAAAATACTACCTTGGCCGTTTTCTTTGCCTGTGGTGTATATTCCAGTGCCAGACTGCTCTTCAAGATATTTATTAGAAAACAAGTTCTTTCTCTCTTTTAGATGAATGAAATTACTCCATCTTTACAGAAGCTGTATACGGACTTATTTCCAGATTTGTCTACTTTGACTGCAAATGATGTTAACGTGTCGGCAACTAATGGTCTTTTCCGATGCGACCCTTCTCTATTGGATCTTGGAAACATAGGAAGTGGGTGTGCAGAGGATGTTTATTTCTCCATTTCTGCAAGCTGGGGTTTTGTGAATTCTAGTTACGTTTGAAGTAGCCCGAAATCTTTTAACAGAAAGTCTGGTAGCTATTAAGATTTGGTTTTTATTTGGCGATTATAGGAAGTCAAGGTGCTCTATACGTTTTCAATCTTATAAAGCCTCCTTGTTTTCTTTCTAAGCTCGTTTAGATTGAAATGCCACCAAGTCGTATTCTTACCTATTGGTGGTTTTGCTTAATGCACAGCTTGTGTGCATCGGCATCGCAGCCATAACCAGGGGTATATCTCTTCGGCTGCACTATTTTGCCAGTTCGGATACCGCATAGAAGGAGCGTCCTCTTCTGCTGAAAAATACCCAAATGCGACAACCATTTCTATTTTCTATCATGGAGGTTGAACTTCAAAAATAACAGGATAAAGTCTCTTGTCATGAATTTTGAAAGACAGATGCAGTTAGTATTGTTCCTAATTAAAACACAGGCAGGAAGGTTCTTGTGTTTGGTGTCGTGTATTATTCTACCTTCTTACAAAACAAGTCTTTGATCCATTCGTTATGTTGTCGAGGTTCTTGTTGTTTTGTATACATTTTTCTCACCATACTGGAGACCGCCTTTGCGTGGTAGGTGTTTACTTGGGTTACCTTGGTTTCCATTGTTAATGGGAACTTTTCGTGAGAGTGATATTCCCTCTTCCCCAACAACTCTTCTTCGACCGTTTCCTTCTCGTTGGGATGTTCTTTTGTCACCGATGATGTGCCGTTTCCTTTAATGTTGATGGGAGAGGGTCATCATCTTGCACTTCTTGATGGTGACCTCGGATTGGAATATTGCCAAACCGGTAATTAATAACGAAATCTGCAGCTTCAATAGTGGCTGCAGATTTTCGTCGATTTCCACAACTAGAAAAGGTTTTCTCGCCTTGAACTATTAGGAGGAAAAAAGTGTGGTTTGCAGTTTAAGGATATTTGTCTCTCACTTTACCGCAAGATTCACTCCTCTTCATTTTTAGATTGGGAATCTTTTTGTTTTGGCCATCTCACTGCGTTCTTGTTATTGCAAACGATACATGGTTTGAAGTGCATCCCTTCGAGACCAGATACTCTTATTTTCATCATGCTCAATCTCGGCTGTAATTATATCCTCGCAAATGTCACTGGTGACTTTCTATTATTAACAAAGTCCGCTATGTGAAAACAGAAAGAAATCGTCAAAAATTGCACAAGGAACTGCAATTGGAAGAAATTATTTGATAGATACACTATTTGTGGGCTTCTTTTCTCAGTTTACAAAGAAAAAAAAGTTTAGGTATTTATCGGAACGCATTTTATATTAAAAAAACACGTTTCAGCTCTCTTTACCCACTTAAATGGTACATTACTATATACTTCAACGTAGACAAACAACATTCAACTATAAATATATATTGTAATTTTTTTAATCGTTTTTGTTCATTTAAGTTTTAACTCAACCAATAGCTAAGTTAGGTTAGCGTGGTGCATTGGTTCGTCTTGGCAAAGCATTTGCTTTAAGGTTTAGGAAAACCACTAGAAACCTAAACATGCCAACCCCATACCCGCCTTGGTATTCATATGTAATAATATTAATTAAGGGTGTAAACGTTATAGAATAAACATAAAATATAACAATGGTAATAATTATTATTATACTATATTTGCATAACCTCGACATGTTTTCCACGTTTAAATAGCTCGAATGCATTTTTTCTGAAATTAAGAATAAATAAAGCAAAAGTAAAGTTCATACAAAAAGTACACAATAGTAAATACTGTAGTAATAAAAAGATATATAAAGAAAGTCATTTAATATTGTAACAAAGCATCCGTAGACGATGTTAACAAAATTAAATTTTGATAAACAACGGTATAAATTACCAGCCCAAATAGAACACTTCGCTCTGAGAATAATTTCTCTGCATTCCCGCAGTCTACTTTTAGGTCTTGTGAATTTACTTAAGTATCCTTGAATTAATTACTCGTTAAATTGCTCTTACACCATACTTACCTGATACTATTATTATTTCTATGTTTCATGGTGGTCTGGAGTCAGTGATTCGATTTGTTTCCACCAAGACAATTCCATACGACAAGCTCCTCTGTAAAATCGGCAAAACCTGACAAGAGTGATTAAATTTGTTTTTGCAGCAGTTGCCCTTGCTTCGTTTGCTTCGTTTTCTTGGTGCGAAGACTAGGTTGAACGATGTCTCGGTAAAGTCTGCAACACCAAACTGTTACTCACTCACTTACGCTTTTTTTCATACATGTCGTTTAATCATCGAACTCTAAAACCACCTCTCACGATTAATTGTTATTTTCCAGCAATAATTGACTATTCACCAGATTAGAAGAGGTAACCGAAAGACAATCTTAACGTTTATCGTGCACGAGCTGCGCATTTATTAAACAACGTCCTAAGAAATCTTCCTCAAACTGTAACTATTCCTGTATAGAAGGGACTAAGAAGTCTTCACAGTACATAGGGCTGAAAAGTTTTCAACAAATATTGCCCTGTAAAGCGAAGACACCGATTTAATTTTCATAATTCCGTGCCGTATATAAGTTAATTAGACGTTTATTTTTTATAGAAAACCACCGCACCCAAAACAATTGCTGGAAAAATAATTTACAAGCGATTTAATCCGCAGGTATTCCAAAGTTAACTATCATATGCCGGCTGTCCGCCATTGATGTCAGAATTCAGAGCTATGCATTAAATACGAGGGTTGCTACTTCAGTTTTGAGATAAAAAATAAAACAAATATATATATATAATTGGAAATGGAGTTTAAATGGATTTTAAAATATTTTTTAATAAGATCAATGCACTTTGCATGCGTTTGAACCAATTGTCGAAGCACTTTTCCATTCCGATTGAGGTACCTTCAAAACATGTGATTTGAACGCATTAACCGCTTCTTCAGGCGTCGAAAAACGTTGACCTCGCAATTTATTTTTGATCTGCGGGAATAATAAGAAATCATTGGGCACAAAATAAGAAGTGTACGGCGAATGACCCATCAACAAAAACGTTTTTGTTTGAGCTGATGTGTGAGAGCTTGTATTGTCGTGATGGAGAATGATTCGTCTTCTGCGATTGGTTTCCCTGATTTTCCGAACACTACTGGGAAACAAATGCTGGTGTACTATTCAGAATTGACCGTTCTACGTTGCTTTAATAGAACGGTGACAAGTTAAAAACAGGCGACCATTTGCTTTGAAGTGCTTCGTGTGAACAACTTTTGTTGGTTTAAAAGTCTTGACCCATACAGTCGATTGTTGTTTAGTTTTGAGTTCATATGCATAGATCCATGATTCATCGTCTGTCACGATTTTATAGACGTCTTTTGAAAGCACCGCGATTCAATTTTTCAACATTTATTTGCACCAATCGACACGACACGAACAAATCTTTTTTTTTACAGCCAAATGTTTATGCAATATTGAATGTATGCGAGTGGAACTAATGCCCAAGTATGCCTCAATTTTACGGTATGTCACATGACGATCTTGCAATATCAGTTGACGCACAGTATCGATGTTTTCTGGCACAACAGCCGATTTTGGGCGACTTTTACAGAAATTTATCTTGAGATGGTGCTTCATCACCAAAGTCGAAGCGAGTTGATCGACACACTGCTGTTGGTTTAATCCGCTTCAAAAGTCATAGAAAATCATCGCCTTTTGATTTAATTCCATTTTTCACCAAGATGAATGTTTCAAGTATTTGTAAACAACAGAAATAGCACTCGTATGACAACACGTTCCGAGTACGTTCACCATTAAAAATGTCAAACTTTCGATGACAATTAGTCTAATGCATTTAGGAAATTTTATATGGTGACGCACCATTTTCGTATATATCCACTTCAACAAAATTTTGATTGAACAAATAGATTATAACATGCATAACAATCGTTATTCAGCGTATTTCGAAATTCCGCCCGGAACATAGCAACTCTGCGCGTCGATTGAAGGGCGAGAAATGGTTGTATCGGAATAATTTTTGTTTGTAAATGCTTCAGAATTACTTTGTATTTAATAAGGTTCTGTTACAAAAAGTGTCAGGTGGAGCCGAAAAAGAAAAAAAATGTTAAGTCGCTCTGTCGACTTTGAAAGAGCAATAATTTTTTCCCGTTAAACGTACAGTTTTGTCATATAGCATGTTTAAAAATAACTCAAAAACGAATCCAAAGACACTAAGTTTATGACTGTGCGATAATCAAAACGCGAGATATAAAAAAATTCAAAGAAACACAAAATCCAAGATAGCTCGACGAGAGAGGATTGGTTTTAGGGGTACATAAAATTAGGGTTACACTCACCTAGTAAAACCCTTTTTAAATAAAGGGTAAGAGAAGAAATTTATACAAAAATGTTGGGTCAATCCCTAAATGCACTAGACTAAATGTCAGATGTGACATATTCACGTCAGTGTTGCCATATCTCAAAACTTAAAAGTAACCATTTTTAAAAATAGTTCGGGTCAAGACCACAAAAATTTCTAAAATTAAAAAACAATAATGAATTACTTTTAAATAATAAAAAAACAAATAGCTTTCTCAAATATTTCAAGTGTTGAGATTAACACTAGTGAAAATGACAGTATTAAGTTGGTAATACAAATTTCTATCAATTTTGACGAAAAATTTTAAAGTAGAAAATTCGCTACTAGAAAATAAATCTTATTTTCATGTAGATAAATAGAAAAAAATTCTACTTATAGTCTAGTAAGTGAAAGTTTTACTTTCATTTTAAATCGTTGAATCAAAATTGATGGAAACTCTGTATTACCGACTAACTTATGTAATTTTCACTTAAATTAAACAGTAAAATGCCTCGACGTAGTTGACAGTTAATAGTTTTTTTATTGTTGTATCATTCCTTGTTTTTATTATTTTATTATCATTTCGTAGAAAAGTTAGTATTTACTTTAAGCAACTTTGTCAACGGATGTGTAAAGCAGTTACATAAGTCGATCCCACTAAGAATTTGTAAAAATCTTGAATCATGGCTTCTGTAAGTTCGCAAGAGAGTACAACACCAAACAAACTTCGAGAATCACTCTACAGCTATTTCGTCCTTTGGTACTCTTCTGGAGTGAGAGAACTCGAATGAAAGTTCAATATTGTACAAATGCGTGCTATCGCTCATGAGCAAATGTTTCTTCCACAATTAAACAAAACTTTATTTTAAATTTTTTGTATTAAGTTTTATTAAAAAATAAAAGAAATCTAATAATACAATTATTACAAAAATTTGGCTTAGAAATTTAATCTACTTATTGAAAAATGAGGTCTATAAACTGATACGAATGTAGATTACCATCAAGCTTGCACGTCTCTATCTATTATTAAGAGAAACACGATTTCATTTACTACAGAGACTTTGAATATATCGAGACTTTAAGCGCAAACAAGATTTATTATCTATTGAATAAAAATACATATATAAACTTAATGTACTTAGGTGACACGTTGATATTTCAAAATTACTTTCCTTCGTGCGAAACCTGGAGAATTTCCGAAAAGAAATGAGAAGAATACAAGAATAATGCTAAAAGTAATGATAGGAACAATATAACGAGAACAATAAAGTTAAGGTTACCGTAATTTTAGATTTTATTCAGTTCCATCGTACGTTTTACCAAATATTTCCTCTTTAACATATTTCTTCTATTCACACCACTTACGCCGGGTGGTCTTAAATCTACCATTTTACCCTATAGGAATGGTTTTCGCAGCTGCAAATTAAATTTGAAGTAGAAAAAGAGGCACGCATATCGCGCATAAGTGAATTTTATTGCGATGGTGAATTAATGTAAAAACGTGATCGAGTTTAAGCGCTTAATTTTCTTTTATTGTGTAAATAGTAAACTGTATTTAAAATAATTGTACTACATATTATGATGAAATGGCGTGCTTGACTTTTTTCTGATACGTTCGCTGATAACGTACGTGATGAAAATGTAGAAAAATTACCATTTAAATTTGAATCACTACCAAGTTTTGTTTTAAATATAGTCTTTCATTAATTGCTATTTTTCAGAACAAAATGATGGATGTGAACTTCTGAAAATACCTAACCTTTCAATATGCGACCACCTACATTGACTTGTTGACATTAAAACATAAGTTAATGTTTTTTTAACATTTTAATGTGGAAATAACTGTACTTCTTATGTTTTTACTTCTATAAATTATAGTGAACATCAATTTGTAACAGAATCAGAATAAAATGTACTTTATTAGTCGTTTTGATAAAAATGTAGAACTGTTAGGCTGATGTTACGATAGCAGGAACAGGACCACAAAAAAATCAAGAAACTATACAGGGTGGGGCACTACCAACGGAATATTCTGTAGCACTAAAACGATAAATAATGTAAGAAATCTTAAGGCATACATATATCAAGATTATTTGAAACCACATTTTAAACATATTTTCGATTGTACAGGGTGCTCCAGAAACACGTACTATATCAAAGTTGGGTTATTTTAAATGGAACACCTGGTATTTTCTACTATTTTAAATAGTAGGATAAAAAATAATGTATGTTCTTTAACATGTCCCTATGCCAACTTATATCCGTTTCTGAGATAAATCGATTTTACCTGATTTGCAGACCCTCCAAAAAATGCAATAACTTCAAGATAAATAAGAACAAGCAATTTTGTTTTACATCAGCTTACTAAGAACCTTCAACATCCTTTTGCAATATTTACTATTAGGTATGTTATGATGTACAGAGTGTTTAAATATTACCGCATAACGCTAACAACTTAAAACGTAAATAACTTGCGTAACTTAAATGGAACACCCTGTATTTCTGTAGCCTGTTGGAATCAAGAACTAGTTACATTTCAATTAGTATTAGGGTTACCAACTCCTAACTCTGATAGTTTATTTTAAAATTTGCTAGTTTAACAATTTGCAATTTATTGTAATTTAAGTTACCTGTGAGATATCAGTAAAATGAACATTTTTAATGTATAAGCCAATCCAGCTTTATATCAAACCTTAAAAAATTTTTTTTAGAACTAAATAAAAGCAATACCAGACTTATATCAAGCTCTAAGAGTCAGTCGAATCACGCCCACCTGTCACAACAACAGCAACCGCGATTAGTATCAGCAAAAATCGATGACACTGTAAAATAATGGTTTTCGAGAATTATCGTACTACTATTAAAGCGACTTGTGTTACATTCTTAGTTAACAGTTTAAAGTTTGTCGAATGTTTACAGTATGATCGATTTTTGATGTACCAAATAAGGGTTGCTGTTGTTAAACATCAGTAAAATTGTTACCGGTGTGGTTAATTCGACTGACTCTTAAAAAGCAAGGATACTAGTCATAAGCACATTTCTGTTTATTTTTCTGAAAAAGAATAAATATTTTTAAGGTAAATATTTAAAACTGAAAGTTGCAAGATAATGTCCATATTGCGAATATTTCACAGGTAACTTAGACACCAGTACATCGTAAATTGTTAAACTAGTAAATTTTAAAATATCTCGAATACTATCAGAGTTAAGGGTTGGTAACCCTAATACCGATTGAAAGTTGAACAATAGATGGGTTTGTCGTTTGTTAGACCGTGAATAAAACAATTTACATAAGGTTTTCTTTGTTAATAATTAAACGACCTGTTATATTTATAAAATTTAATTAACCCAGTTACCGTAAATGGTTACAAAAACAAAGAAAGGCAGCGTATTTGTAGGAATGCCCGCGCATTTGTTGTAAGCACGCGTATTGGTAGTAATCAAACTTTGTTCGTTAGTCACACAGCGTCTAATGGAATACAATTATAAACAATTTAAACCCAAAGAAAAACGTTTGATTATTTTATTTTTTGATATTAAAAATTTCGTTAAAATTATAAACCACTGTATTATGGATTCAAGACTTTAGGATAGTGTAAATTAAAGAATAATAATTAAAAAGAGTCTATTTATGTATAATATAAAATTTAGTTAATTTAACACTTTGTAGTAGGTAACAAAAAAATTTTATTTGCAAATTAGTGGAGATTATAATATAAATTTATGGCTAAAATCTAAGGTAACTCCTGACTTTTACAAACGGTTTTATTTTGTAACATTATGAACACAAGCGATTTTCAAATATCACAATCAAAAATGTTCAAAAAGTCAATTTGAAAATTGATTGTACCCATTTGATACAAAATGGAGCTACCAGTAGGATATCCAGGAGTGATCCTGGATTCCAGCCAAGTGATCCATAAATTTAATTTTATAATCTTAACTGATTCTGCGAGATTTTGTTAACTATTACAAAGACCATTTTTGGGAAAACATGACATGTAAAAACCGATTAAGTAAAATAACATAATTTATGTTATACAGTATGTCTGTAAAAGTTGGCAACAAATGGGAAACTTTTGTATTATTAATTTTACCAAAAAAATATTCTTTATAAAAAAGTTCTGGATGATTTACAATGCAATCATCAGATATTAACTTTTCAGTCGCATACGGATTGATTTGACAAAAATTATGAGTTTAGTACAGGAGTGAAGTACTTTTGTTTGTAAAATATCGAAGACTGTAATTATGGAAAGTTGATAGAAATAAAAAAACTATGTTTAAATGTGCAATTACATTATTTTACTCAAATTTTTTTTTTATGAATTTTACTCAATTTGCCGATACCGAACCTTGATTTTTTATTTACTAACATTATTACTTCTCCGTTCACGTTCAGAAAGTATTAAACAAATTTATTTATAAAAATCTAATTAATACACCATTAAAACAAAATATGTCAGCACAAATTTCAAATTATACATAATCCACTTTCTCTGTCAATTCAGTTACATTTGCATTGTTATGCTAGACAAAAAAAGAAAAACACTATTTTTTCTACTACTAGCTGTACAGTGGACAATTATTGCGTCTCCTAGCCAACTGAGAAGTTGAATTTCTCTATTAGTGGTTAATAATTTTTCTATTGTTGACCTAGGTTAATAATGGACAATTTCAATTTTTTGAGAATCTAAGAATAGTTGTTTAACAAAACGAGTGAAACATAATTTTGTATATCCAGGAGATTATCTTTAACGTATTTGCTGCTTAAAATTACTTAACACGATAAAATTAATTGAATAAAAAAATGCCATTAGTTTAAAATTCGCGCCCCCATCCCATAACCGCAAATACATAACCTGAATTTATTTATTTATTAAATATGATGGTAGAATCAGTTTCTTCAGGTTTCCCAAAGGAGATTTAACCAGGCGAGTTAAGTTACATGAAGAATTTTAAGTAAATTACAAACATTTTGTTGTAGGTGTTTTGAATGGTTAACAGAATCTGGAAGGTCCGATATGTTGCATAAAAATGTCGACTCTAAAAACTTAACGAGTATGTGGCGAACACTTGCCATTCCTAAATGAATTACAAGTGTCAATTTCTGAAACCCAATATTCAAATGATGCAAGGTATATTGGCGAAGCAATAAATGCCCGTTAACATCTCTAGCTATACCAAAACTACTCAAGCTTGCAGCTCAAATACTCTTAGGTAAAGAAAATCTCCCAACGATTACTTCCCGAAAGCAGAGCACAAATTGTGACAGCCCAAGTGGACTTGAAAAATAAACCACTAAGAAGCAGGAGATATACAGAGGAATACAAACAATTTTCACTAAAATTATATTTTACGAGCCCCAAAATGTTAATTTTAAAGTAGGTTTTAAATTTTTGCCAGCTCAAACTGCTACGTGATTATGGTTAGAGTTATACATAAAAATTTAAACAACCCTTGTGCTACATCTTTACAAATACGATATGCAAAGGTGACAAATTGAAGTCGATAGTATTAAACTGCATAGAAAAGCTACAACTACAATGCGGTGCCAATGTTAGGGCAGTAGTAAAATTTTCGAAACCTAATTAAGAAAGAATAGATGTATCACCGGAAAAACCATACCTTCTCGTAAAAGATAAGAAAATCTATTATTTCTACGATGTCTCCTATTTATTGAAGTCGGTGCAAAATAACTTGATTAAATACGATATAATCTTTAATAACAAAAAGCATCTTGGAAAGACATTAAAAATTTCTACATGTCAGACAAATCTAAACCGCTGCGATTGGCTCCTAAATCAACTAATTTATATATTACTCCGAATAATTTTCAGAAAATGAAGGTGAAATATGCCACACAAGTGTTTAGTGAATCAGTTGCAGTTGGTTTATCAACGTATGTAGCTTTAATGCTTTTTGATTTATTTGCATTCCTGTGCTACTTGATTTTTACAAGAAAAATGTTTATTTTATATTTTGGCTTAAATTTGGCTAATAGTGGAAAAAATAGTATATACACCATGGTTGTGAAGTCCATTATTGCCTTAGCACTTAGTCTTTGGTAACTACGATAATTTTATTTAATATTGGAAAATATGAGTTTTGACTAAATTTAACTATGATTGACCTTGCATGATATATATCGTCGTAGAGAAAAAAAAACTCTATCAAAATAAATTACAACCAACTAGGTTTCTATTTAAGAAAAAAATATTATTTCATAACTCGTAAACAAATGTAGATATTTAAAATCCGTCAACGCCATTTAATTCCCTCAAAATTATCTAAAGAAAGTATTACTACTTTTTTTAAATTAATAAACGACTAGGATATAGAAAAAATATAGAAAAATCGATATTTTCGCTGTAACTCGAAAACAAAGACGATAGCCGTATCTAGATTTTCACCAATGAGTTTCTCTCATAAAAAGAACAGATCGAGACACCGACAACCATTTTCTCTACTCTCTTCTAGTTTACCGAGATACCCTATACAAACGAGGGAAATTTGCCCACCCTGTACATGGATACAAGTAGTGGCTCTATTAACGTTTCTAGTTGACCGTGGATTTAGTCGGTACTGGTGGTATGGTCGATCTACAAACTAAGATTGTTTTTGGATTTGCTGTTATAAATGACTAGTAAAAAGTAGCAGTAGCAGAAATTAAGGGCAACGAGACATACTTCAAAGTACATTTCGCCATATTGTTAAAAAACAATTAATCAATTTCATACGGCTTAAGATTGTATTTGCATATTGAACGATTGTTATCAAAACAGTAATTCATTGTGTCGGTATTGAAATAAATACATCGGTGAAGAGTAAAAACTAAAGTCAATAATGTTTAAATTATGAGAATGACACGTGCTGAAGAACAACGAGGAAAGTTGAAATGCAATGCATCATCTATTTTTTTGTCTGACAGTGGTTAATACATCATGTAATCGTTAACGTTCTTGACGTTGAGTTTCTACTAAGCTATACTTATATAAAATAGAAGTATTAGATAATTATTTGTTTATTCTAACATTACTCACTGAAAATATTGAAAATGATGAATAAGTCGTATGAATTCAGGCAACGATTTCCGCGATATGTTCTTTTTAAATTACATGTAATTTAGTTTAATGTAAAGTTTATAGATATAATATAAAACTTTTTGTTGAAATTAACAAAAAATTGTTTTAATAATGTTTAGGCACGTCTGACTTTTGTGACTTTGAAGAATTATGCAAGACGGTTAGCTACTGTAGTGCCAGACACCGAAAAATTAAACCCGATTACAATGAAACAACGTTCATGAAAACCATAAATTTCGTCGCAACTGATACTGATACTTGAACAAGAGCTAAATCCTAAACCATTTATGAAAAAATATATTTATACTACTCTTAATTTAATCACATTTTAGAAAATATAGAATGAATAAATGTCGTCGATAATGTATTTTGCAACCAATTTTATACTATATTTTTGTGTAATTATTATTATTGATTTAAACATGCAAAAGCGTGCATAAACGGGCCTTTTAAACCTCTAGTTGCCTTTGGGACAATAAATTTACAAATGTACTAATTTATTTATTTATCTAAATGCATATTAATCGTACATCACCATTATTTAAACTATCATAAGACTCCTGATTCATTACTCTACCAAATACATTCATTTTTGGAGCCACAGATGTACCTAATTGTATTATTTCCATTTACTGCCCCAATAATGCACCTTGACACAGTTTGTTTGCGGTCGACTCTTTAAGATACGAATTTGATGCACGTTAAAGACTTCCACCCAACTTGTATATTTTTATCGTCTGAAAAGTGTATTAAGTTTGTAGTTATGATATAAAACAAAAAGAAAATTTTATACTCATAAACCGCTTAGAAACATACTCCAGCTCCGATGTCGTAGAGTGGGTTGTGTGATTGAAGATTGTAGTGGAAGGCTTCTGAAGCAGTACCGGAGACCACCTACAGGATCTCAAGTAGTGTAGGGCTTGAAAAAATAAAACAAACAAACTTGTAGAGAAATGACTAGAGTTTAATTCGACGGGATTATCAGATTATCACCATTAATAAATCAATCAAAGTCTGACAATGTAAGATTTAAAGTGATTAAGTACGCTATGTGTAAAATTGCTCGACGTAAATATAACTTATTTTAAATACTTTACCTTTTTTTATTAAAAATACACATTAGATTCTTCCTGACATTTATTTTTAATTAATTAATTAATTTACAATATAACAATTCTAACGTTTTCATAGTTTACATACTCCCTTCAAATCACGTAAAAATTGAAATAATTTTTTTAAATTTTAAGTAATTTTACAACTAACTTTTCAAATTCTATCTTAACATTATCCATCCCTATTATTAAATATAATCATTCACACCCATTCCTCAATGATCTTCAGTCACCATCTAATCATATTTACTTTCTACGGCTTCCATCATTATTAACTTCATATTTCTTCTTAAATTCATTTCTATTTTTATTTTACTTCTTTTATTATTTTTATTAGTCCCGTCAAATTAAAAATAAAATTTAAAAGTTCCCCAACTTTCCCCTGAATGGAAAAAAAAGAATTATTCAAGGTCAAAGGTCAAAAAAATTGGTCTTTCTCGATTTTCAATAAACGGTAAGTTTTATTATAAAAATACTTTAAACAGAAATTGTAGATCATAAAATTATCTACAATTTTTTACCTCCGAGCTCCCGTTTTTGAGATACAACGATTCAAGAAGTTTGTAAAAGTTGTAATCGTCTATAAAATGCATGAGTACGCCACGTGTATGCATCTCTATGATTTGTAATATATTTAGCAATGATCCCATTACTGCGAATAGCAGAATATTCAGAAGAATGTCGTAAGCTCACTCAGAATTTCCCATATAATAACTGGATATCAGATTATTGAGAGTCCGTGGAGTACATTAGCAACCCCAAAAGAAATAAATTTGTAAAATAGTAATAGTAGTTACCATATTTACCTGAAGCGAAAAGTATCGGTGAAGCCACAACCAGTGTGTAGAAATCTAAGAAATGAAACTAGTAATGATGTAATTCCGCGTGTGTCTCACAAAGTGACCCTACTACGTAATAACAATAACTCATTATTGAATGGATTGTGTGGACATTCTGGCATTAAAATCCTCGGAACCATAAACACCGTGATCTACAAAATAAAAAAATAGTATTAAAGAGAAAAGGTAAATAACATTTTATGAAATAAATAATGACCCAAGTAATGGCTCTAAAAATTGGAAAATAATTATGAAAAAATTGGAAATTCAAGATGGCGGCCAAGAGATTAAAAACAATTCGAAATAAACAAAATTAAAAACAATAACCATAGCGATGTCGCATATCAGAGAAAACCATTGCAGAAAATTTAGGTAAAACGTTAAAGATCAAAGAAGACCATGGAGAAGGCTATATAAGCATGGGCAAGGAAGCCTGAAAAAAAGTCAAATAATTAGTTGTTATTGAATCCACGTCAGTGGGAATAACAAAATTTAATTTTACTCGACAAGGTTCGGAAGGTGAAAGTTCGGTGAACTTACATTGAGTACAATTAATGTTTGTTTACAAAATTATGAAAAGCGCGTATTCAAGTGTAAGTTTAAATATAAATTACGGGCATTGGAATTAGTTAATTACCTTGAAAATAAAATAAATAAAATAACCAAATATAGTAGTACCTGACAAAGTAGTGTTTGATAAACAAATAAAGTTATGTACGTACCTACGTGTGAACCAGATCCACGATAACAAACAGTGTATCCTGAGGTGGTTAAAGGAGTCCTCCTGAAAATAACGAAGAGACAACGAAAATTTGTCCAAAATAATAAAATAAACTCACTGATACGAAGACTGCGACAAAAGGTTAGATGAAATTGTAATTTTAAGTAATTGTAGGATTTTTGTGTAGCATAGTAAAGTTGGTTAATAATTTTAAGATTGTCAGTAAAAACATAACCTCTAAACACACACGCAATAATTACATTACGCCGATTTGAAACGTTTTATGCGCTTCATGCAGGAATTACCTCGCGTTAAGAACGGAATGTTGATACCGTTAGTCGCGTCAAAAAAAATTACATTTATTGTTTGGGTTGTAAAGGTGTGCTAATAAACTACCACATTTATTTTCATAATAAATATAATAATTTTAATTATTTCTCAATGTGTCAT
Source organism: Abscondita cerata (assembly GCA_030710515.1). Taxonomy (NCBI): domain Eukaryota; kingdom Metazoa; phylum Arthropoda; class Insecta; order Coleoptera; family Lampyridae; genus Abscondita; species Abscondita cerata. The sequence goes on from JALBCR010004434.1 coordinate 254,447, forward strand.
TTACGATACCCCTGAGATCAGAGTTTTCAAAGATAAATATCAATCTACAAAGCCGGTTGAGACTTTGCATCCTAATTATTGAGAAAGTAATTTTAAACAAAAAAAGGAAAAAGAAAGGAGCAAACATAGCAATATGTTAAAATATTTTCTATCGGTCATTGTAACTTACACTTATAATATAAAATATACATAAGTTATAACTATCTATGTACAGAACTCCTAAAAAAACTACCTGCTTAGATAAGTATCGATATGCATGTTTCGTTAAAAATACCAAAAGTAAAAAACAAGTACAATTAGCTTGTCTTCCTCTAACCTCAGTTGCTGCTCATCAACATCTTTTTCGGGTATATTACCAAGTTCAAGTGTGGTTTGGTTATCAGCTAGACTCTACATACTGGGGTTGGAAGTTGGTCAACAATTCATTAGAACCAGTCCAAACTTTACTTCACCTGCGCCGGAAAAACTGCTGAACACAATTTTTGCAATTGTAAAAACGGGAAAACGGGTACAATGCTAAATATGGTTGCAAAAATGTCGGACTGTTTTGTTCTCTGGCATGTACAGATTGTCAAGGCCGGTCGTTCTCTAATATTGAATCACCAACAGTGGATGATCCGTTTGATTCCAGCGAGGCGACATGCGATGCATCGCTATTAACGCAGTTTACATGCACTCAGGATGAAGATGAAGAAGAACAAGAACAAGAAAAAGAAGAAAAGACAAACAAGAACAAGAAGATCAAGAAGAACAACAAGAAGAAGAATTTGAAAGTTACGACTCGGACAATTAAATTTCACAACTTTTTCTAATTTAAATTGCTTTATCTTTTCAATCTCTGCTAATATCCATTATTTTACAATAGTTTCAAATTAAACAGGATCACAACTGACCCGTGAAATAGGCCTATTAGGGAATACACGTTAAAAAGTACATTACCTTATAGGTGGCATGGAAACGTGTGCATATTATAACGATTACAAGTTTTTGAATCGTTATATCTCAAAACAGTAGTTTGTAAGAAAAAAGTATACATTTTTTGTAGATAATTTTATGATCTACAATTTTTGTCTGAAGTATTTTTATGATTAAACTCACCGTTTTCTGAAAATCGCGAAAAACTATTTTTACTTTTGACCTTGAATAAAGTTATTTCCATACAGGGGAAAGACGGAAAACTGTCAAATTTTATTTTCTTCAGATTTGTGGGAATTTAGATAGCTTCGAATGTCTAAATTGACAGAAGTATATTATATCTTTTTCATTTAAATTTCATTTCTTAAACTTCATAATAACTTCAACTCCATTGCATTAATCTTGATCTTTCCTTTTATTCAACTTGTTTTCACCATTTTATTTTCTTATTATTTAACTTTTCACTGATCTATGACTTCTGCTTCCTTTACATAAGATGCTTATTTTCACCCTTTTCTATTTTCTTCTTATTTTAATTTTAACTCTTTCATCCTTTACTCTTTTTTCTCATTAACTTGTATCATTCATACTTTTTAATACCTACTTCTTAAACTTTACCATAATTTTTGTAATTCATTCGTTTTCATTTTACATTGCCTTTTCAACTCTTTTTCTTTATCCTTTATATTTTTACAGGAGGTGGATGAGCTTTTTATATCCTTTACAATTTTATCTCTACGGCTGTTTGATTTACTCGCTTTTCCTTGCTTTTTTTTTGCTTTGGCTCTTTCTTGCTCTTAACAATTTTACCCCTTATATATGTTGCTTTCGACTCCAAATGTCAATTGAGTCACTTCTTTTGAATTCCTTTTTATGTACCATTTCATATTTAAATTTCTTACTCCTGTTCTCACTTATGTATTTGTGATTCATTTTTATTTCAACTTTTGCTGCTGCTATTCTATTCCTTGGTTCGACGCCCATTTTATTTCTTCATAATTTTCTACCATTATTTCTTGTATATTTTGTTTTTTCTTCCTTTTAACTTCATTTTCTACTTTATGCTTCATTTGATAGAACCTATGTTGTGTGTTAATTTTAAATTTGCTCGTATCTTGATTTAATTTACTTGTTCTTAATTCTTCCAGTGAGTAATCAAACATTATTGTGATGTGGAAGCGTCCATGGCTTTACAGTCTCTTCATCAACAAACGCTACTAGTATCCTCCTTTATTGTCTTCTTTTCTCTTTTTGCCTTTCCTCTATCATTTTTGTAAATAATTTGTTCCCTAATTTCCAGTGTATCTCCCATTTAACTTTAAACGTAACTCCTCCTTCTTTGCTAATGTCATACGTCATTTGCCTTGCCTCATCAGAAGTTTCTCTATTTTCTTCATAATACACTTCTAATTCTTTTTCATATTCCTTGTCGTTGTTTTCTATATTTTCTATATTCTTTTTAAATCTTCTTTTATATTTGTTTGTATGTTTTAAATCTTCCTTCGTTGTCATTTTCTTCTCCATATTATTCATAGTTGTTTGGATGTTATTAAATTTTTCAAATAATTTTGAAATAATTGTTCTTATAAACTTGGTCCACCTATTGCCTGACCTTGTCTTCCTGCCTCCTGTTCTTCAACTTCGGATAAACTTGAGAACGTCCTATCCTCTTCTCTAACTTTATATACAATTTTGCCCCGCGTTTGGCACAATATGACAATTCTAACGTTTTCATAGTTACCCCAAATATATATCATTACAATATTTAAGCGTCAGAAACAAAACTTTAAAAGTATTTAGCCCTAATAAAGCTGTCTGACATCGCGCGTTGTGCATGCACAAAACATTTAAATTAATACTAAAAAGATAAATTAATCAACGACTGTAGGATCCTTCAGTTTAAAACAGTAAATGCAATTTTCAATTTCAATGACGTTCGTACAATTAACAAAAAGCAATTACTTAAAACTAGATTTACCTGACGTATATCGCTGACAGCTTCAGAGGAACGGTTACATATCATCACAACATATGACTAGCCGGGTAATCTTGGTGATATCGAATAATTTCCTAGAGCGGCCACTTGCCAGTAACCAACTGAAAATCAAAAATATTTCAGAAAGAAACGACGCTAATAAAAATTACCTTCATAAAAGTTTAGATAGGTTGCAACAAAAAACGAATATTGACCAAAAGTATTTACAACGACAACTTGCCTGATACATTTGTTTTTTGCTGTGTTTTAAGAACACTCTATCCGAGGCACCTGATCTGGGCGGAATAAAAGATATTTCTTAAAAATTTGAAGGTATCATCGGTAACAACAAATTTTCTATTTTACGTCGTATATGGTCGAATAGTAATTAGCAAAATAGACCCACTTCTTAAATATCCAACATGCGTAGGTCTTACATTTCTTGCCTCCTGTACAAGCTAAATATCTCACAACCTGAAATTAATTAATCAACATTTTGTAAACACTGTGAAATCAGTACAAACATTTAAGAATAAAAGACTATCGTCAGATGCTGTAACGAAAAAATGTACGTAGTTCCTCTTTTGTCAACACCTAGGAGCTGCAACCCCATGATACCCGCTTCAGGAAATATAATTTTCAAAAGAATTCAGAATATAAACAAAACACTATTAGCACTTCGTCAAACAAGTTAACAAATTCTGACTACACAGGAAGCACATTGCCCGCGACCTTGCTGATTCAACAACAAGCTACTAAATAGAGTGGGATCGTCCGCCAAAAGACAGTTTTGAACAAGAAAGCAAGCAATATATCTTGTTAAAGTCATAGATAACAGATGTCAATTTGTTACAAAAAGGATAAACAGAACAGGAGTATAAACAAAATACGGTCAGCATTTAGCCAAACACGGTTAAAAAATGCTGACCGTACAGGAAGCAAACTTCCAGTTATCTGGCTGATTCAACAACAATCTACTAAATGCAAATACATACAATAGGATCTCACCATATCGTGGATCACCAGTCTCTAAGGAGGGACCCGTATGGGTTGCCATCTGCAACTCCATGATATCCGCATCAGGAAATACAAGTTTCGAAGAATGCGGAATATAAACACAAACAAATAGTGTAGGATCGTCAGCAGAAAAACAGTACAAAGTACAGCACATCGTCAGTACCGACATTACAATGTAATAGGCAAATACCCGTTTCCTGTCCGTTATTTATTTTCACATTACCTCTTCTACTATTTTATCTCTCATTTTGTTATTGATAAAAGTTTTGACGCAAAATTAATCGGTCAGATAGTGATAAGATCTTTAAAATGATGTATCGCAACACCCCATCTCTTATAAAAATCAGGAAGTTGTGAAGTTGCGTGGATGAAGAAATCAGACAAGTTGTTCTACCTGGAATCACAAAATCGATCAGTCCGAGCGTTTTCTAGATTTCCATTTTAAAACTCTTAAATCGGGGTGTAGTTTTGGTTGGACCACCTTGTATATGCAAGCATTAATGTTTCATCATCAATCGTCGCAATATTTTGCAAATAACCGCGTTTAAATAGGACGCCTTTGTAGGTTGTAATCGAAAACTGTTAGTTATAAAGAAAAATTAAGTTTCGCTGTAGCAGGACACACACGTTTTACACCAATACCTGTAAATGTTGTTTTTTTTAGAAATTTAGCAATGCTAAAAACCAAGATCGCGATGAACTTCCATCATTCTAACCTCTTGATTTTAATTTTTTTAGGGACAATCAATATTAAGTTATAAGTTGACTTGTGTCGGCATTTTTTTAATTTATTTGTTTTGGAAAATAAAACTTGTCACGTTTTAGATAAGACGCTCTGTACTACAGTGATTGCAATTCGGTATTTTACGAAATAAATTTAATTCACTCCTATTAAACATGAGACTCTGTTAATGTTTTAGTTATAATTTTGTCTCGAGATCTTGGTTTTAAATAAAGTACGTGGTTTTAAATTTTAGAACAAATTTTAATACAACTAAAATAACAGAAACATGCACAATTTTTATTTATTGATTAAATTTTGATAAATTTTGATTAACACTTCTAATGTCTTTTCTGTGTACAAAATTTTTTATTACAATTTTAACACATTATCCTTATTTACATTTACTGATGACGTAATGAGTGCAACTTTCTGCGATTTTGAACGATAACATCTATGACAATGTTCTTTGTTTGTAATAATCTTGATGCACTTTATTTATTATTATAATTCATTGTTTGATGAACCATCTTAACTTCACACTTGTTATCGTTCGCTACTTGCTTTAGCATGTACACCTTATATATCGATATATCCACATACTATACAATACACATGGTTAAAAATTCATACATTGTAATAACCTTGCAATATGAACGTATCACCTACGTTTATCGAAAAGATTAAAATTAATATAAAATATAAATTCTTAAACACTTAAGGTTGCGAATTCCATTGCTAGATATTATGGCTAATTTTACGTCAATTTGTTAGATACCAACAGGGTTTTAAAGTTTTTGGTTTTGAAACCGAAGCAGGGATTTTCAAATTAATAATTTTTAAACTGTCACGTAGTATGGTAACCTGGGTAACAGATGATATACAATAATATCCGTTTTGGTGTTTGCATGGTTCTTAGGATATATTTGATATATTTTTTGATAAGATAATATATTTTTCATACAAAATTATAAATTTGGAAGTTGGTCTCTACTCGACAGTAATCTATGGGGAAAATAAAATCATGTTGTTTTTGAAAACTATAACTTTGGTTTCCAGGCTTAGTGTTAAAAACATAATACGATACCACACCGTTTATATTTACAGGCAGCTATTATCTTTTGAAGTTGTTCAATAACAACAAAACATATTTTAGTTTAATATAAAAAATACAAATCCATCATAAAATGAAATAATAAATCAAAAATCATCAAAAAAAAATTCTCAAAACAAACCAAAAAAAAAAAAAAAAATTGAAATAAAAATTTGAAAATCTAATTTAAAAAAAAAAAAATAAAAAAAAAAAAAAAATTAAAAAATAAAATATTAAAAAAACAATCTCTACCACACCAATACAAAGAAAAAATAATATAAAAAAATAGTACAAAAAATGTTATTTTTTTATTTTTTTTTCATAATAATTTTCTTTTTTAAAAAAATAATTAAAAAAATAAATAATTATTTTTTTTTTATTTAAATTTTTTTTAAAAAAATATTTGAAAAGTTATTAAAAATAACAAAAAAAGTAATAAATTCTATTTTAAAAATAATATATTCAAAATTATAAGTTCAAATTTTAATCAGTTTTTAAAAAAACAGTGGCGGCTTGTCCATATGGTCATTTGGTCAATGACCTCCCAAAAATTTGACAATATATAAAAAATATTCATTATTACGTGTTTTATTAAAATAGGTAATTAAGTCGCAAGTACAATAACTTAAAATTTATCGGCCGTCGTTCGTAATTCATCCTCTTCAACCTTGGGCTGGCGGTGCGAATTGTCCTCATTGAATTAGATCTACCCGGAAAAACTCGAAAAACGTGCAGCGCCCGAATAAACGCGAACGTCGAAACAATAATCAACTTTGGGTCATGAGCCGGATCCGCAGTTTACGTTGACTTCGTATAGGGTGTACAACTACGCTCGATTTTTGATTCGATTTTCGCGTGTTTTAAATCAATTTAAAATTTATATTGATATGTTTTACTGTTGTTGTGTTGTTTTGTAAAAATACTATTTTTGATTCGCGTGTGCATGCGCTATAATAGAAAATGTCGGTAGTGCAGAAAATTAAACAACTAAAAGTGCTAACAAACTTAATTTTACAAAATTAGTTGAGTTCAAGGCAAATGGTCGTCCTTTGCCAGAACTAAGTTTACGACAAACTAGCAAAGACAAAAATAAAGATGTTCATCGAAACTTTCGCAAGGTAATGTACGATTTAGCTAACTGGATATGTGGTTGTGAAGTATCAAATGTATTTTACTGTTTTGTTTGTTTATTATTTTCTAAAGACTCGTCAGACTCGCTATAGTGCAAATCCGGTGTAAGAGATTTAAAACATTTAAAAGAAGAAATAAAAAAACATGCTTCGTCTGCAGAACACATGAAATGCTCGGTAAATTTTGCAACCGTAGGAAATGTTGATATTCGTACACAGCTAGACAATGCTTACAGAAAATCCCTTAGAGATTTTAATGAGAATGTTTCGAAAAATCGCTATATTTTGAACAAAATTGTAGATTGTATAAAATTTTGCGGTGCATTTGAGTTATTTATATTTTTTAAGTATGTCTATTTTTAAATTAATTTTGACCTCCCAGTATGATTGACCACGAGCCGCCACTAACTTTTGTACTTTTTTAATGTTAATAAAATTATATACTCTAATAATTCTAGAGAAGAAATGCTATTGTGAACGCACACATAACCACAAATGTATAACCTAACTTCATCGTTTCTACTTTTTGTGAGAGCTTCGTCTTTTATTGCCAATAGTATTTTAATATAAGCTCACCAAGTTGATGGAGAATTAAATTAAATAAAATAGTTTTCATCACAGTAAAACAAGAAGACTAAATTTTTTTGTGGGAACAGATTGGTGCTTAATCAATATAATGGTCCACCTACAAACACAACACCAAAAGCAGAGACAGTTATCCTACACATATTCAATACTGTCAATGGCTTTGTAACACTTTTATCAGAGACATATTTGCTTAAGACTCCTTATCGATGAAGTTTGGTTTTACATTTACCGTTCTATAATTTCACAAACACGTGCATCTGGAGTTTACAAAAACATTTTTTGAAGTGGTTCCACTTCACCTCCAAAAGATCTTTTTCCGTCGACCTCATTATAAAATTGAGTTTTACGTACTCCCTGCATAATCATAAAGTAACACTTTTTAAATGTAATACTTTTCGTCCGCAAACACTTTTCGTCCGCAAACACTTTTCGTCCGCAAACACTTTTCGTCCGCAAACATCTGTCAATGTCAATTATAATTTTATGTCAAATTAAATGAAGTCGAAGTAACCAGTATGAAAACCCATTTTTAAGAAAGGATGAATTTAGTGACTACATAGGATATTACAGTACTTTAGGTACATACTGAAACATTTTAGATACTGCAGAATATTGTTTGTTTACTTCCATTTATAACCTCAATTTCTCAATCCCACACAACTTTGAACAAAAACAATTTGTTGTTCAAATTACAAGTAAATGATTTTAAGTGCTTTGAAATGATATTAATAAATTGTTTATAGTTTCTACAATGTGCGAAGCATATAGAAGAGCCTGGTTGTAATCTCACAATACTCGATACATTGTTTTCAATATGTAACACTTTAACTTCTTTAAAGTTATTCATTTATAAGGTAAGACAGAATTCATACGACTTGAGATTGCTTTAGACAATTTTATTAGGTAACAGTTTGATACAGAAGCGGAGTTCCGATACAAAAATTTTCACGATCATAAAATACAAAAACTTACAGTAGAAGTGAGTTAATTATGGGTACCTTTCTATTACTGTATTTGATTGATGTAAATAAGTAATAATGCTAATGGAAAACACAAGAACAGTAATTACTTGTGAAAAATCATTTGAATATTGATTCTGTCGCAGGAAAAACAAAAATAGAATCATATAAGCCATCAACATTACTGGGTTCAAGATTTATTCGTACACAAAAACAAGGTGAATTTCACAGTTTTCAATAAGCTGAAAGAAGATTATTACATTTTTGAAACATTTTCGGAGTGAATCAAAAACTACGTTTGCATACTTTCTTACGGTCAGGCAATATTTTTATTGAATATAAAATGATTATAAGTCTGACCACGGTACAAACTCAGTCTTATAACTATTATATGTCCAATTAGTAAGAATCGACTTTAATGTGTTTAATAGGAGAAACTTCATTACATCTTTGATCATAAACAATTAAAGAAATGCATTAATTTTGAGGGTAGGCTTCCAACTATAACTACATTTTTAAATATACTTCAAAATAACACTACCTAAATGTAATTTTATTATTTTAATAAATTATAAAAAGTACATGTTTTACCTATTACCTATCATAATCAAGTGCTCTTATAAAAATTATGTGATTGTTGTAAACAAATGCTTTATCGGTACAATATTCGAACGCGGAAAGCTTTTATTTCCTTTAATAAATTTTGACACAAATGTTACAATACTGAACGGTGAAGTGAACATTAGGTACAGTAAAATCAGAACAAACGTAAAATTTTGTTTAAAATTACTAAACATTTTGTTTTCAGTAAACGGTAATAAATAGAAAATTAATTAATTTAAGGTCAACGGAAAAAATTAATATGTACCTCGGAAAAAGTGCTTTTTAATAACCTCGCCTGTTTGCTTGCCTCGGCTAACGCCTCGGCCAGCAAATTCAGTCTCGTACATAAAAGTGCACTTTTTGTCCTTGTTACATAAATAACTATAAAAAAAAAAAAAAAAAAAAAAAAAAAAAAAAAAAAAAAAAAAAAAAAAAAAAAAAAAAAAAAAAAAAAAAAAAAAAAAAAAAAAAAAAAAAAAAAAAAAAATTTTTTTAGAAGTCTGTGTTTATTTTATATTTTGATTTTCTTACAGCCTTATAAAAAATTAAAGTTTTAAAAAATAAAAAAAAATAATTAAAAAATTTTTAAAAAATTTTAAAACACTAAAAATTATTAAAAAATATTATTATAATAATGTTTAAAAAATAAAAAAAATTTTAAAAAAACTAAAAAAAAAAAAAATTTTTTTTTTTTTATATTAAAATTTTTTTTTTTAAAAAATAAGAGATATTTTTTTTAATAATTTTTTTTTTTTTTTTAAAAAAAAAAAAAAAAATAACAAAAAAAGATTATAAAAAAAAAATAAATATATTAATGTAAGTCATAAATGCGCGGACGATGGAAGAATATTGTTTGTTAAGTTTTGTTTATAAATTAACATTAAATTTTCTTTGAATATTAAAATCTACTTAATAAGAACTAACCAAACAAAACCTCACTTAATTTTCTTACGTCAAAATTAAAACTGTAAATTATTTGGTTATACACTAAAATTTATAAAATCCCTAAAACAGTACGGAAAGAGCTTCTATTTCCGTATCGTGTACAATACGGAAACAAAGCTATAGAAATTGCGAAATAGAAAAAAATATATCGTGTTTTTATCACAGACCTCTGGCTCAATTAACCTTGCAATCTATGACGATTATGCATATTTCAAAATTTTACACTCACTTTTTTTTTTTTAATTTATCTGGATAATTCACGTTAATTCCTTATCTAATAGAGTTCATTTGTTTAAGAAACAGTAGCACCATTAGTATAGTGTAAGTGCTAACACAACAAATCTCTGCATCTCTTTCGTTCTCTTTTTTTAGTATTCTTTTCTATTTTTATAGCACAAACGGTTTTGTTTAGTTCTTTCATATCTAATCTCCCCTCCGACTTACTGCTTCCTGTCTATGTCCGCCTCTTCTTGTTTTACACAGATTTGCTCAAACTTATCTCAGTACAAAATTGGGTCTCGTTTTTTTTTTAATAATTTTGTACAAAATTAGGCAATTGCGGGTTTTATTAGAAGTGAAATTAGATTTTGTTTTTATTTTGAATGTCACTTGTAGAGGGCGCTACTTACTGTACAATGTTCTTTTTGAAATGTCGTAACTATTTGTGATACGATTTATACCTAAATGTCAAAGATTGCGCAACATTCGTCTTTTTTTCAAATAAAAAGTATTCTCATACACTAGCGATCGAGGCTTGCTGAGGCGACACCGTTATTCGTGACCGGATGTTTTTCATTACACTTGTATTCACTGTTCACGGGTCTGGCCCTTCATTCCCTCACTCCATCACGTTGAAATACAGTTGAAAAGATGAGTTTGTTGAAGCAAGTTGCAGTGGCGGTTACATTGCTTGATGATTGGGGAGTGTTTGTAAAAAGCGAAAGAAAATACGTATATGGACAAATAATAGGTTGAACAATAGGAGTACGTTTACCTTAATGACAGTCTAAATGACAGTCCTAATGACTACCGAAACTATTTAAGGATGCCAGAAGTGAACTTTAAAGTTACCACACATAACAAAATTAAGAAATACTTTGGGAGGGTAATTTTGATTAGCGTCGTTTCTTTCTGAACTACTTTTTGGATTGTTTGTCGTTTACAGTACTTTTGATCCCTGGTAACAGGCAACCAAACGTACTTGTCAATATTTCCTTACTGATATTCTTACGCGTATAGAACCTTTATTTCTGTTGTTAGGTTGGCGGTTGCAGACGTGTGTGGGACAAGCTCCTTTATTCAATCCATTTTGCACAATCCGCCAACGTAAACGCCGTAATCCACAGGTGGCTATATAGCCATTTTTAAAATTTTAGAATTTTTCTCTGGAAGATTTGAAATATTTGTCTACTACCGAATTATGTACGCTCTGTGATCGTCAACGGCAACGTTGATAATTAAAGTAAAATTTGATTGGGGTGCATGTCATATGGACCTTTGACTTCGTGCCTTCTTTGTCACCGACACCTGGATCATCGCTCTAGGAAGTCTTATGGCCTTATTAGAGCGATATGCTTTTAAAGTTCGCATTTAGCTTTTGAGTCGGACAATTAAATAAACTCGTGGCGTCTATGTTCAATTTAAATTTTATATTATCAGACTGTGATTGATATATTAACTGTAACAATCTCTATAATGTTGTGCCTCTTATTATTTTAAAATTGTTACCTTACTTCAACGAATCTCTTCAGAAAAAAAAACTTTCTAATCGTTTTTCTACAAATTTGTTTGTCTTACTTTCTTAAGTCCTACTGCTTAACGATAATTACTAGGATTCTGTAGGTGGCGCCCATTGGCGCTGTAGAAGTCTTCAACTATGTTCTTTGTTTCCTTCCTGTAATCTATTCGACAAGGCTTTCTCGGTGTTAAATATATTTTATTAAATACTTAAATAACAAATACACTAGTTTGAAAGGACAATTGAATTGAAAGTAATTGGGGATAGTTGATAGTAGTAAGTGGTTGTGGATTGCGTGGAAAATTTTGTTGATGAGAATGAAGTTTAAAGGTGTGACCCGTGCGCCACACACTTGAAAATTCAAATACGAGTCTTGAATCGCCCGTACACTGACGGTTTTGGAACGTTTTGACCTAAGACGATTCGGGATTGTGGTTTGGGATTACTAGTGTATGGGGCGCTTTCTTCGAATGACCGTTTCAAGATATCTCTATTTTAATTATTCAATATCTTTTGAAATTCCCAAGTGTGTTTTGCGTACATTTTGCAATGGTAGGAAATGCTTAGACATAACTAGTCTTCCAACAACAAGATGTTATGTAACTTATGTAGGTAACTTAAATTCCAGTAAATTGCAAATTGTTAAACTAACAAATTTTAAAATATCTCAAAAACTATCAGAGTTATGGGTTGGTAACCCTAATACCGATTGAAAGGTAACTAGTTCCGGATTCTAACAGACTACAAAAATGTAGGGTGTTCTATTTAAGTTAAGCAAGTTATTTAAGTCGTTAGTGTCATGCGGTAGTATTCAAAACACCCTGTAATAGTAAATATTGCAAAAGAGATGCTCTTAGTAGGTGGTTTTGTTCTTATTTATCTTGAAGTTCTGCAATTTTTGGTGGGTCTGCAAATCAGGTAAAATCGATTTATCTCAGAAACTGAAGTAAGTAGGTAAATATGTATGTTTTTACCGTACAATTCAAAAATAAAAAAAATACAGGGTGATCCATTTAAAATAACCCAACTTTGATATGGTACATGTTTCTAGAGCACCCTGTACAATCCAAAAATATTTTAAAAATGTGGTTTCGAATAATGTTGACATATGTATGCTTTACATTTTCTAACATTATTTGTCGTTTTAATGCTATAGAATAATTTGTTGGTAGTGCCTCACCCTGTATATTTATCTTTGATTCAGCCGGTATTCTGTATTATTATATTCTGTGGAATGCCGAGTAATCATTGTTTTGGGTAACGCACGCAAGAAGCTCGTTAAAGTAACAATTGTACTGTTAGATTTTCACGGTGGAGATAACGTATATAATGGGCCTATGTTTCTGTCTTAATTATCTTTATTAAAAAGGCCCAAAAGTAATTTTAGTAAGCATGTTTTGTTTCTATTTCTTTATAAAATAGTGTTTATTTTGATTTAGGATTTTTTCTTTTTCCCATTTTTTCTTATCTTACCACATTATCTAACTGCCTTTATTGTTCGCCGATGTGCAATTGCCATTTGTTGATCAGCAATATCGCGAAGAAAAGAAACGCCAGGACGCCATTATTGATTTAACTATACATTTCAGTTTATATTTGGTTTTAACGTGCACGTAACCTTTTTCAAAATTAATTATCATTTAAATTTAATTCATGTTTAATGTATAAAATAAACAAAGTTCGGATCCATGAAGTATTGGATGAGAGTAAGAAAATTAAAACAAAATTAATGTTTTTGGACAATACATATAATTAGGTTATAAGGTATTAAAAAAGTAACTTGTTTCGGCTCTGTAAATAATAAACGAGTAGAGCCATCCTCAGATTAATGTAGCAGAAACTGTGAAATAAACAAAATTTAAATTAAGGTGTAGAAAAGTTACATACTTATAAAATAAATGTTATAACATAAAAAATAAATGCATCAGCACATAATAAACTAAATTAAAGTTAAGGTCACAGAGTGGTGACAAACTTAGATTACTTTAAACATTTTAGAGTTTTTAAATTTATCATGCAAAATCGGCATGTTCATGGCGATCGACATTGTCGAAATGTGAACAAAAAAGAAGGGAAACCAAAAGGTTTGACGCTTAGTTAATACTAAACTAAAGCAAATAATAATAGATGGGGTAAGGTGTCGATCAAGAAATTATTGTTTAGAAGTACTTGTATCTGTAAGAAATTGGATCCAAATTCAAGTCAAATAATATGATTTGAAGCGCTGATGTTCTACAATCTAATGCCTGCATTTGAATTGAGCAGGTCAACTAAATTTTATCATCGTATTAATCTTTGTACTTGTCTAGCATCTTACCCACTAATACTAATGCAACACGCGCAAGACTAGGTTTAAAACCAACCGCGAATTAACCGCAATAAAAATACCGGCATTTTAATTGTGGAAATTACAGTAAGTGCATCACTTCAGTAAGGTTAAGTCCATCCACTTCTACTTTCCTTTACGCGCAAATATTTTATGTGTATTTCTTTGGAGCTCCGCTAAACCTATACAGTCCACAAATAAATTACAATAATTAAACGCGTAATCATAATGCTTATAATATTTAGTTATTCTCATACAGATTCACGTATATTTACAAAATTTATTTAGGATTTTCTTATATGAACCCCTGACTTTCTTTTTATTATGTAATAAATTTTGTTGTATGTTTGTGTGTGTTTCCGATACATTATTTCCATCGTTTGGCATTTTTACATTCTGGTCAAAGAAATTAAAATATAACGGCATCCATTTAGTAACATCAATTTAGGGTTGAGTGCTGACCAAATTTAAGGTAACAATTTGTCCGTTGGTTTTGCACCTCATCCGGTAAGTCTCATGATATAAAAAATTCGAAACTTCTATCTTAGAAGTAAACGACCCGAGCTTAACAGAATTTCACTTTACGCCAGCACAAAATCTATCGCAAACTGATTGTTTAGCAGACTGACAACTGCTCATTTTTGTCGTACCTAGCACAATGTATTGAGTTTGCTCCGACATAATTTTTAAAAATGTCAGATGCCTTGACTGTCTTTAAAAATAAAATTGTTATTGCTGTGTCGTGACGAATTCAACATAAAACACTTATTTAGTAAACGGGATGTCAAATGTATTTTGACCATTTGTTGTCGAAAAGATAACCTCTTTTTTATTAAATGTTTCTGGTTTTGTGTTGTAGTTTTCTTAGTGATTCATTTACTCCAATAATAAATCTTAGACTTAGGAATTTGAGAAGGTATTGAATACTGAAATATTGAAAAAGCACACAGACACATCTACAAGTGACATTCAAAATAAAAATTGTTACGTTTTTTCTATTGTGAATTTGTTACGGTTTATTGTTATTAATGTATTAAATTAAACGGCACTGTCAAAACCTGGCTCGCAGTTCTACCAGTCGAAAAGGGATCGTGGGTGTATTTGGTAGTAATTGAATAGGATGCCACTTATAAAAATGTGGATTAAATACTCTAGAGCTACTAGGAACTTGAACCACAGAAACAAACTGTTAAACTGTGAAATATAATTTTTATAAAACGACTAAGCCAGTTATAAACACAAAATACATAGAAAATACACAGCGTGTAGGAAGCTACACGATACTATATTGTAGAAACGCTTAAACAGAAACGTTAATTTTCAAAAGATCTTTTAAATCACATCGATCAAATATAAAGCGCAAGATTTATGTAGGTAAATTCATGTCAGAATAAAAATACAATTGCGTTTTAAAGAAAATAATAACTGAGAACGTGTACAATTTCAACTTATCTGGTTTATAGATGATTACGATGAAGAGTAGTCGATTCGTATTTCCAAAACAGACGAATATAATATAGACAAATTAGAAGACAGAAGCAGTAACAAATATATATGTTCTTGGCTAGATATATAGATAAGTCTAGGGGTCAACCAGTTATTATCTTCGATGATCACCTTGACTGGACAAATAGTAGCCGGTTCCAAATGGCAGGTAGATAACAACGGCTGCCAGAAATAATGTTGATGTTATCTCTTAATTCAGCAACCATAATTGAATACATTGCTTTTATTTATTCATTTCAATAAAATCTTACCTAGTGGAAGTTCTAAAACATGAGAACGTGGTAAGGTAGAGATAAAATCAAAGTTCACAATAGTTATAAATCAAGAAATGTTACTTACGACGTAGAAGAGGATAATACATTCTTCGATAATATTAAGAACTTGGCATGGCGCTTAATTAATAATGGTACTTTATTAAATTTTCTCCAAATTTTAGAACTGGATTTTACAACTTTCTATGTCAATGCACAAAACGAGATTAAACAGTAACCAACTTAAAAAAATCCAAATGATTTTGTCAACTACATGTTTGAATGTAACTTAAATTGCCTAACTACCAGGGAAAAATTACCCATAAAGTCAATAAAATTCAGACATTGTCACCAGTGGCGCCGACAGGAATAGATTAGAAGGAAAATTACGATAACAAATTTTTGGCTTAATAACTTTGTTTAGACAACTTAATGTTGCTTTCAATTATTAGACCAACAGATGGCGTAGAAATCGACTCGGGTAATATTCTTTAGGAATTTCCGTTTTTCCTCTATTTTTCGTCATTGTATAAATGCTACATTTTTATTGTGTTTATACACGCTGTCGAATGCCGTAAGTTGGAACAAAATCTTCTTATCAATACAAACGATATTTTGTTGATTCTTTTTAGAACTTGCACATGGGGACAAGTTAATTAATAATTGGAGGCAAAATTAGCCTATGAGTTACGTTCCATTCTTTATTCGTATTGCTGGTAATACCTTTTATGTGTATCTTTCTGTGAGGCAGAAATTATCCTTATCGGCCTGCAATGCAACTGCTGCACGACGACCTTTATCTTTGACACCTATCTCTCGCTTGGGTATCAACCAGTGTCTACTCTTCGTTTCTTCATCTGGTTTGATCACTTGGAAATTTACCTGAAGCTTCGATTCACCCAGCGGGAAACAAGTAACACAATTCGAAAGCTAAGTGACCTAGTTCTAAGTTATCTTTTTTCTCATTTGTATAGTTTTGAAAACTTCTATGATTTAATTGCCCGTATGTTAGAAGCCCGTTGTTATTAATCGTCATTAATTAGTAGTTAGTGTTGTTTTGTGAGAATTTTTGTGCTCGCAGGGCTTCCCGACAAATCATTTTCATATATGTTTGCGCCAATATTTCGGTACTAGATTGAACTATTAACTCGGTTTAGTCGCGTTCGTATAATCAAGGTACTTGTTCTCGAATCGTTGATTACTTATTCTGCATGACCTTAGCAAATTTTTTTTAGAAAAAACCATATTGCTATCAGATATAATATTAGA
Organism: Abscondita cerata; assembly: GCA_030710515.1. Lineage (NCBI taxonomy): Eukaryota > Metazoa > Arthropoda > Insecta > Coleoptera > Lampyridae > Abscondita > Abscondita cerata. The sequence continues at coordinate 271,483 of JALBCR010004434.1, forward strand.
CAAGTTATCTGTGATACGATCTGTACTATTTACGTAACATATTTGTTAATTATTTCAGCTCTCGCTATAAATTATATGTTCTTCTTGTTATCAGTTTGTTCTTTTGTGTCTTAAGTCCCTACTGCTTAAAATTTACAATTTGTAGAGTAAGGCCCCTCGACTCGAAAGCACTTTTGCAATGCTGCATTTTTAAAACCGCCTACGACTCTCTCCGAAACGACAAAATTTTTTTTGAAATAAATTCTTCGATCATGACATACTAACAGAACAAAATCTAATTTCCTTTCTAACAAAACTCCCAATACTTAATTTCGTATCGTTAAATCACACGTTGAAGAATAATTGAGAAAAACAAAATTAAAATTGAATGAGATAAATTTGGTCAAATCTCATCATTTTTACTTAATGAATCATTACTTTTGCTGTGTACTATTAATGAGACGACCCCCTGTATATATATAACTACTTTTCTAGCTTCTTCTCCTCCACTATTTAAAATTTTTTGAGTTTATTATATCTTAATATTGAAATATAGTGTAAAATTAAATTTATACGCATTTCATTTTATTTTTATGAAAGACTTTAAAAATTTTTGGAATGTATCTTACTTATTTTGTTTATTAATAACTTCCCATTATATACAATGAGCACAAACATATTTATGTATGAATTTTGTGTTATACGTTTACGTGGATTTGTTTTTTTAAATACACGCCGGTTGCTTTTTTTATTAAAAAAAAGCAACTGGAATTTAATGGTTTTTTGCTTTATAATTACTACACTTTACCTATATAAACGTACTTTATTTCTAAGATTATTAATTATGTCGTTAAAATTAGTCCTGATGTAAATTTTCTTTTACGTAAATCAGCTTTGATTCAGTTTTATTAAACCTTTGGCGTTCTACTAATGGAGAGCTAACATAATAACGTTGAAGTTATTTTTAGGATTTTACTTCATAATTCAAAAGATCCAATTAACGACTATTATTTTTATAACATCGTTAGCAAAAAAAGTCGTAGTTATTTTAATTTTTTTAAGTTTAATGTCACTCTGGAGAGGACGGTAATTAGCTAATAATAAAAAAACTAAGAAACTACATAAATCAATACTGTGTAGTGAAGTAGTAGTAGTCTTATAACAACAAAAAATTAACATTTTTATTGCATTTGAAACATCTACATAATAAATAAAACATCCAATAATCTAAACAATGGTAATGAAGAGACGCACAATAATCTACTTATTGATCACGTGATCCCTAAGTTACAATTTTAATTAACCGACAAAAATACAAAAAGGAAATGTTTATAGCTTTTGCATTTGTTAATTTAAATCAACACGGTCAATATCACAAAATGACCTTAGAATGAGTTTACGAAAATACAAATCAAAGTAAGAAGGGGTCCACAGGAAATTCACTTTAAGTTTCAAATCCTTTTTATTTAATTTCGGAAAAGTTCTCAAATTTGTTTATTTAATTAAAACGATAGTATAAATACTTGTGTGTCTAGCTAACGATAACGCTGAGTTGTAGGAAGTGAGAAACCAGTCGAAGATAGGAAGCGGCCTTGATTATGATAGCTTCAAGGTTGGAAGTCGGCAAGCGAATATAGTAATGATTTTTTTGTTACAACGTGCATATACAGACGTGTCTACAGACATTCTTGTTACTAAATGCCACACTGGCAGTCGTCACGATAATGCACAAACTACTCAGGTAGATTTATGCCAACGTAGTGCTGAAAATTCTCTGAACCCGCTTAAGCAAACTATGGGTGTAAATATTAAGTTCCCAGTTACTTTGAAAACAACATACCATTTCGGAATGAATATTGCTTATACCGCGTCTAGCGACCAGGGTAATTACCCTTTATCTCACTTTGTATTCGAAAAATTTTTATTTCCGGCACAAAGCTTACTAATCGCACATGTTAACCTATTGAAGACTGTACGACCAATCGCGCTCAAAACGAAAAGCAGCGCTGTACAGGGTGGACAAATAAGCGAGTTGAGTAAGCCGTTTCTCGCGATTTTCCCCAATGAATGTAACAAAAACTATTTGCGTTTTAATGTTAACCTAAAGTAGAACATTTTTGTCAAACCAATGTTCCTCTATATTTCGAAATAAAGTGGTGAGGGGTATTTGAATGTTGTTTTAAATGAATGCCTGTAACTTCGAAACGGCAATGGATTTGGATAAATTTGGTATCATTGAAAAGGGCATTTCTTGGACATTTTAGGTTTCTAGTCTGATTATGACAGTTGTGACTTCACGGCCGCCAATAGAAGGCGTTATTCGATATTATAACCAAAATATTGGATTTTTTCAAAAAATTTAAATGCGATGATATGACTTTTTTAGACCACATAATAGACAAATGACTAACTAATAAGCCTGCGCAAACCGTATCTTAATATCTTTTTCCTAACTCAAATTATTTAAAAAAATACTAAACCTAGGAAAATTCATATATACCCATTTAAAAAATGCATCGGTTGCTTCGATTAGAAGGCAAGTAGTAGGCCATGGAAATAAAAAACCACTCCTGTCAAAAATATTCCCAAGTAACGTCAAATTTTTGTCACACGCAGCCTAATATTGTTGATTGCGTATAATTTCAGCTATAGCTGCAAAATAGTACGCGGCGCGCGGTATCTAGATCGCCGTCATTACGTGAGAAGAATGTTTCGCGCTTGGTACAACGATTACGTGATACTGGAAGTTTTCGTCGTCCTCAACGTCGCAGGCGTCGCAATGGAAGGACCGAAGAAAACATTATCAATGTTTTGGCTTCCATAGAATTTGATAGACATGTAGGAACTAGAACATTGTCTCTAGATTTGGGAATAGTACGAACAACTGTTAGAAATATTTTGAAAGATTATAGGTAAATAATTTTATCTTATTCCAAGTATCTTGGCACATACTCTCAAATGCACACACAATTCAGTGTTATTCTACATGAACTTTTATGAGTCGACACTATGTCGAAAAACTTATCTTTATTCTGATACGCATATGTTGTTTTACTTTTAGACTACATCCTTACCACATAGCCTTGCACCAGGCGCTAAATGAACAAGATTTCGATAATAGATTAAATTATTGTCAATGGATGCTAGGCAAGCTTGAGAAAACAGAAATTTCTTAACGGAAATTCTCTGGACCGACGAGGCTACCTTTAGTAGTGATGGTAGAGTAAACCGTCATAATATGCATTATTGGTCCGCTGAAAATCCGCATTGGTTAAGAAAGTGCAACACCAGGGACGCTGGAGCCTAAATGTGTGGTGCGGTATCATTGGGGACAGAATTATTGGACCTTATTTTTTGAACAAGCTTTAACTGGTAAGCGCTTCTTAGAGTTTTGATCAACGACTTGCCAATTTTGTTGGAAGATGTGCCACTGGAAACTAGGAGAACTATGTTTCTGCAATTAGATGGTTGTCCGGCACATTATTCAATTAATGTCCAAAACCATATTAACGAGACCTTTCGACAACGCTGGATAGGAAGTGGAAGCCTATTTTCTTGGCCGGCAAGATCTCCCGACTTGACATGTCTGGATTTCTACTTGTGGGGACGCTTAAAAGACATTGTTTTTAAACTCCACCAACAACACGAATGGATATGGAAAACAGAATTCGAAACTCAATCCGTCAACTATCAGCGGCAGAAATCGAGGCTGCGTTTTGTCGACTCAAGAAAGACTGAAACAATGTGTGGAATATGACGGAAGGCAATTTGAACACAGAAGGCATTAATCTTTTTTCAAAATCGGTCCTTTTCAGGACCACAACTTTATTTAAAGGAAAATCGTTTACGCGTGACTTAAATTTACAGCACTAAATAAACTGAGATTTCTCGTGAATATTTTTGAGAGGAGTTGTCTTTTATTTCCAAGGCCTACTACTTGCCTTCTTATCGAAAGCAACCGATGCATTTTAAATGGGTATATATGAATTTTCCTGGTTTAGTAAATAATTTGAGTTAGGAAAAGATATTAAGATGCGGTTTGCGCAGGTTCATTGGTTGGTCATTTGTCTATTATCTGGCCAAAAAATTTATATTATTGCATTTAAATTTTTGAAAAATCTAATATTTTGAATATAATATCGAATAACGCCCTCTATCGGCGGTCACAACTGTCATAATTATAAAAATCTAAAAGCCCAAGAAATGCTCTTTTGAATGATACCAAATTTATCCAAATCCATATTCCGTTTTGAAGTTACAGTGCATTCATTTAAAACAACATTCAAATACCCCCACCACTTTATTTCGAAATATAGAGAAAATTGGTTTGACAAAAATGTTCGACTTTAAGTTAACACTAAAACGCAAATACTTTTTGTTACATTCATTGAGGAAAATCGCGAAAACGTAACTTTATGTAATTCAAGATGGCGGAAACGCCCACTGGCGGCGATCTTGAAAACTTAAACATAATTCCAGCATTTTACCTTGCCCACTTTACCTATCAAATTTTTTACCGTAACTCTCTACGATCATTAGTTTCTGAGATACAGCCGCTTACCTCGCTTATTTGCCCACCCGGTACTTAAAACAAAATTGCACTTATCGCTGACAAAACTCTTTGGTTGCCAAAAATTTTTGGAATGTGTTAAAAAGTTAATACAAAATCAATCAGCATAATATTTTTTAACACAAAGCCAAAACCAACATATTTAAGCAAATCAACAAGAAGAATAACAACTAAGATTATAGTCTCTGCAACTTTTGTTTCGAACCAGAATTGATTCAGAATTCAGAAAAACTACTAATGGTATTGGGAAAACACCCACAAAAATATAATTGCCGGAAGTATTTGCTCCTGACATATAGGAATAACACTAAACTACTGAAAGTCTACCCCACCAATCTCAGCTACTATAAATGCAATATAAGTATCAAAAAAAAAAATAATCAGAAAAAACTTAAATTTACGATAGTTTATCAAGGACGTAGATGCTGAAAATAAGTCGACTTAATGTCGTAGTGTCCGATTAAAGAAAGAAATTATTCAGTTTTTTTCTTACATCTTAGTCTACTAAGTTATCACACCGAACCCTGAACCCCAGTAACTGTTAAGCGCTGACTTTGCAAAAACAACGAAAATGAAAATATTAAATTCAGTATTAATAGGAAATTGTTAGTGTTTGATGCTTAGGTAGGACAAGAAAATTGTTATGTGCAAAGGAATTTCACGTCAATTATGAATAAAAAACTCAACATAATTTGGGAGTGTGCACCGGAGCTCAGAGGGGAAGTGGGCGTGGTTGGCAAGAAGTCTGCTTTCGTGGAATAACCTGAATCGAATTATAAGTTTGCCAGGTCGTTAAACATTAAGAAAATTTGTCAAAAGTTAAAAAGGCGCCAAACGAAGATGACCTAGATTACATTTCACGTGTCTGTTTTTACTAAGATTGTAACGTGTCTGTTGTTTACTATAAGCTTTGGTTGAGTTACTTAGGATAGAACAATGAACATTATTATGCAATTTAGGATCTGGGTAGAAAAGTTGATAAACTGATGGTTTGTCGATTAACCTCTGTCGATAAATCTTCGGTTGTAGACAGAGCAGTACCAGACTATGTCAAGATGTACGAGTCTTGTCTTTTTGGAATTGTTGGGGAAAATTTTGGAAACGTTATTCTTCCGTTGTTACTATTGGGTTCGGAATTCCTTGGGGTTTTAAGGTCTCACTCTTTAATTGCACGGAGTATTCCTCAACCTTTCCTAGGTGGGAGAAAGTTATCTTGAGGAGGAGAAATAATGGTCGTTGTGGATGGCATGGGAGTGGATTTTTGTTGCGGGGTTTTATCACTTGTCGCGACGGTTTTGGTGGGAGTGATGCTTGGTGGCACTCCTCTCGACGTTTACGTCTCCTATGGATCTCCCGACTTCGATAATCTTCCTACGGTTTATCCTAATGTCCAGTACTTGAGCTCCAGCCTTACCCTTATCCCTATCGTTCATTAAACATTTTTCTGGTTCCTACAATGTGGAGTTACAATCAGTGTGGGCTTGCTTTAGCAGTTGAGAATGTATTGTCTGTGTGTTGATCATTGTTTGACTATACCTAAGCGTCTAGTAACTTTTACTACTTTTTCTGCAAGCACCCTAGTTGTTGATAAGTTTTTAGCTTACTTTTATTTTACTCTTCTGTGAGAATTATTAATCCACTTTTGGCAGGATATTTAACTCATTTGTGCCTATCCCAAGCTACGGAACCTTGACTTTGTTTTGATTTTTCTTCCTGATTTTTTTTTTTTTTGAAGTTGTCGCTTAAAATTTGTTGTCAGCTTATATCGAACTTCCAGGTTAGTTATCTCCGGACTATTTCTTGGGTTTTCGGTGCTTTTTGCCCCAGCTAGTCAACCAAAAGCACTTGTTAGTACTTTTGTCCTTACTTGTTAATATTCATGCGCGTGCGTAACCAGAGCCTTTAATTTCCTTCATAAAAGTTAGTGTAACGGACGTGTATGGAAGAAATCCTTAAAAAAATAAACTGCGAATATTTTTCTTAAAATTAATATACGTTATAATATATGGTTGGGAAAGGTAAAAATATAAGAAATTTGATGGACAAATAATATATAGGGTGTTCCATAATAAAAAAACTTAATTTGATCATTATCGGAAAAACTATTCGATTTAGAAAAATTCTCAGTATGCCACTGGGCTCTACAATTAGCCCTATTTCGAGATACCCCCAAAATCATCAAAAATGGGACACACTGTACATCAATTTGGGCTAATGGATTACACGAAAAGTCGTTTTATCAACTCTATCGCCCAATAAACAATCCACCAAGATTATACGTTACGGCTGAAACAAGATCGCAAAACTCCATTACCGTTACAACACCCGCAAAGGCCACATCTGCTTATCTTTGCTCATCTACCTCTAGCATACCCTTGATACCCTCATCAGGATCAGCATTACGTCAAGACACAATTAACAAATGCGACCATACAGAAAGCTCACTTCCAGCTACGTTGCTGATTCAGCAACAACCTACTAAATGTAAATATATAAAGTAGGATCGTCAGCAGAAAGACGAGTACAAAACGGCACCAAGTACAGTGTATAGTACAGCATGGAGTACTAACCTAACAATGTAGCACGGGAATACGCAAATTTTATACCTGTGTCAGCAACCTCGCTTAAGAAACAGTTTATTCATGTAAATATTCTTTTCGTTTACAATAAATTACATACCAAGCACCGTGGGCGTACTTCTTTAATTCAATTTTGCGGCCACAAAGACCTCTATTCATCTTTCAACTACGACGCCACAATGTATTGGGCGAGACTTGTTGTTTACCCTCTTTTAAGGTCAAGTTTTAAATGAGATTTAAAAACATTGGTGATCATGTGAGTACGAGTAGATTCAGATGTTTTAAAAAAAGCGTTACAATTAATAAAATGTACAATCAAAACGACATAAGATTTCACCCTTTTTTATATAAGAAAAACGGTCATTTTGTCGATTTTACTTAAAAAATAGTATTTTTTGTCTTTTATTTTAACACATATTACGGGAGAAAGTTGTCACTATTCAACTATTTAAATTTTATGTACAGAGTTCTTCCTGGTCTGTCCTACAAAACTTATTTTCAATTCTATTAAATTATCAGAAACCATCCGCGGTCTCTAAAACTTTTCCTCCTCAGTTTTCTAGAAGAGATTGAGTAAGACTACTGTTATCTAAAGTCCATTTTCTTTACATTTACATTAAGTTCTTTGAACTTTTATTGTGGTTTATTTTTTAGTTTTCAAAAACATTAATTTGTATATAAAATTCACTTTAAAAACCGAAAAAATATTTTTAATGCTAAAAAACTAATTAAAAGTTTTTTTTGTTGGATTAATTCTACTTCTGCCATCAAACGTCGTAATTTTTAAACATTTAAAAATTCTAGAGGTTATGTGTTTCTACATCTGTTTGCACTTTTATTTATATTATTTATTTTGTATGTTGCTACTTTAGGTTAACATATGGCGGTGGATTACCAACTTCGCACATAAATAAATTAGCTATGAGACATCTTTTCAATTTGTTTATAATTATTTATTTATAATCTCAGGTTTGTGAAATAAATAACAGAATTGTTATACGAGGTCTGGCTATTAAATAACAAGACTGGTTACGAAAAAAGGGTTTTATTATAAAATATTCTACATTCGAATGTTCCTCTTCAATATACTTCCCTCCCCTTGCCACATACTTTTCCAAACGTTTTTTCCATTGATCGAAGCAGTGCTGGTAGTCTTCTTTGTTGAGGGCCTTTAGGAGCTCTGCCGTTTTTGCTTTACCGCTTCTATCGACTCAAATCGGGTCCCTTTCAAAGCAGATTTTATCTTACCGGCCAAATACTGCTTCACAGATAGCGCGTTATGGTCCGGTGCGTTGTTCTGTTGCAAAATCCACGAGTTGTTCTTCCACAACTCGGGCCGTTTCTTTATCGGCGTTTACAGTCTCGGCAATCATCCGGCTGCTCATTCGACGATCTGCACGCACAATTTGGTTGATTTTGGTCATTGTCTCCGGGGTTGAAACAGTGACAGGGTGACCTGGGCGCTGGTCATCTTTAGTGCTCTCTCGGCCTCACTGAAGCGCTTACACCACTCAAAAACACGTGCACGAGATAGAGAATTGTTCCCATAGGCCTCTTGCAACAATTTATAGCACTCAGTCGGAGTTTTTTCAATTTAACGAGAAATTTGAGATTGATACGTTGCTCCTGTTTTTCGTCCCCATGGTTTTCGGCGCGAGAAAAACACGTTCGTTTCAAGCGGCTACTGCACAAATACTATAATAGTGACGTAAACGTGTTTTGGTACGTGCATAGAAAAGATATCTACATACCCAACACACTACTCGCTTTTCCCCATCCGTCTAAGGCGCCGTCTGAGCAGACAGTCTCGTTATTTAATATCCAGACCTCGTATACATGGAATTTAATTGATTCTATACAAAAGCTTTTACAATAATTTTACATATTAGATTTTATTTCTCATATAACGCATGCATAAAGTTCAATTCGAATTAACAAAAAATGTTATTGTAACCAACCTTGTATCAATGATAACCTCGACACCTGCGTTGTCTTCTAGTCCTTGGGTGCACCAAATTAGTTGTGTAGTACCGGTAGAATAATTAATTGTTGTAACACTTTTTACTTATTGTCGAAGGAAAATCATTTTATTTAACCCTTGATGGTTTTAGTGGCATTTAAAACTCAATACGTGTTACTTCTTTGATTCTCGAAGTACGAATCATTCTTTCGCGTTAGGACTTGAATTCCCTTCTTTCACTCTCCTCACTTCGAACGTTAGGTTTTTTGGTTTTTCTCACTTCCACATTAATTAAAATTTAATTTTCTTTCTTATTTAAATGTAAACTCTCAATCCAAATTTTTATTCGTTCATTTCTTTTTTCATAATTTTTGTTTATTTATTCAAAAAAATCTCTTCCGCTGCAATATGTTTTGGTTAAAACAACAAACCTAATGATAGTGTTCAAACTGCTGCGATATTTGCCCCTGAGATTTTAACTATTTTTTTAATGAAAGTTATCAGGGATCTACATTTTCAACGTCACAATCACATTATCCATTATCTTTATATTGTAGTCTACCTACTCTGCTCTAAAACCAAAACAACTATCAATAATTTTCAAAAATATACGATCTTGTTTAAACTATCATATATAAAGAGAATGAAAGTATTTTTCATGAATTTAAATAGAACGAAAACAATTACCGATAAAAATATCTGCCCTAAAAATATGATTATGTGCAAAATATGTTGTTAAAAAATTTAAATTATTTTTAGTGTGAAGTGGGCTCTTGATGGCACATTAAAGTCACAATTAAAGAGATCATTTGTCCTGTTAAAATTTAATTTACCATAACATCTAGTGGTTTTTTAACTCGTGAGTGTACGTTTTTTCTAAATGGAATTAAAATAACTTTTAACTGTACGTGTAACAACTGGAGATTATTGTGCTTTCAGTAAAAAATACGAACGTATAAACTTGTATCAAAAAATGTACAAGATACGTTGTAATTCTCAATTTTCCTTTTTCTTGTAATTTGAAACAGTCTCGAAACTTTTGAAACACGCTCCATTTTAATGGTTCTAAAGTTTCAAAGGAATATTAATTTTGTATACTACTCGACGCTTTAAAATTATTTTAAAATTTGTTTCTCTTATTTATGTACGAACAACTTTTCTTCAGCTACATTTTGATAGCAATTAGCAAAGATGAAAAAAGGATGAACAAACTTTGCTTTTTACTTACACTTTTTTAATAATGAATAATTTGTTATTAGTATTTAAAAAACTAATATACTGAAATTGCGATCCAAAGTAATTTCTTAGAATTTCATCTAAAATATTAATTTGTTTAAGTTACGCCGGCAACGGAAGTGTATGCGCTTTTTTGTACTTGCCTAGATGTTCAGGTGTTACTGAGAAATTGAGTGATTTTTATGTATCGAAATTTTATATTTCTAATACATTTAAGGGTGTTATTACGTTTTTAATTACGTCACCAACTTTTCCTTGACTATTTTACGCGATTTTCGATATCTGTTACGGTGAGAAGGTAGAAGTTGTACCGATCAACGGAGAGAGTAATGGGTTAGACCAATAAGAAAATTGTTCAAGAAGTTAATTATTAAAGGCGTCAAGTTCCAATAGCCGACGAGAGAGAGGTAACAACGAACTACTCGCTCACAGCTATTCTGCACTACACAAAACAGACAGAAAACGCAATTTACGATTAAACACTCTATATTCAATCGACATTAAAAGAAAAAGACAAGTTATAGTTATCACAGTAATCATATCACACAGTAGTTCAAAATTATCAGACAAATTTACAATCAGTACGGCACTGTTTAATTCGCGTGGTTAAATGTATAAGTGATAGTACACCACTGTTTTTTAACCTAGAATATTTAATAGACACACTCGTGTTTAATCTACAGATACAAGAGTTCAACTTGAGTCCTGTAAATGGACAGTATTTCGCTACTAAAATTATATCTTTCAATTCGTTTGAAATTAATCAGGGACAACAAATTATGAATCGATCCATTCGTAAGCGTGTGCCAATAAATGAAACCACCCACTTGCTGGCTTATCGTACCTACTCGTACAAAAGGTTTGCTGAGGCATAAAACAAACAGGAATATTTACACGGGAACAGCACAATATAAGTAAGTTGCCAATTAAAAGTGTGAAGCACGAAAATGAATTGCTGAGGGCACGTTCATGTTGGCAATGTTTGACTGTTTGCTTTTAATATCTATTTGTAGAAATGCAACACTCATAAAATAACAAAGAAAGAATCGGACATTTATAGTCTCGTTGTTGAGGCACCCGTTTTCAGTGTTATTTCGACTCCACTAGTTTCTTCGACAATCATCTACGTCAAGCAGACAGGGCGGCAACTCCGCAATGTAGCAATTCCAAATATCGTATCCAGAACGTCCAGAACGAATATAGGGTTTCTCCTTACTGAACATTTACCATTTTGAAGAAAAATAGCCCAAAATACACTAATGATACTGATATAAAATGGCAAGTCGCAAAGCGAGTTTCTTTACGAAAACGACGCCACTATCAAGAAAATGAATAACGGAAAACGGAAATCGATATATATCGATTAACAGAGAAAATCCCAAATCAATCACCAACCGAAGTTTGAATTGGAATGAAAAATTTTGGTAACTAACTATGCAAGCATATTTGCAACTTAAAATGGAAGTATGCCTATACGACTGGATTGTTATTTTAATATTCTTTCTGATTTTGGCGAGAATTATGTACTTAACAATACATATCCACAACTACATTAATCGACCCCGACAAACTAATGCATTGCTCTCCTAATTGTTTAAGGGTTTGTTTAAAAAAAACAAATACTTATCAAGTTTTCTCTTTAGTAATGTAGTTACTAAAAATTAACGGTTTTATTTGTTTATAATTTTTTACAATCTGTAATCGTAGACGAATTGATTTTAGAAAAAGTTGTATTCGTTTTGGAGCACTTACCAGATAGCTAATGGAGTGGTGTTCAATACTAAAAGATGCTAAAAAATGCTACCGAGACGAGGGGCGCCACCCTATGAGTTGTAGTTACTAATCTCAAGCAGTAGGGAGTTAAGATACTAAAGAACAATCTGAGTAACGAGATATACCATATAGATCTACAGAGGCTTACTATTTATGTCCACAAAATATACATGCACAAAACATAGATTTGATACTTAGATAATAACAATACTAATTAGCAAATAGAATATGTAAAATAATACAGATGATGTCACAGGATAAGTCAGAACAGTTAATGTTTTTCATACTAGAGTGAATTTAATATTAAATAAACCATTGACTTCCCTAATTATAGCTACCTAATCAATTTAACATTTAACTTATTGCTGAAATACTTGCGCAAACAAACGTGAAGGAGGTCCGAAGAGCGGTAAAGCGTAAAACATGATGGGTCGCTACGCGCCATCACTAGCCTTTCGCTTTTCTCGACACCGATACTTACCTCCTCGTGGGTGGACCCTGGGCACCAATGGCCGACAGTACGAGACTTCCAGAGTTGACACCTGGTCAACACGAGAACTGGCACTCCGTAGTTCCTTTTCAGCCGGGTCTTGATCTTGCTTCAACTAGTCTGAATGGTCAAGCTCCTCCTCTTTATACTTACCTACGGCCTCTCTAGGTCGAACTCATCATCCTGTTTTTCCGCTTCCAGTGCTATTAGGATAACCGAGGGCTAGGGAGTATTCTTTCTTCGTACTATTATTCACGACCTGATTTATGTCGACGGACTATAGCAGCGGACATGGACCTGGCGGTAGGTAAAACGCTAAGGGAGAGACCTAAAAAAAAACAAAATGGCGGATTTTAAATACTAATTTACCCCAGGAGGGTAGGCGTGAGCCAGAATCCCTCCCCGATAGTTTGTCGGGCAGCTCCACAGGTTTTGGGGGGGCAAGAGACACTAGCGGATATAGGAATTAGGACGAACACAGCGACGGACATGGACATGAATATGGACTACGAAAACAGGGGTCTTTACAGACAAAGAAAATAAGAAATGGACGTTGAGATCAAGGCAATAAGTGTTCTCAGAGAATCTTTAAAAAGACATCGCCCGACAGAAATGACAAAATAGGGATACGGCGACGATAAAACAAAATGCGAAGGACCCAACCGACAAAAGAACTGCAAGAAATGCGGGGAAAAGGACATTACTACAAAGAATGCGAAAACAGAAAAAAATGTCTTAAAAGTGGTCCAGAAAGGGAATCAAAATAGGAGAAGCGGTAGACTGTGAAGGGACTATAAAAAATTAATAGAAGAAAAAGCATTTGGCCACAACCAAATAAAAAAAATTGCATCAGAATATAATTGTGATTCAAACTGCAATAGCTTTATAAGCCTTAAAAGAAACCAAACTAAAGAAATATAATGATATAAATGTTGTAGGAGTCTACAAGAGTTGCTAAAACTATCTTATAACAAATACAGATATATACAAAAGAAAACATAAAAACAACAATAGTCCTAGTCATAGGAGGGATTTAAACGCAAAATCAAAACCTTTGGAGCAAGTACAACAGACAGGAGGGACAAATCCTCGAAGAATGGATCGAACGCTAACGAGCTCGTACCAATAAGCGTAGGAAATGCACCAACGTTTGCGGGCGCGCAAGGAAGCTCAGTCATCGACATCACCATAGCCTCGAGTGATATAGCTGGAAGTATACAAAACTGGTACGTTAGAACGGAAGAAGAAAATCTAAGCGACCATCACACAATTAACTATGAAATAAAAATAAAAGATAAAGAAAAAGAGAAAAAAGAATATAAAAGATGGATAATAAATCGAAACATAATACAAACCCTAAAAAAAACACCTGAAAATTTAAAACTAAACTTAAGGGAAAAATACACCAGAGGAACTAATGAAACAAATCACCATAAAATGCAACAAACTGCTTAAAAAATCAGATAAACAATAAACACAAACCCATATATTGGTGGACTAAAGAAATAGGAAAAGGAACAAAGCTATCATAATTAGAAGAAAATTACAAGATTAAAAAGCAAAACCAAAGTGACGGAAAACTTATTGAACTAGAACACGAACACAAAGACAAAAAAAAACCTACGAAAAACGATAGAACAAAGCAAGAAAAATTAATTATGTAATGACCTAGAAGAGGACATATGGGAAAAGCCTACCAAATAGTAATGAAAAGCTACACATACAAAAAAAGAAAATTGATACAGAAGAAACAATAAAACAAATAAATAAACTATTCCCAAAACACCCCACAGTAAAGTGGGAATACTCAAAAAACATAAACAAACCAAACAAAATCACAGAAGAAGAAATAATTAAAACGATCAAAACAATAAAAACAAAAAACTCCCGGACCAGATCAAATACTCCTAAAATGGTAAAAATAATAGCAGAACAAAACATACCTGAAGCCGTGAAGAAATATTCAATGATTCACACTGAGAAAGGAGAATTTCCAACAATCTGGAAAAGAGCAAAACGAATACTATTGGAAAAACCCAAAAAAAACAAAATAATGTAGAAACAAGTTACAGACCCATATGTCTAATAGATGTCATGGGAAAACTATTAAAAAACTATAAAAACAAAAATAGAATAAGAATTAAAAGAAAGAACATACCAAATGAAAACCAATTCGGATACCGAAAAGGATATTCATCCATAGACGCATTACAAAAATCAAAAAAACCTACGAAAAGGAACACAAAAGCAGCAAAAAATAAGCAAATACTCTTAACAACCATCGACATTAAAACGCCTTCAATTTGATATCATGGGCAGAATAATTAAAAGACTAGAAGAAATAAAATCAACGATCACCTCATTAACATAATAAAAAGCTACCTAAGTGAAAGAAGCATAATCACAGAAAACAACACAGAACAAAAATAACTTCAGGGGTACCACAGGGCTCCGTATTAGGAACACTACTATGGAATGCGTTATACGACAAAATATTAAAGATAGAACGCGAGGAGATGTAGAGCTAATCGCCTTCATGAACGATTACTAAAAACATAAAAACAACAAAAACCTAATAGAAAAACGAACACATATTGAAAAAATATTATAAGAACTAGAAAGGATAAAACTAGAAATAGCTAAAAAGGGAGATCATTATGCTGCTGGCAAAAAGAAATACAAAAATCATATAAATACAATTTCAAGGCAAAGAAATAGAAACAAAACCGTACTTAAAATACATGGAAGGGTACATAGAGCAAAACAATAAGAAAAGAACAAACATAAATAAAATAAAAAAAAAAAACAGATGTGAAATAATAAAAGTATTGAGCATACTCACCCCAAAAAAATAGGCGGACCCTCGGAGAGCAAGAGAAGAATGCCTCGCAGCTACCGTAAACATCCATCGTTTTATATACAGCCCCAATATGGGTAGAAGTCTTAAAATATAAATACTATAAGAACACCCTAGGCAGCATAAATAGAAAAATATGTCTGAGCATTACCTCCTCAGCTTATAGAACAGCATCAACAGAGGCGAGATACAAGCGATAGCTGGAATTTCTCCACTAAACTTTAAGATAGAAAAAGAAGCAACAACTACAAACATAAAAACAAAGAGCAAAAAAAAAGAAGAGAGAGAGAAGTTAATGGATAAATGGCAAAACAAATGGAATCTATATGATGGAAAACAAAAATATACATAAAAAACATAAAAAACTGGACAGAAAGAAAGTGGGCAAAATAAACTACTACACAACACAGGCAATGACGGGTCACGGGGATTTTAACCCATATCTCAAAAGAATAGGAAGAAGAGAGAATGAAGAATGTAACTACTGTAAAGAAGATGACGACTCCATACATACTATTTTTTAAATGTGAAAAATTTGAAAAATACAGAGAAACAGCAGGAATGGGGTGCAAAGAAACAATAAACGTACACAACGAAGCGGAGTTAATCCTCAAAACTGAAGAAAACTGGGAAGCCATAATGAAGATGAAAACATAATGAAACAAAAATAGAAGACGAAAATAGAAGAAAGAAAAGAAAGAAGGAAAGGCCAGGTGAAATCTTAGTACTGCAAAAAAGCCTTTCGGCAGTACTACAGTCCACTTACCTTAAGTAATGTCGGTCGGCACCAACACCTCGCCAACCCGACACTACCGGTCAACCTGGCAACCAGTGTCTGCAAACAGATTTTTCCCCCTCCCAAATAAAAAAAACAAACGTAAAAATAATTTGTCGGGACACCCCTCGAGCACCTAAATTATCACAGAATGGCGCTAACTACTAACTAATTACAGTTGTTAACAATCGGTTCTTAACATACATGCAATTATAATTATGGAATTTTGTAATAAGAAACAACAAGTTCATTTTAGTAATGTAAATTGTTTATAAAGTTTGTAATTCAGTGTTTCTCGGTCATGTAATTACATGCCATAAAATGCATTACTTACGTTTGAATTGATTGAGTATCAGCCTTGTTTGTGTCAAATACTTTGGATGAGTTGAAATATTTTGGATTGTTTACTCTACTTTATTATCATTTTGTGATTTATTTTTGTATGGTATTGTTGCTAACCGAATTTCACCCTTTAACCTCTACAAAAACTAATTAACCCTTTGAAAAATTTAAATGGAACACCTTGTATTTTTTTGAAATAATAACACTATTCTGGACTTCCATTGTTTATATTTTATTTTAATAGAATAAACACAACGTTTCAATTGCTATTGAATCTGCAATCGTCTTCAGGTGAATACTTTGTATTGTATTTTTTTTATTTTTAAATCGTACGATAAAAAATAATGTATGTTTTTTAACATGTTTCTATACATTTGTGAGATAAATCGATTTTACTTGGATTTACAGACCCTTCAAAAATGCAATAATTTCTTTTGCAATATTTACTATTATGTTATGATGTACATGCTTAACTTAAATAGAACACTCTGTATTTCTGTAGCTTGTTGGAATCAGGAACTTTTAATCGGTATTAAAGTTACCAACCCCTAAGTCTGATAGTTTTCGAGATATTTCAAAATTTGCTAGTTAAATAATTTGCAATTTACTGGAGTTTAAGTTACTTGTGAGA
Source organism: Abscondita cerata (assembly GCA_030710515.1). Classification (NCBI taxonomy): domain Eukaryota; kingdom Metazoa; phylum Arthropoda; class Insecta; order Coleoptera; family Lampyridae; genus Abscondita; species Abscondita cerata. The sequence continues at coordinate 288,675 of JALBCR010004434.1, forward strand.
TATCAGTAAAATAAACATTATCTTGCAAACATTTTTAATGTATAGACCAATCCAACAAAATAACAGAAATGTGTGTTTTTAGAACAAAATAAAAGCAATGGCTCATGACTTAGACCAAGTTTTGAGTGTCAATCGAATCACGCCCACCTGTCACAAACAACAGCAACCGTTATTAGTTTTAGCAAAAATCGATGACATTGTAAACATTGATAACTTTGTTAAAAAAAATTTTAAAATAATGGTTTTTCAAATTATCGTACTACTATTAGAGCAATTTGTATTACATTCTTAGTTAACAGGTTAAAGTTTATTGATGTTTACAGTATGATTAATTTTTGATGTACCAAATAACGGTTGCTGTTGTTAAACATCAGTAAATTGTGACCGGTGTGCGTAATTCGACTGACTCTTAGAGACCGGGATACTATTCATAAGCACATTTCTGTTTATTTTTTCTGAAAAAAAATAAATATTTTTAAGGTAAATATTTAAAACTGAAAGTTGCAAGATAATGTTCATATTGCTGATATTTCAAAGATAACTTAGACTCCAGTACATCGTAAATTGTTAAACTATCAAATTTTAAAATATTTCGAAAACTATCATAGTTAGGGGTTGGTAACCCTAATACCGAATAGAGGTAATTAGTTCCAGCTTTCAACAGGCTACAGAAATTTAGGTGTTCAATTTAAGTTAAGCAAGTTATTTAAGTTTTAAGTCGTTAGTGTTATGCGGTAGTATTAAAACACCCTGTACATTATAACATAATAGTAAATATTGCAAAAGAGATGTTGAAGGCTCTTAGTAAGGTGGTGTAAACCAAAGTTGCTTGTTCTTATTTATCTTGAAGTTATTGCATTTTTTTGGAGGGTTTGCAAATCAGGTAAAATCAATTTATCTCAGAAACAGAAGTAAGTAGGTATAGGGACATGTTAAAGAACATACATTATTTTTATCGTAAAATTTCAAAATAGAAAAAAATACAGGGTGATCTATTTAAAATAACCCAACTTTGATATGGTTCGTGTTTCTAGAGCACCTGTACAATTCAAAATATTTTTAAAATGTGGTTTCGAATAATCTTGACATATATATGCCTTAAAATTTTAACATTATTTGTAGTTTTAATGCTATAGAATAATTCGTTGGTACTGCCTCACCCCCTACGAAATGCTCACCAAAGAAAAGGGAGAAACGTAAACACTTGAAGCAATAAAAGAATAAAATAATGACGACCGGTTCTCTATTAAATTAAATTTTACACGGCTTATTCCACGGCGCCTTATTATTAAATCGTTTTTCGTCGCAGAACAAAAAAAAAACAAACATGCAGAACGGCCAAACTATGCCGGTACCGGGTGAGACGAAAGATTTCACACCACGTTCCTAAGACTTTAATACACACAAAAAAAATAAGATTACCCTAGACAGCACTTAATCTAAGTCAATCACGCGTACTCACAACGAAAGTCCCTTAACCCGAAAGTTTTCTGAAGTAATAGGCAGGGTACTTACAGTTGAGGGTTTCTACAATAATCGTATCTAATGCATTCTACGGTATTTTTTTAGTATCAAAATCTCGAGTACTTAAGTGATAGTCCATCATCTGCAGGGCAGTTATCTTGATTACAAACTTAATCAAACGATATCTCTTGCACTGTCGCGAGACGGGAGGTCCTTTGTGGATAAACACTTAGCTTAACTTTGCATTCGCGCCCTCGATAATTTTGTACGTAATTAAATGTACACTTTTGGCACTTACGGTGCTTAGGCGGTTGTTTAAATTCTTAAAAACAACATTAATCCGCGCCATTCGGTACATGGCTTATTACTACATGAGTACCACGTGAGTTTTCTTAAGAACTAACTTGAAATCTATTCACAATCATAAGGTAAGAGAGTCTCTCCTCTTATCATTTCCGACACAAGAGCATTACAAAGAATTATCGCGCTAACAATTTTTCGATCGTGGGTACAATCCGTGTGTTATTCACTTAGTCAAAACAAGTTTTTTTTTTAATTGATAAAGCGGCCACCACCGAGCAAAACAAATGCGACATACGATGCTTAAATTCGAAGAAATCGAGTGTGAAAACTATTTAAATAACCATTTCAGCAAAACCATAATTGCGTGAACGTGAGAATAACAGTCTCTACACCGCTGATATATCAAATGACAAAAACAATATTCCGACAAACAATGACTATAAACCACACGTGCATTGCAACGTAACGAAATAATTTAAAAATATAATACATTCCAATTCAAAAGAGCTCTTACGAACCAAAATCATTTGCGCGTACAAAAAAAACAATTTTTCACCCAAACAGAGGTAACATAATTGCATATGATTAAAAATATAATCTCATCAAAATCAGTTAAATCATATCATTTAATGGCTAACCAACGTCGGGCGTTTAAAAAATTTGATTATCATCTCATTAAAACGGCACCCAAAACGTGGGGCAAAAATCACGTTAAATCATATCAAGTTGTACAAATTTTTTATTGATGGCTTATTAGAAACCCTCTAGTCCTACACGTAATAAATCCCGGCCCAACTGCCTGTCGCCCTTAAATGATTAAAATAAAAATAATTAATTAAACAAATTTAAATGATAGGCATTTGTTAACTTAACCTTAAAAACGGGTGACATCTTTAGAAAGTTTTTTAGTTTTTTTATTACATTTTGGTTTACAAACTGCCGTTCTTGTCTCTTATTGTAAATAGGTAAAGATAATTCTAAACTAATTTCCTATGCCACTTTTATGAATGTGAATATTCATGTTTTAACATATTTTATTTATTAAATTACTACGTCATACGTGTACCTAACAATGGCGTTGAAGTGTTCAACAAATCTATCTATCGATTAATCGGTAATAGATTAGATGGTTTCGATTTTGAAGAAAATCGATTAACAACTCTCATATAATTTTAATATCATTCTTATCTCATATTTTAAATACATATATAAATATAACTGCGAAATTAATACCCATGTCACTTTTATGAATGTTTTTAAAATTTATTAGAAAAGTTTGATTATGTTTGAAATATATGAATATATGAGTTTTCAGTAGCATTTTTTAAGCATGTACACAGTTTTAGAAATGGTTTAACGATTAGACGTGCGATTAATCGCCGAACCATTTTTATGCTTTAACAAAGCGTACAGATGTATTAAAGGTAGTATTCTTTAGAAAGTTTAACTGTATCAGAAAACAATTTTTTGTGTTACGTGTAAGTACATGATCATGAATTATTTCAGCTGAATGGATCGAATTGATCACTTAATTAATCTGCCTTTAATTTATCTATTACAAAGTTGATCTGACGTATGGATGGTTGTAATAGTAACTTAAGCGCGGGTTGCTGATTTAACATTTTCGATAAAATTTATTACCCGCTTGCTGTATTTTATTCCTGTCGCTACAATTGCGTTAGTATTGTCGGAGCGATGCAATATATTCTGTCACATACATTTTGTTCTAAAGCGTTTTGTTTCCGGATAATATCGTTAAAATCATTATGTTTTCCATGTTGCGTTTTGGTCGAGAGCTTTGTGTGAGTTGATTTAAATAAATTTATCTTACGTTTTTTGAACCAACAATAGAAAAACTTCTTTCTTGGAAATGATTGCTTGAAGTGAACAAATGTAACTTGCTTGCTTTTCCATGTTTTACGAATTAGCTACAGAATGAATCATTTGTTACCTTTTCGTATTGTTTTCTACAATATTTATTTTCTAAAATAAATTCTTAAACGTATACAAATATTCTATTTCCTAATGATAATTGAAAAAAAAATATTTTTTTCTACGATTCTGAAGATTAAAGACTAGCCCTGAAAATCTTAATCAATTATCAGTCTAAATTAATATTAATCTACATTTTGATCAAATTTCATTCTTATAACTGAATTATTTTGTATTTAAGGAATGTTGTTGATGTCGAGGTAAATCAGTCTGCTCTACAATCGTGCAGTTGTAGGTTCACGTCTCCTGGTTGGAACATAATTTTTTTTGAAAATATACTATAAAATAATGTTCATACAAATAAAATTCTTAGTTTTAATTTCTGGATAAACGTTGATTAAATTAGATTGTCTGATAAAATATAAACAAATTAAGTACATGCAAAAAAATGGTAATGATAATTTTGAATTAAAATTGTAACATAAATGAGGGTTGTTCTGTACCTCAGTGGGCGGGGTGGGTCGCTAGATGATTTGCCTTCGTGAAATAGTCAGTTCGTAGTAAATTAAAGCAATAACGCCAATAATAATCGATAAGTTAGTCAAAATCGGGAGGGCACCAAACAAGGACACGACGTTATAAAGCTTTAGCCCTAGTTCACTGAGAGCCAGTTTAGAAGTGGTACTTTCTCGTTCAGTTACCTAAGGAACTACTGCAATAGTGCAAAATTAAATTGAATTAAAACAAAGAAATTTTGAAAGTCTAAACAGTATCAAATGAGCAAGAGTCATAAATTTAGAAATTTGCACAATTTTAAACATTTGTTTACATATCGTTGAAACAGTTTTTAAGTAAGCTTGCACACTAACAAGAATTTAGTTTGATCGACAAATATTTATGTAGACTTATTTTAAAAACATTGACGATATTGAAGAATAGTAAAATAAGCAATAAATATATTGAATTTAAGAAAGAAAAGTTGCGTTTTGTTTGTGAGACACCAAATTAATTAAATAACGTCGATCTTACAAAAAGAATAATTTTAAAGCTAAGTTGTTAACTCTCGGAGAATCAGAAAAATATATTGTCTACTCGGGGTTGTTGGATCCTGAATTCCCGTGAAGTAGAAGTTTTTATACCCAACTGTTACTAAACCCGTGTAATGACCCAAAATGACTCAAAGCCATTAATCGTGCCTCACAGGAACGAAAATAGGTGGTTGTCTTCTTTAAGTGAATCGCACAATAGTTTTAGTAGAACAGGAAACTTATTTTTGAGTACAAAAGCCACACCCTTCTTATATTCATTTAATATATTGCGTCATGTTATTTTCATGGGCCTGATAAATGCCACATCAAATGGCTAAGTAAGGTGGATCCAGTTACTAGATAGTTAGATTACATCTAGGGACATATGGGACGCTAAGTTGTCCCCAATAAAATATTTAGTTTTTTTAAAGTCTTTAAAAAGGGTATAGCTATGACTACCCAATCAAAAACTATCAAACTACCCAAACTCAGGTCTATTTTACCTAGAGTTTTGTGGACCCCTTTCTTTCCAGCTATTATACAAACGCAACCCTTTAAAAACTATGTAGGTATGATGGAAATGCTTGGATTTCTCTCGTAGCGGCAAACATGATTAATGTGGACGTCTTCTAGGAGTTTAGGATCTTTTCCAGATATTTTCATAAAGTTAGTTTTACCATAGTTAATTATGGGATTTGGAGGAAGCCCTTCAGTTGTAGTTCGAGTTGGTGAATATATGCATTTATTGTATCGAAAGAGACTGTATCTTGCGATCTTTTAATGTACTAGAACATTTTTGCTGAGAAGGGTTTTTTGACCTAAGAAGGAATACACCCAATCGTGGCCAGATGTCTTGTCCTTTGACTTTTGAGAAAACCCTTTACTAATAATTGTAGCTTTAATTACTCAATTGGGTAGCCCCAGGTACTACATATTTCTGTTTCTTTTACTGATTATTTTTAGAAGCTTTTACTGAATTATTTTTAGCATTCTAAAAATAATTCAGTAATATTAATTTGATAATTTTTAGTACATTTTGATACCTTCTCTATGGTAGAAAATTTGTTTACACAAACAGATTCATACAACTGGAAACACAAATAATGATAGGGACATATTGCGGTGATTGCAATTTGGTATTTTACAAAATAAATTTAATTGACGTTCTCGTTTAACAGCAACTTAAAGTTATGTTTCCGCTACAATGTTTTCTTCTGTATATAATAATTTTTTTATTGCATACTTAATGCACTAAACTGATTTACATTTTTGGATGACGTAAAGAATACAACCTTCTGCGACTTTTAACGATGGCCTCTACGCCCTGGGTTTCAAACAATATTTTTTTTCTAGTAATAATATTGATGCTTGCTTTTGTTGATACTATTTATTTTTATTCTTCATTAGTGCTTCATTTGTTAATCACTTCGTGGTAGGCTTTATTTATTATTGTCCATTGGTTTTATTTTATTAAATCTATTTTGCAATACCCAAGCTTAAGATATTGCTATGAATAAATTAGCAAAATCCCAGCTAAAGCTTAATCTTTTTGTTTTTAATAAAAAACTAAACCTTAGACTATTTAAAAGAGCTATATCCATGCTGCTTGGGAATCCTAAAAAAGAGATTATGTCTTTAAATGTAATACTTACCCTTGTCGTAAATGCATCAACGGTTAACGTAGGTGATTACATAAAAACACTTAGTGCCAATTTTGTAACCCTTGAAAAATATTCCAAATTTGTAAAGTGAGTTTAGTGAACGAGAAACATTGCCCATTTTTAACGTTTTGGTGCGAAATTTGGAAGAAAACGCGTTTTTGTAAAAATTTCATTAAACCGAATTTTCAGCGTAATTAATTTGGGGAAACCGCGATTAACGTATTTTATTGGAATTTTTTTTTACATACTCAAAATTTTGCACCGCAAAGAAAACTGAGTTTACGTTTGTAAAATTCCAAAATGACAACCTTGAGAAAAGAATGACAAACTACAAAGCAACGATAGAAAATTGATTACAAATGTCTTATATCAAAGGATTGGAAAAAAATAACGAATCTGTGTGTTTGGAAATCAAGCTCCAATAACGTCCATTAGAGGCGCGCATAACGTCAAAAATTTTAAATTTTAATGAAATATCCGAGTGGCCTGTACGCAAGATACCAAAAAGCAAAACGCGGAATGCGAGAAGAGTTGGTTTTTCAAAACTATAACAGAACCCTTCGCTGTTTGCACTAAAAATAATTTAAAAATTCTCCAACAAGTGCATCGGAAATCGAGTTATGTGTCCGACGTAAAACGCTGTGTAGTTAAAAACCAAACAAACAAACAATATAAAAATTATCGAATTATAAATAAAAACTATCAAGGTACTACATCTAATCTGGTCAACGCGGTGGTAAATAAAAATATGTAATTCTAACCCTTTGTGTGTGGTATCAATGCAAATGAAGTATTCATCGAAGAGTCCGACATATCCAACGGTGAATAGTGTCTTGGTGAAGACCCAAATAGAGTAGTGATGGTAGCGTAGAAGTCACCTGAAAGAAACAAAGGCAGTATATCTGCAAGACACATGATTAGAACCTACCGGTAAATTTACGAAACCGACGATATAAGGTTTAAACGTTTTAATTAATATTAGGTGCGGACTTTAAAACGTTTTAACTGGTTTAATACATTTTTTATATAATATTATAAAACCATCATTTTAAATAGTTAACAATTTATCCTCATACTATACAATGCACAAGTTTATCCTAATACTATACATAACAGGTTGCAAGGACCTTGCGATCACTGTAATATGTATTGCAAAAATAATAGTTTTTATCGCCAACCGTCAGTAAAGCCGTCAATTATCAGATTGATTTCCGGAAGTAAACAAACAGTTTACCTTATCCTATACCAATAATGTACTTTATCTGCCCTGCGGCAGATAAAGTGACATATGAGTCTGGTAAAGTGACATATGCGTCAGGTAAAGTGACATATGCGTCAGGTAAAGTATTTTGACTTTGACATTATTCAAAAATTATTATCTGTCAGTGTCACGCTTCTCCCTATTACGGCTCGATAATAGTTTTCTTGTAATTTATTCATAACAAATTATGGAAGATATTCAGTGCACGCCACCTGAAATTGAAGAGAAGTCATTAGAGACGTCTTGTAGAACTTCTGCCAGAAAACCAGGGAAAAATACAATCGCCAGTACGACATTTTTATGGAGTGGTGCAATAGAAACAAAGTAAGGAAATATAGTGAAAACGTGTTACTGGGCATATTTTTCTGATTTATCAAAGAAGTATTGTCCCCCTTCAATGTGGTCCTATTATTCCATGCTTAAGGCAACCCTTTCAGTGAAGCAAGACGTCAACATCGGTGAATATATAAAACTAACGGCTTTTTAAAACAAAAGCAAGGAATCATGTTCCAAAGAAATCCAAAACTCTTTCACAAGAAGATATACTTACGTTTTTACTAGATGCACCGGACGAAATCTACTTGATGATGAAAGTAATTTGTACAAACTTTCAAAACCAAAATGATATAATGTTGCATTTTTTTAGGTTTGTGTTTTATTTGGAATTGCTGGAGCTTTACGTAATGAAGAACTTAGGAATTTAAAAGTAGAGCACAAAGAAACAATTCTGGTAGTTCATATACCCAAAACAAAGACCAACAAGCCTCGTTTATTTGTAGTCACTGAAGAATTTGAAGGAAAAGTAAAATCCATAGAACTGTTTAATAAATATTTATCTCTGCGTCCTAAGCACACGTCTCACGATCGATTGTTCCTAACCTACAGGAACGGTAAATGCACTATTCAGCCGATTGGAATCCATACTATCGGAAGTATTCCAAACAAAATTGCCAAATATCTGCATCTGCCAGAACCATCACTTTACACGGGACATTGTTTCCGTCGAACATCCGCCACTCTCTTTGCCAACGCAGGCGGTAGTAAAGAAAATTTGAAACGCCACGGAGGATGGAAAAGTGACACGATTGCAGAGTGCTATGTTGAAGAATCTGTGCTCAATAAAAAAAAAATGCAAAGAAAATTTTAGGCGATGATCCAACTGACAACTCAGTTATCACCAAATCTAAAAAAGAAGATTTGCACATTTTCAATATAGATAATAACCCTCAAACGTTTTCAGTTGGAACTTCTTCGACTTCAGGGATTAACTTTTAATGCATCAGGGTGTACGTTTAATTTCAATATAACAAATAATAAGTAGATTTGCTGTTTACTTCGTTTCAATAAAATGCAATTAAATATACCTCAGTTTCTTATATTCCGAATTCTAAACAGTTGGCGATAAAGATTTAGTATGCACCACGTCAGTAAAGTGTCTTTATCGGACTCGCCTGTTATTGCGCCTCGCTCGCTTCTCTCGCTCGTCTCATAATTTCAGACTCGTCCGATAAAGAATCACTTTACTGCCTTGGTACATAAATAACTATTAACTTCAGATAAGAATAATTTTATACACAACAGAAAACAAACGACGTTACAAAACTCACGTTGCTTACACTTCAGTCAAACATAAACGCAGTCTTGTCAACAATGTAAAACTTCATTTCTCATATTGCTATCAGATTAACCAACTTACTAAGTGTATAGATAGGACAAATGAAGAGTATTACACTTTAGAACGCAATTACATATTGAATTAATCATACGCAATGTTTTGTCAAGGTAGTCGAGTGAAAAAGAGAGGAATCAGACAGAAGATGTAGTTTTAAGACAAAAAATTATTTTGTGTTTTTGAATCAAATAATGTTTAAGTAATTAAGGGTACAAGAGATCGATAAAGTCTTTTCGCATTATAATTAGGTACATCCAGTATCTATCTACCTCTTCCTACTATTTGTAACTTTTAAGACCCTCACCATTTTGTAAATCAAACTTATAAGTTGTATTTTGTTCCTTTAAATCTGACTGTATATTTTGGTAAACTAATCAAATAATTTTGTACGAAGACTTATCTTGCTTTTTTGAGGAATATTGTTGATCTGCGTACAATAATTGTTTCACTTGGGAGCGATATTAACATTAACTTCAATTTATCTCTTCAAGAAACTGCTACTTTTAAAAATTTTCATCTATAAGCGGATAATAGTAAATTTAAAAGTATTCTTTGTTTCAGCAGCATTAAAAGAGATGTGGAAACCGTGGATCGCCTGGTTATTAGTCAGCTTGCTACCCTCGTGTTTTCCTACCCCACATCGTGGTCGACATCATTTTACAGAACCGAATGCAGAACCGTTGCAAATGGCAAGAGATCCGTTCGATCCTCATCGAGACTCTGAAGAATTTCGAAGAGACGCGCCGGACGATCGTCGCGACTTTTCACGGAGAGATTCAACCGACGACGATCCATTAATCATTCATACAAAAAAGGGTAAAATACGCGGCATGACGGTAATTGCGGCGACTGGTAAGCAAGTAGATGCTTGGTTGGGTATACCGTATGCTCAAAAACCGTTAGGCAATTTACGTTTTCGGCATCCTAGACCTATAGAAAAATGGGATCATATATTAAATACAACAACGCAACCAAATACGTGTGTGCAAATTATAGACACTGTTTTCGGTGACTTTGTAGGCGCCACTATGTGGAATCCTAACACGCCTTTAAGCGAGGACTGCCTCTATATCAACATAGCAGTACCAAAACCACGACCGACGAACGCCGCCGTATTGGTGTGGATTTTTGGCGGTGGTTTTTATTCCGGTACAAATACTTTGGATGTGTACGATCATAACATTATAGTTTCCGAAGAAAATATTATTTTAGTTTCTATGCAGTATAGAGTCGCATCTCTCGGATTTTTATATTTTGGTACATCAGACGTTCCGGGCAATACCGGCCTTTTTGATCAACTTATGGCGTTACAATGGATTCACGATAATATCGCCGCCTTTGGTGGAAATCCAAATAACATAACACTTTTTGGAGAATCCGCTGGCGCCGTTTCGGTTTCATTACATTTACTAAGTCCTTTGTCTCGAAATCTTTTTTCCCAAGCAATTATGGAGTCGGGCAGCGCCACAAGCCCTTGGGCGATCATTTCTAGAGAAGAAAGCTTGTTGCGTGGGTTGAGATTGGCGGAGGCGGTTCAGTGTCCACACGAACGTGATGACCTTTCAGCTGTGATCGATTGTTTACGACGAAAGGATCCAAAAGAGTTAGTTAATAACGAATGGGGAACTTTGGGGATTTGCGAGTTTCCATTTGTGCCGGTCATAGATGGCGCGTTTCTGGACGAATATCCATCTCGCGCTCTCGCTAACAAAAATTTTAAGAAGACTAATATTTTAATGGGTTCTAATACCGAAGAAGGGTATTACTTCATAATATATTATTTGACTCAACTTTTTAGAAACGAAGAAAACGTTTATATTAATAGACAAGAGTTCTTACAGTCTGTTACTGAATTAAATCCTTATATGAATGCGGTTGCTCGACAAGCAATTGTTTTCGAATATACAGACTGGTTGAATCCAGATGATCCTGTAAGTAATAGGGATGCATTAGATAAAATGGTAGGAGATTATCATTTCACGTGTAACGTAAACGAATTTGCGCATCGTTACGCCGAAACCGGTAATAATGTTTATATGTATTATTATAAACATAGAACAGTAGCTAATCCTTGGCCGTCGTGGACGGGAGTTATGCACGCCGACGAAATAAATTATATTTTTGGTGAACCGTTAAATCCAACGAAAAGTTATACGCCTCAAGAAGTTGATTTAAGTAAGAGGATAATGAGATACTGGGCTAATTTTGCGAAAACGGGCAATCCTAGTTTATCTCCGAGTGGGGCATGGACGCCTACTTTTTGGCCATTACATACAGCATATGGACGAGAGTATTTAACGCTGGACGTTAATTCTACTGCAACAGGTCGAGGACCGAGACTCAAGCAGTGTGCCTTTTGGAAGAAATATCTACCTCAGCTAACCCAAATGACAGGTATGTATTTACTACTACTTTATCAATACAATGTTTTTTTCGATTGTAACTTGTACGTTGAACCAATGTTCTGTCTTTTAATAACTTGAACGCTTGATTAAATCAACACTTTTACTATTAATTTCATTAAAACGCTCAAATGAAGACGATGAGCGAAAGTACTACTTGAACTGTGTTGGGAATCACGAGGTGCTTACAATCAATAAGCAGTTTGAATTGTCAATAAAATGTGTGATTAACAGAACATGATTAAGATAATGTCGCTGAACTTGTATTAAAGATAACATTTTGGTTTTTTAATTAAATATTTTATTTGTGAAAAAAGGAAAGAATCTGCTAAACCATCAAACTTTCAATTTCAAGATAATAATAAACAGCATGGACATCTTAAAAACGGTAAAAGATACAAGGTCGCTCAAATTGCAAATAAGTTGGGCAATTTAAACTATTTCTTACAATATTAGGGTTCTAAACAATTATGTGTGATACATTGTTGAATTTGTAATAAAAACACTACCAAATACAAGGTGTTTTTTGTATGCGGCCATATAGAAAATGAAGTTGTTGTGTTGATGGTTTCTCCGAGATGAAATGTTGGATTAAAAAGCTCTAAAAGTGTCAATGAAAAAGTGATTTTAGATTTTTAATATTTTTAAAAATAGGCACAAAAATAGAAAATAAAAATCAAAAAATTTATTTTTGTAAAATATCGAAGACGTAAAATATTATTAAACTTTTTCAAACACCATGTAAATATACTGTAAATTGCCCAACTTTTTTGCAGTTTGAACAACCTTGCAACTTCTACCTACCGTGTTCAAGATCTCCATGTTGTTAATTCTTATATTGGACACAGTGTATTTGGATGTGTAATGCCGATTTGAGGTAGACAGAAAAGATAGACAATTTATACGTTTATATATTGTTGCGTGCAATGACACGTTGACATAGTTATAACGCATTACTACTATGATTATTCTATTACTAATGTTTGTCTCTTAATGCGTATTTATACTATATTTTTGCTAACAAATTTGCTTATCTTGCTTCTTCCTTGGGTGAAGGTTGTCATGCATCCCCGTATTAAGAAAAAGGAATAAACTCGGAGTTATTTCTTAAGGCCGTATGGCATGCTATATCGAATTCAGTACAAACTGAGAGAGAAAGACTATTATGACTAACGTTTATTGGTTTGTTTGACGCATATCTCTCATTAAATATAAAAATTGTACAAGATTTAGCATAATGTCACACAAACTTTATGCTTAATTTATGTTCAAATTTATTATTTGGGATTCGCTACAGTACTCCCGGACCAACGATAAAATTGTTATCGCGATATAGACTTATGTGGTGTGTCTTTATATTTATCCGAGTCTAGGTGAAAAATATATTCGTCTTCTAGAGTGGGTGGTTCTGTAAGGTCTTATTCTTTCTGTCGTTTGCGTTGTAGTAGCTGCTGTACTCGACGATGTCTTTGATGTTGAGATTACCCTGTTCTCTAAGTATGCTAGTTTCACGCGGTCGACTGATATTGTTTGTTCGCGGTTCTTGATCCAAAGTTTAAACGTCTTCGGCCCGCGTAGTAAGACTTTGTACGAGCCTTTGTAGGGTTGTTTGTGATAATTTTGTAGCAAGAACACTTGCTCCGTCATGTCCAGTTATTTAAAGATGAATGTATGTTGTTTCAAGTCGTTTGTTTTCTCCGTCAGAGTTTTTGGGGGAATTCGAATAGTTATGCCGTACATCAGTACAGCTGTCAATAAATGTATGTAATTAGTTAGCGGTGAAAGTGTTCAACCATGCAATTAGCTTTAGGGTGGTATGCTGTAGTGTGTGGATGTGTTGTACCAAGAAATTTGCTGATTGAATAATGTGGATTTGAATTGTCTGCTTTGATTTGTTGCAATTCGTAACGGCACTCAAATTGTGTGATCCTACATTCGTAAAATATTTGGGGCGATTGCCTCAGTTTCGATGTTTTTGTTGGCATATACTTATGACTATCAGGAAAACCTATCGGTGCATGTAGACAGTAACGTTTGCCTTTTGATACTGAAAGCGGTCTTACGATATCGATATGTTCATGTTTCAAACGTTAGGTTTTGTAAGGTCCCAATAGGTGTGTCGTTTGACATTTGTCAGCAGTCGGCATCAAGCTGTGGCCCAACTTAACATTGTTTGATCAGGCGGATGGTGGTTTTTGTTCCACGGTGTGCTAAATTGCGAAGAGTGTTAAAAGTATTGCAGCGGTACTTGATCGGTACAAGGGGTCGGGCATATTTAGTCGATAAATCACAGTAGACAGCCGAGTTAGTATTTGGAGTTGGAATTTTTTAAGTTGTAATCATGTTCTGGAACGTAGATGTGTTTTCATCCTGTGATTAGGTCTCGGCAAATTTTAAGAAATTGATTGGAAGTGTTTTAATGCTCTTAATGCGAGATAACGCATCTGCGACGATATTTCTTGCTTGAGATGTGTTGGATGTCGGTGAAATCTCGGTAACGTAATTTTTTCGAAGTACAGTTTTTTGGGAAAGCGAATTTAATGGGTTTGTGATCCCGAAGGATCAAGAATTGTATTTCTTCCACCATATGTCTGAAATATTTGATGACTAGTAATTCGCTAGCGTACGTTTCTTATTTAGTTGCTTAGTTTGTACGTAATCCTTATACACGAGATGTCGTAAGACACAAATTTCACTTATGTTCATTGCTCCACGAGAGTTTAAAAGACCACCGGCTTTATTGTACAGTTGTATACCGCACTTAAGTATACAACTCTGATGAGCTCATAATAAGAGCGAAATGCGCATCAGATGTTTGTTCGTTCGTGTATGGTACTGTACAGAAATACTTGACTATATCGACACGAGTGTATTATGCATTCTAAATTATCGCTTAGATAACGATTTGCATTTAAACATTCAATCGTCGTTACAGTTATCTGTCGGCATTACTTTTGTTTGTACTATTTATACCTGTCCCTTATTACACATATTTCACTTATGTTTCTTATTTCTTGTTCTTTTCTTCAAAAACAGAACCAAGTCTTTCCATTCATTTTTTTTTCTGCTGCAATGTGTTTTCGATTGCGTCACTAGGAGTTTTCGAAGTTGCTTTGAAGTAGTTGTCTTTGGATAATAAGGGATTGGGGGTTTTTTACTAGTAAGGGCCGCAGAGACAGTGTATCCTAGAAAACGTGCTGTTGGAATACCTAAATGACATTTTGTTGGATTTATCAGTATGTCGTTTCCGTCTTTACGTATCATGTGATGACCAACTGTTATTCGATGGTCGTACGATTTGCATGTTAACCAAAGCCTGGAATTTCTTCTTTGCAATGCGGACTTTGTCGAGCGCAAGACGGTATAATTTGGAGGAAACTGACGAGCTTGGTGTTGTTCTCACATGATGTTTTGTCGAGTATTTTGTCGACGAAGGGCTGCCTGAAGGTCTTGTTATTTGGTGGAATATGGTTTTATGACGTCTGCAATGACAAAACGCCGAAAAAGGCATCTTCGTAGACAAATTCTTAAGCTTAAGGTAATGAAACCGGTTTGTAGAGATGGTGGGTAAATTGGCTGTGCGACTTTTGTGGCGTGGGCCATTTTCAAGTTTGCGTAGAAAAACGGATGTCTATTTTTGTATCATAACCGTTATGAAAAGGCGACGCGGAGTGTTTTTGCATCCGTCTTAGACAGCGATAAACGACATTTCTCAAGCGCTTGTCTCAGGGTTCTTAAGCCCGAATACCTGGTGATGCCATTATGTTGAGATATTTTGTAGATTGTTGGAACTTTGATTGTGAACGGTAACGAGATTGCGATTGATAACGTTAGCTGCCATGGCAATGTATTAGGTTGATGTGTGAGAGTTCTCTTCTGATCATAACCGGGAGATCGTTTAAAGGATTGTTGTCGCAGGCATGTAGGCTCTGTTAGTCAGAGGTTGCACTTTTGCGCTTGGGTGATTAAGATGGCTTGTATTGCTAGCGGTTGTTGACCATCTATCTATAAGGTCGACAGTAGGTCGTAAAACCCCCAAGTTTCTTAAGTGTCGCAGCAATTGCAAGGGTTTACGATCGCCGATGTCCTGTTCCTCTAACAATTGTTTAGTTTATCGTGTTTAGGAGACGCTCAGCCATGACTTTAAGGCTTCATATTTACCGCCGGCAGGTGGCGCTCGTAGGTTATCTATGTTATCGATCACGTAGTGTTAACGTGTGTCATCTGACGTACCTGTTGCGGTGGTGGTTGTTGTTGCATTCCGGTTCATAGTGGACTCGTGTAGATATTCCAAAAAATCACTTTTATGAGGACGCAAATGATTGTAGCGGTGGAAAGCAAGAAGGTTTGTAAGTTTGTACTTGCTGGTCACCAGTTTGCTATTTATGGTTTGATATATTTGGATGTGTAATGCCGATTGTGACGTGGATGGATTATTATTATTATTATTTTTCTTTTTATTCTCAGCTTTTCTGGATGATTCTGCCAATAGGTCATCAGCAGTGACAGGGATAAACTTCATTATTTCCTGTCAGTTTAGTGCTTGGTCTAGTCTAGAGCTAAGAATTTTCTTACTATACGGCACGTTTCTAGTATCACTGCTCTCTGAATTAGAGTATAGGTCTCTTTCGGTATTTGTAGGAACTCCAAATTGTTTCGTGGTTTTTTTGTTCTCCCCCCCCCCTCAACCGACATAACTATTGGGACTATCTTTATTTCTTTGAGTTTTTACATTCTAATCAATTCTATTTTCAGGTCTTGGTATTTGGAGACTCTTTCATTTTCTGTATTTGTGAGATTGTGTGTTAACGGTATCGCCACATTTATTGTTATTCCACTCGTTTCGTTCTTGTCTATATGGATGATGTCTGGTCGGTTATGGTCTGTTCGTCTATCTGTGGTTACAGGTTAGTCCCAATACATTACAAAGTCGTGATTTTCCAAAACAGCAGCCGGCTTATACTTCCAATAGGGCAGCTTTTTGTTAATAAGGTTACTTTATACGCTATTAATTAGTGTATCACTGCTGCAACTTTGTTGTGTCTCCCCAAGTATTCCACGTTTGCAAGATTAGGGCATCATCCAATCACGTGTTCTATAGTTTCACCTACAGTTCCACAATTGCGACTTATCATAATTCCTGGTGCGTATTATTTTGTCCTGTATGCCTACTATGAAGCCCTCCGTTTCAGGGTGCAAACAACCGTTTTGTGAAATGCAAACGACGTCTTTGGTCCACGTAATCGGCTTTTATTTGTATCGGATATTTGCCATGTATTGCCTTCTCTTTCCAGTTCCTTATACGTTGTTGTGATATGTTTTGTTTATTTTGTGTCTGCTGTTGAGAAAGCTTCATCGGACATTGATATCGAGATCTTTTATCTCTTTATAAGACGTTCATTGTTTGCTAAGAAGTATGTACGAAGCTGTTGGGTCTGTGAATTACATAACTGGCTAATGTTGACCAATCCCCTTCCACCTATTTTTCTCGGTAGATAGAACCTCTCTATAGCTGAATTGGGGTGCAGCATTCGGAATTTGGGTAACAGGCGTGTGGTCAGTCTATCTAATCCTTCCAGGTCCGTATTATTATTATTATTATTATTATTATTATTATTTTGATTGTAATGTTAATACCTTATTTGGTTGTGGATCAGAATAACGATGTGAGGTGTACCACTCTACTACGGTATTTATATGTTTTTGATATATGATAGCTCGGCAGAAATGTATATTGAAGTACAGTTTTCTTCTGAATATTTCGCATGGCTATTTTGTGTGCGACCTAAATAGACTATTATTGCAAATGTACATATTAAGAAATTAAGTATTTCTGCGTTAACATAAATAAAATGTTTGTGATAAAACTGATGTCGTCACAGGTTACTCCCGTGTCAGTGGTAAAAAATTCACCACGTTACAGGTTCTTGTGGGGATGTGAAATTTATCTAATTTTGGGTGGTCGTGCTTTAGTGACTGCTGTACTCGACAATGTTTTTGATGTTGAGGTTGCAGTGTTTTGTTGAAATATGCGGGCGATCATGTTGACTCGATGTTTTCGATGACGTAGGCCATCCGAAGAACTAATCGAAGATGCTGCTAAGGGTGGTAACGTGTTGAGTTGCTGACGTTGCTGTGCTGCTAGTGAGTGTGGTTTGCCGCGTTGTTGTATGTTGCTGCTAGGAATGGTGACGTGTTGAGTTGCTGGCATTGCTTCAGAGGAGGATTGTGCGGATGCATCTTTTCTATACATTTAAGAGAGGTAAAGCTAATGTATGGATACATTTCATATTGCGATGGATCGTAATTATTTCGTTTAAAAAATATTTATTGAAATGTGACTCAAAATTTGACTCAAAAAAAAATTATTTAGATTAAATTTCACCTCAGGGTTTGAGTTTGTTTAAACAAAATTGTTTCAATTCAATTTCAAAAATTCAATGAAATAAAAAATAATAAATCAAATCTAAAACTTTTCACAAATAAAATACAAATATTAAAAAATACACAAAAAATCTAATTAAATCCAATACATTATTTCATGTTGCATTAGGGAATTAAATATAAACTTATTCAACTAACCTTCTAACTTTATTATTTCGGCCGACGTGATGAAATCCCTCTTTCTTTAATTTTTTGCTTGTATTTACTTCTTAAATTTTGAATTAGTTTATTTTCGGTCTCGTTAGTTTAACAATCTTTAAACTTTCACGTTCCATTAATGTTCACGCAACTTTAAACGTTGCGTTGTTATTGTTTTTTGTGACACTATATTGCCAAAATATCAGAGTTTATTACTTATTTTTACATATTGATTGGTTGAATACATATTTTCGATGTTGACTTGTCAAAACTCAAACTGCAAGTGCCTTTAATCGTAACTTGCATCATGTCCTTCAAACAAAAATTTTTCATTCGTTACGTAACCTTGAACTTAAGCTCGATTTCACTTGACACCTGCACTGATAATTTTAATCAATATCACGTCTGCTAGACTCCAAACTAACCTGCACTTTCTTTAATTTCGCAATTTTTGTCACTTCAAGAAAATAGTTTTTATATCTCACGCATTTAACAATTTAAAAATAAATGTTTACAAAGTAACATCAGGTTGTAACTAAACGAATGTATCCTTTTAATTTAAATAAATCAAATTATCTTCTTAATTATTTATAGGTTGGTATCTAGAAATCATAACTAGCTGATTACCTGCATTCGATTTGAATCCATAAATTTTGATTCAAGATAAAACCGTTTTAGTTTTCAAATTTCTACAACCCTGTACTTTTTGGTTTGTTAATGAAGTTTAGAAAAAAATGTGATGATTTCCACCTCGAATACAATATCAGGTGTTAGGCAGTTTGTGATGTTAATTAAATGACTATCAGTAGATTCAATGCGTAAATAATGTTAACGCATAGTTAACGATCTAGCGCAACTAGGAACTCAAGACAGAAATAAACCGTTAAACTGTAGAGATATAATTTTTTAATACGACAAATGCGTGTAGGAGCCACACGATACTAGTTATTGTAGAAACACTTAAATAGACAATTACGTTTTGTACGATACGCCACGGGATGGGCGTGGTCGCAAACCGACAAAAACAGATAATTGAATCTTGGAGAGCTTACACAAATAAGAGTGACTTTATTGAGGTTAAATATAAAAACTCACGTTGCGTACCGGTAATCGACGATAAATCTAACAATAAACTAAAAGGCGCAAACATATGATACTAATTTTCAAAAAATTTTTTAAATCACATCGATCAAACATAAAGCGCAACAATTATGTAGATAAATTCACGTCAGAATACCGATACAATCGCGTTTTAAATAAAACGATTACTGAGAACTTATCTGGTTTATCGATAATTACGAGGAAGAGTAGTCGGTTCGTATTTCAAAACGGATGAGTAGTAATATAGACACGTGAAAACTGGGAAGCAGGAACAAAGATGTCCTTGACTGAATATATAGAGTCCAGTGTTCAATCAGTTTATTTTCAATATAAACCTTGACTGAACAAATAATAGCCGGTACCAAATATTCATGTTATTTCTTAATTAAGCAACCATAATTTGCTAAATTGCCTCGTATTTATTCATTCCAATCAAACATTACCCAGGGAAGTTCTAAAACGTAAAAAGGTGGTAAGATGACGATAAAATCAAAAGTTCACAATGGTTATAAATCAAGAAATGTTACTTATGACGTAGAAAAGAATAATAAATCTTCCAATAATATTAAAAACTTGGCATGGGGTTTATTTCTGTTACCAATTAATTAATAATGGTATTTCATTAAATTTTCCCCAAATTTTAGAACTGGAGATTTACAACTTTCTACGTCAACCCACAATTCAAAAAGAGAGAAAAAGAAACGTTTAATTATGGGACAAGATTAAGCAGTAACCAACTTAGAAAAATTTAATATCCCTAACTCCAAATGATTTTGTCACCGAAATGCTCGAATGTAACTAAAATTGCCTAACGACCGGGGTAAAATTACCCACATAGTGAATAAAATTTAGACGTTGTCACTAATGGCCCCGAAAGACATAGATTAGAAGAAAAATTACTGTCACAACTTACATTGCTTCTAGCTGTTGACATTTTACATATCTCTGAGAATTTTTGACAGTTGTATGGTGCTTTTGAGATTATTCAGAAGTTGATATATCACGCATCAGGTATTTTTTCGTGCGTGTATGCTACTATACAGAAATACTTGTCTTTATTGACATGAGTGTTTATTGCATTCTAAGTTATCGCTTAGATAACGATTTGCATTTAATAACATTCAAATGTCGTTACAGTTCTCTGCTGGCATTGCTTAGTTTATACTATTTATACGTGTCTCTTATTACACGAGATGTTGCTAGACACACATTTCACCTTATTGATATATTACGTTCTTGCATGTAGAACAGGAATTGTATCACTTGTGCTTGTGTCCGCTTGCAACCTGCAATTATTAACATTCAATCTATTAACTACAATGACATTCTAACTTTACACCTACTACATTTGTTTGTTGTAAAAGTGCAATAAAAAATATGTGTACGTACATTAATAAAAAAATCATACTAATATTGATTTTTGGAAAAAGAATATTTTATAAACTTAAGCCACAAAATGAAAAGAATTTAAAAAAGCAACTATCATTACATTAGTATACATTTTGTTAATGGAATGTATGAAAATTTGATAAACTGATTGAATGTTGATATTGCATGCGATTTTTTTTCGGTGTACCTTTGTTCAATTAAGTGTTTGCAAGAAACAAAGGCTTTATCAATAATTACAAATTGCCCTTTGAAGTTACCTCCACTACCCTTTAGTTTGTCAAACGCCAAACAAAGTAACATCGCAATTTAATTTAACCTATATACTTTCTAATAGAAATTGATTAGAAAATAATGTTACTGAAGGCATATTGAATTTTACAAAGGAAACTATTACATTACAGTGAACTAATATCTTCTAGTCGGTATTGAACTTTGTTGCAATATAATTCTATAAACAACAAGCCATTACATGTTGTTGAGAACATAATTCTCTTCGAAGATGTCTTAAATAAAAAATACATCTTCTATGTAGCTGCTGTACAACTACACGCTCTTTCTCGTAAAATGGGGTGCGTTGCAAAATAATAAAAGTTTCACTATTAAATATATATACAAGGTGTCCGGAAATTATGCGCAAAAACTTCGGGTGCTAATTCTAGAATAAAAATAAAAGCCACAAGTTTCTATAACATTTTTTCGAAAACTCAAGGGTAAAGGATCTACAGCACTTTAAAGTTAGGATTTTAAAACATTTTAAAAATATTTTTTGTTTCTTAACCGATTAATTTGAAATTTGGCACGCTGATTACTCATGCTCATGCGCATAAACGTACAAAATTTGACGTTCGTTCATCAGCTTAAAGGGCTGGAACCGCCCCTATCATTGCTCGAAACTTTTTGCTTTTGACTTTTTGCTAATTTCATACATACATGAAACTGATTTATTTCATTTTTTACATTTCAACGAAGTGTACCTTGAGAACAAGTGCTATACAGCGTTTTATACCCCTATGAGATCAAAGGCAGGCATTTTGAAATAACAAATTATTTATTTATTTTTTAATCAAAAACGAAGAATAATTTTTAATAATTTTTTGGGCACTTCGATACCTCGCAATTTAATATTAACGACAGCTTTCACTTTTTATAATAGATTTTCGAATTGCCACTAGTCTTCCTCAATGCACAAATTAAATCTTCTCAAAAATTAGACCAACTCGAAAAAAAATTCCCTCCTTTTGTCTAATTGCTCCAGAATTAACGATAATTCGCTTCCTCAACTCTTCTACGCTGTTTACTGGCGTCTGATACACTAAGGATTTTAAATGGCCCCAAAAGAAAAGTCCATTGGGTTTAAGTCTGGCGATCTGGGAGCCCACTCTACATACCCACCGCGTCCTATCCACCTGTCAGGAAAACGTTTCGTTTAAAAACTCCTTACAGCTACGCCATAATGTGGAGGAGCTCCATCTTGTAACAACCACATTGAATTTCTAAGGTGAAAGGCACATTTTCCAACAGAACAGGCAACTGATTTTTTAAGAAATCTAAGTATGCCTCACTATTCAGCCTAGGTTGCAAAAAATATGGCCCGATTAAATGATCTCCTACTATGCCAGCCCACAAATTAACGGAAAATTTGTTTTGAAAATTGCGTTCCACTGTCGCATAAGGATTTTCATCAGCCCAATAATGTTCATTGTGTAGATTTATTACGCCATCGTGTCCAAATCCAGCTTCATCAGTAAAGAGCAAATTTCTAAAAAGTTTTCATCGCTGTAAAGATCAAGGATCCTATTGCACATGCGCACTCGAGCCATAGGATCTTGAGGACTCAAGGCCCTGAACTTTTCGGCAATGGTAGGGATGAAGGAGTTGTTCTTGTAATACCTCGTGCACTAAACTTTTGAAATATTGCCCAATTGAGCACCAATTCTTCTTACACTAAGTTTAGGATCATTTTCGATGTATTCTAATATGCCTCGTTCAACTTGAGGCGTTCGGGTTCGTCTCTGTCGACCTGCGTCAGAATGTCTCCCTTTAAAAGATCCGAATTCTCCTAGCCTGGTGTGGATAGTACTAAATAGTCTTGATTGCGGAATCCTTCTATTTGGGAATGCTGCACCATAGCATGCGTTTTGCTTCCGACGCATTCCCACCAGCTACACGTAATAAATAGTGCATATCCCTTAATTCATTGTTGGAATATGTGTTATCCATTTTACTAAATTTAAATTCACCAACTGAATTTATTTAAAACAAGTTACTAATAATCTGTCAAAAAATGTTTCCATATTATTATGACTTTGTTCCCATAGGAACGCATAGCATTATTTTGTTCTCAAGGCACACTTCCGTTGAAATGTCAAAAATGAAATAAATCAGTATCATGTATGCTGGTGCAAGACAAACTTTAAAGTCGTTTTTCTCAAAACGGCTCGATTTACGAAGGTGAAACAAGTAAACCTTTTTTGCGTGTTTTTAAATGATCTTTCATCCCATGTAAATGAAATTAGCAAAAAGGCAAAAGCAAAAAAATTTCTAGACAGTGTGACGGTTGTCGATAGGATGTCTTCGGCTACCACAATTGCAACTAAAAAACTTGAACTAGAAGCCACTTTTTTAAGTTGCTGTGCCTTCTTAGCTGTGTCACGGTTATTATCCGATTCTAACTCATCCAAACATTGTACGATGTACGGAAATAACTGAAGAATCTGATGACTGAATCATGCCGTTCGACAAATCGTGTTTCACAGAATTTAATTAGCCTCTCTCTTTTCTGATTATTACTTTCTGGGGTCAAAGAAGATTTGATAGTTTCTGTCAGTTTATGTTGACGTTTTGCAGACTTGGTGAAAACTGTAATAATTTTATTCATGGAACCGGGCCCATTACGAATGTCTGATACTTGACAAGAGTCACTTAAGGGAAGATTAAGAGAATGACTGCTACAATGTACAAATGTTGCTTTGGTATGAATATTTTTCATTCTTTTCTGAACGCCACTTAAATGACCCTTCATTGTACTACAACCATCATATCCTTGGCCTCGTAGAACCGACATGTCCACACCTTGATGGCACAGAAATTTGCACAATTTTCCTGTTATTTCCCCCCTAGAATGTCCCTCTAAGGCAACAAATCCCAAAAAAATCTTCTCTCATTTTATTATCATGGAAATATCTTGTAACGATTGAAACTTGTTCTACACACGAAATATCCACCGTTTCGTCCGCCATGATTGAAAAACATTTCTACTAACTAGAACACTCTGTATCTCACTTCCTACAATTTCGATGATTTCATTTTGAGTTTCAGCGCTAAGATAAGTAGCATTAGAAGCAGAGTTTTCTAAATGATCTTGTAATAATTGATCACCCACTCTTGCTCTCATTCTTAGTATTACTTTAAAATTTCTATCATTCTTATTCTTACTGACGTCTAGTCGGCCCCAGTCGTCATGATCGCGAAGAGCTATGTTCTGTCTGCCACAAAATATGATGGTATCAACAATAGGAACAAGACGTAGCATTTTTTTCTTTCTTAATTCTAACGTAGCATTATTTACTTGTAAGTCAATCCGCTTATTTTTATCCTTCTCCACGTGCAAGAAAAATTTTGCCTTAATCTCACTTTTCTTATGATAGTCAGTCTCATGATGCCCTCGGAAGTATTCCTTGCCTTTTTCCAGTTGGTGTAGGTAGTCCGTACAAGCTGTCCCAAAACTTGATGAGAGCCCTTGCCGAATCCACTAGAGACGTGGGCAAAAAGAGTGCAGAATTTTCAAAATGCTCCATTTTCTTCATGACTGTACAGTAACCACTTAAATTTGTCCATCCTACCTGGAATCAAAGGATTCTCCAGAAGATGAAAACGAATTGCAGCGCTTTGTGACTCTGGGTTGCAAAACTTTCCTATATCCTAAGTAAATGAAGGGGCAGGATCAATCTTTTGCTTCTTCGAATCACTTTCAGTTGTTGTTGCCACTTTCACCACTATTTTGAGCATCCAGATTTTCTGCAGTTTTTTGCAAAGCACGTTTACGAGAACCAGAACTCACGTTATCTTGATTTTTATTATCTTCAATAATCGATTTTTCTTCTGTTCACTTCGGTTTAATTTTAAAATACTGCATAAGGTTTTTCTGTGCCATAATTAATTAAAGGGAAATGAATTTTTTTCAACCGTTTGTTTGGTGTAGTGGTTAATTAAGTAAAATAAGTGTTGTGAACAAACAAAGTTTTAAACACAACTGGACTTTTAATACGGCAGGGCACAATATTTGAGTAGGGAAGGACACGAATTAGCGCCGGCGATAAGATTTACGCTGCTACCCACAATAGTTTCACGCAAGCTGCAGGATTAGACGAATTGCAGGCTTGAATTAATGAATCATGCGATAGCGATTTAGCTAACATAAAGGGATGCTTTGTTAGTTTAGTTTCAAAAAAGTATTTCACAGAAATATCTGCGAAAAATACGAGTGGATATGTTGGAGTTCAATAACAAAACAGTTCAATCCCGGTATTTGGTATAAAGGTCAGGTCTTATCAAGTTTGCAGCCGATGCTGCGCTTGTAACTTGCAATTCATATAAAAGGTTCACAAGTGTTTAGATGCGTCTCAAAAACTATTCAAACGAATGCAGCCGCAGACGCAATGTTTCATATTGACAAGGAGGAAATATTAAAAGAAATTAAATCTGCCAATTTTATAACTTTGGAGGCCAATGAAACTA
The DNA here is from genome assembly GCA_030710515.1 of Abscondita cerata. Classification (NCBI taxonomy): domain Eukaryota; kingdom Metazoa; phylum Arthropoda; class Insecta; order Coleoptera; family Lampyridae; genus Abscondita; species Abscondita cerata. The sequence continues at coordinate 314,207 of JALBCR010004434.1, forward strand.
CAGACACCTCCAATCATCAACAGATGGTTGTTATTATTCGTTATTTGATACGTGTTTAATGCACAAATTTTTGAACGTCAGTTCTATCCATAGAAAAAAAGTTCATCCCATCTATCCCTGATTTTGTTGAATCAAATATTTCGCTGACTACGCGCTTGCTTAAAAGGTAACTAACTCATTTTTAAAATGTAAATTACTTCCTTGCATTTGACCATTCGAACTTTCCGACTTACGGTAACGATTCTTATTGGTTGATTTTTTTTTTCTAACAATACAATACTACTTAAACAAAAACTAAATATATGCTTGATACAAATCCAGCTTAAAACCAAAGCAGTTATAATATAATAAATCAAATGAACTAATTGATTTGAGGTACGAACACAAATGTATTTGAGTACACTTTGATTTTGAGTTATTTTTACTTTTATGTTATGCACGTCAATTATGATCCAATTATTGACGTACTAGACTGTTGGTCTGGTGTCATTATCAGACTAGACAGATGCTAGACTTTAACCCAGATTTTTACATGGTACACATTTATTAACTTTATTTAATTCAAATGAACACAAAATATTCTTTGCACTTGCAAGACAGGATTAATTAAAATCCCTAAGGTATTATTTTTATTGCTTATTTCGATCCTGCTTGGATGTAGGCCTCTTTCAATAATTTCCATCCGTGACTGCTTTTTGCTTTCTGAATCCAATCATAGTCAGCCACTACTTTTATATCGTCTGTCTATCTCATAGGGGGCTTACTCCTGATTCTTTTTCCTTGTCTCGGTCTCCCACTTTACTACTGCTTCCGTACAACTATTGTCTTCTAATCGGGCCACATGTACACTCATGAAATTTAAAACTTGGACACCACAATTTCTGTAAACAAAAGTTTGCACATTGTGAAGCGGGCTTAAGGGTATCATTTACAATTCTAACAGCAGGTAGTCTCAGCAGGGGTTATCTTATAGAAGGACTGTAGAATGAATCATTACACTAAGCACGTTTTAGAAAATAGGTAATTTACGTTGCTTACTTAATTTTTTCTTTAAAGAATATATTTGAAGGTATCGCTAATTAAACACCATAGCTCGATTAATTATCGAATCAAAATTTTGTTTAGGAAATGTTTACAAAATAAAATTAGAAATAATTTTGATTTAAAAAACGTCTACAAGCAATAACTTTTAAATTAAATCAAAAAACTAAACATGGTTATTTGGGTTATTTTTAAATAAATCTAACCTACTAATTATTGTAAGTTATTAAAAAAAATCATTAAACTCTCTATTCATAATATTTAGTCCTTACAAAATGTATATTTTATGACGTTTCATTTTTTCTGTAGTTAATATAAAAAGTGAAAATAAAAACTAAGGCAATTCTTATTGTCAACGTATATTTAGTTTTTGCCAAGAATTTATGCTCACCATTGGTATTTTAGAAAACGGTAAGAGTTACAGGTTCGGTTAAATGGAACAATATGGAGGTATTTATCTTACCTCTTCAGGACCTTCTCTTGTTTTTCCAAAGAAATGCGTTGCCTACTAGATATTGCAAAAAAAGTGAAAATCGGCATTTTCTTTAAACTTGCGTAGAATCCACACTATTTATCCTATCAAAAATATGTAAATATAAAAGTTGTAGACATTTAGATATTGAATAATATGCGTCATTAAAATATTTTTTTGCTTGCATCAGTAGCGAAATATGACCCAAAGTTGCATTTTTTAAATGGAAATGATAATTTATTTTTATACAGTTGAATTACTTGATTTTTTTCCTTTTCAACGATATAAGGTTCGAGCTATTTATCTTGTGTACTTTAGAAGATATAAAGAAAAATCATTTTTGAGGCAGATTTATAATGTTACCAAGTTGTAAGCAATAATAACAAAAACATAACGGGTGGATAACATCGTAAAACGAATGAGTTTTCCTATAAAAGATTCTCAATAGTGCGGCCATTGACTTCTAAACATTTTGGACACACTGTATATTTAGTTTTTTGACAAGAATGTATTACATAATTATAATTAAGATACCAAGTTATAGTTTAAAATTAAATGAAAACGTTTTTTTTTTAAATAAAGGTATTACTATATAAATAAATATAAGAAATCATTAATGGGTGTGACCTCCATTATTATTGATACATTCTTGGAGGCGCCTGCTCATTGACGCTATCAAGGTATCAATATAATTAATATTAATCGTTTCCATGCGGTATCAATGGCTGCAATTAGTGCATTACTGTTTACTGGTATAAAATTTGACTCTTGTTGTCTTCGGATAACAGCAAGTATTCGAGCCCAAACATTTTCGATAATGTTAAAATCTGGGCTTTTTGCTGGCCAGGGTAACAGCTCCAAGTTATTTTCTCGTATCCAATTGCGCACAATCCGCGTTGTCGACGTTTCGGCCGGCGAAGGTCAGTCTTTATCATTTTTATGTGTGAATGTTTACACGTTTATGTCAAGTATTTGTCCTCCTAATTTATAACCAATTTTAATTTTAACGAAGATAATTGTTAATTATCCATTTATTTTTTGATGCCTGGACCAAAGAGGTTGTTCTGTTTGGGGAGTGTTTATTTTCATCACCAATCCCATAGATGTTGTGATAAAGACCGACCTTCGTCGGTCGAAACGTCGGTAACGTTAATAAGGGACAAGGTGTATTTTTCACTCCAACATCTCCGTTTTCAACTCCCATTAAGAAGGCCCAATTTTGGTTTGGAAATCTATAAATACGAGGATATATTGAAAAAATCTTAGCCTACTATAGAACCAAACAAAATTTCAATATTTTATTACTCAACATATTCTCCTCTTAATTGGATACATTTATTACAGCGAACCTGCAACGTCTCTAGACCTTTCAAAAAAAATGTTTCTTCTTGCTCTGCAAACCAGACTTCTACAGCTTCTATTACCTCCTTGTTGGAAGAAAATGTACGACCTTTTAAACTTTTTTTCAGTTGAGGAAAGAGGTGATAGTCGGACGGAGCCAAATCGGGTGAATAAGGGGGGTAGTAATTCAAACCCTAAATCACGAATTTTTTGCATGGCAACATGAGATTTGTGTGCAAGGGCGTTGTCCTGCAAAAACAAAACACCTTTGGATAGCTTTCCGCGTCTTTTCTCTTTAATATTTTCCCGTAGAGTGGTCAGTAATGTCGAATAGTAATCTCCAGTTATTGTTCTACCCTTATCCAAAAAATCAATCATGATTACTCCATGGCAATCCCAAAAACTGAAGCAAGAACTTTTCCAGCAGATTTTGGACACGAAACTTCTTAGGTCTTGGAGAACCAGAGTGTCGCCATTCCATCGATTGTTGCTTTGTTTCTGGATCGTAGAAATGTACCCAAGTCTCATCCATAGTAACAATTCGGTTTAAGAAGTCTACATCGTTTTCAAATCGAGCACAGATCGAACGCGATGCTTCTACCCTTGCACGCTTTTGGTCAACATTCAAACATTTGGGGATCCATTTTGCAGCAATTTTTCTCATGTCCAAATTGACGTGAACCATATGATGAACGCGTTCGTATGAAATATTCAGTGCTTCAGATATCCGTTTTAGCCCAATTCGACGGTCTGATAAAATCATGTCATGAACTGCATCGATATTTTCGGGGACTGACACAGAAACTGGCCTTCCTGATCGGTCATCATCTTCAATGGAAAATTTACCTCTTTTGAAGCTTGCATTCCAATTTTTGACGGTCGCATACGAAGGACATTGATCACCAAGGGTATTAAGCATATCTTCGTAAATCTGCCTACCTCTTAACCCTTTTAAATACAGGTACTTGATGATGGCTCGATTTTCCAATTTTTCGATTTTCACAATTTCGGTGGACATCTTTTTCATTTAATTTATTGCGTGACTCTGGTTTACCTTTTTTTGACGTCAAACTTTACACTGACACTTCTAATAAGTTATTGTTCGTTGCTATGGTAACGCAATATTTTGTTTATGCAAGGAACTGGTCTAGGCTAACTAGATATCAATACATCCTCGTACATAATTGAGTAGTATAACAACATTCAATTAGCATGTTCAACCTCTGTGTGCTACTGCGGTCGAATCGTGCACTTAATTTATTCCACAATTCATTTCAACCTGACTCTTCTGATTTGCTGCGGTAGAATCTTTGTTAATACAGTGCAGATTTGTTTACCTTTAACTATATCTTCCAACCGGTATGCACGCAGAACCATTTTCATATGCCATTTACGCTTCACCCAATCTTCTGGACCTTCCAATTTGTCGATAGTTACTTTAAATTGGGAACCACTCACCACCACACTCCTCCTCCCCCCCCTCTCTCTCTCTCTCCCTCCTCCTCCTCTCCCTTATACGCTGCACAACTTGCAATTATATCAACTTTCACAGTTTAGCGCAATTATATACACTTATCTGGGCCCATAACCTGTTAGTAGAGCATAAACAAACAATACAAACAGTATTAAACCATATATAATTGGAACAAAGATTAGAATTAGAAATGCAAAGAAAAAACTGAACTATATGATTTTATTTATTTATTTATACGTATGGTACATTACACAAATATTGTATGGTGATGTAAGTGTTGATGTATGGTGCCCCAGAAGATCAGTATAAATTCAGTATAGTGTGGTGACGAAACCAAAAGTGCAACAATGAATTGGTTCGTCTTGGCAAAGCATTTACTTCAAGGCTTAGGAAAACCACTAAAACCTAAACATGCCAACCCTTACCCACCCTAGTGTTAACATGTAATAATATTAATTAAGTGTGTAAACATTATAGAAGGTAAATAAAAGCATACAATATAACAGCACAGCCATTGCATGACGACATATAATGGACCGGTCCAAGCGCCAGTCATGAAAAATAACGAAAAAAAATAGTAGGTTTAAGAAATAGCAAAACAAAATAATGGAAAAACAGATAATCAAGACAAGAATACAAAAAATTGAATGATTAATAATTAACTATATGATTGATAAACTGACATACGTTTCTATACATATATTAGAGTCTTACATACTAGATTACCATGAAGCGTTGTCCTTGTTAACAATTACTTTCTTTATTGACAGTTTACTTTTGCGTTAATATTTTTATCGGCTTATCGCTTTGCGAAAATCAATACATCACGTAAGTTAAAACCTGATATTTTGTTCGACAAAGCTTTTATTCTAAAAAGTTTGTTTTATATCTAATTATTTGAAGGCGGAACCTAAAATGAGCATCAAAAGAAAAAAAAACATTTGAAAATTTGTATGCGGAGACGTTTGAGAGAATTAACTTAACAAAATTATTCTTTTCGAGTTTAACGAGACGAATGAGGAAAAATGTAGGGCGCTGGTATAGTCGGTCATCAAATGAATAATATTCTGGACACATCTTATAAGAGCACTATTTTATATTCCCAAAAGGACAGCTACGGTCGTTTGCCAGTTCTCCGCAGTCATTGTATTAGTGGCCACAAATGTGCCCACTTAAATATACATAAAGCCCACAAAACGCATTCCCGATTCACATAAAATAATAAACGGCAATATAAAGCAACAAAAGCGGCACATTTATCATGGTTTCTATTGTTTCTCTTTAATAATGATCAGAGTTGTTACGAAATTGTGTTTTTACTCCAACTCACTCAATTGTTACACAATTACATTTTCATTGTGACAACTAAATAAATGATATAGGTACTTTCTAAAACCCATAATCATTTCGATCGATTAACAATATAAAATATGTTATTGTTTCAATAAATTGCTACGACTACCAAGTTTTTATAGGTGTCCATCATTTTTATCGATCGCATCCAGAAGCTTTTTTCCTCAACGAAATTTGCACATACGTTATTTAAGGTCCCTCAAAAATTATTCGCGTAAAATTTTTTATTACTCTGTGCCGGAAAAATCTTTAACAGTTAAATTCTTAAAACAAGGGAAATTATTAAAACGCAATGCTTTTACTCTAGAAATAATGTTGTTCTTTCGACCTACATAGGTATTGAAAAAAGAAATGTATGTATATACATTGACGTCTATTTATCGACATACATGTCTGGCTTCAATCTAAAACAAACCAAGTGTCTCTACTCAGTTATTTATAGTTTCGAGAGTTGTTACGAAAATAGAAAAAATTCAATGTACCATAAAAAATTTTAATGTTTGAAGATTTATCTAGAAGTTTAGACGTTTGCCACAGTCAATGGAATAATGCGTAATTAAGTATTAAGTAGTGTAAAATCGAGCGAAGGATTAACAGTTGCTACTAAAAGAGACACAAACAACTATGATCTACTGTACAAAAATTTTAATTGACATACAAATCAAAACTTAATTCGCAATCAATATTCTGATCGAATGGATTGATTAGTATTAACTGCAGCGTCTATGTGTAGGAACAGTTTTATAAACATAAATTTTTAACAATGTGTATACAGGGTTTAACACGGCTAAGGAAAAAATACACGCAAAATTGGTTTTTAATTAATGCTATCTTCTTAGCACTTTTATTTAAATTTGAACTCTAGATTACCCAATTGGTCTAATAAAAAACAATTTGTCATAAATAGTTCAAAGAAAAATTTTTTTGTAAACTCAGAAAATAATTCGCCCCGTGCTCAAATGTTCCGCACACGCGATTATAAAATAGTACACGACTGATCTACGGTTCAAATCCCGAATATACTTCTCGTTAATTTCTTTTAAACTCAGTTAAATGTTGTTGTTTGTCTTTACACATCATTGTTGATACTTTTATTCTGCATTGATTCAGTCCGGTTTTCCTTAATCCTCCAAAATAGTTCAAAGAAAATTTTTTTTGTAAGCTCAGAAAATAATTCGCCCCGTGCTCAAATGTTCTGTTGCGGTCAGTTGTTAGGAAAGTATGCCCCTCAGTGGAGAGTAGGGTGCGGGTTAGGAAAGTCAACGTTATTCCTAGAACTGATAGAAAAAAAAATTAAAAAGGTAAGGCGCCAGGTTCGAGTAACGCTGGAGAGAAGAATCTGACCCAGAACCAAAGGTCAGCAGCTAACTGTCCGCAGCAGAATATACAGAAAAAGGGAAACAAATCACGAAAGAATTCGACATAAAGTCAGAGAAACCTTCACACAATATTTATTCACCCCAATACACAAACAAATTTGTGATAATTCACAGCATTAAATAGACACAGATATATTACGAATACACACGAGCTAAAACGGGTAACGTACAGCATTAAACATTCAGGTAACACGAAAATGACTAGAGCTACATATTACAAGTTAAAGTAAAGAAAATTACCCAAATATTTACCACTGCTACGCCACTGTCTCGTATATGCAATTGATATTTCGCGTACTGAAGGTACGCCTATGGTGAACTTAACCTAGAATGTGTCGATTTATGGTACTGAGTAACGTTACAGATTACATGAATTTAAGGAAGACGTGTAAGGAAGTTTTAAGACTAATTCAGTCACCGCGAAGTTTAAACGATTGTTCAACTTGGCCTGTTGGGGAACGAGCTCGTACCGGGAAAGTCAATGGAACTAAATGCGTTCGGCTTAATTAATATTGAAGTTTAAATTCTTACACGACTTATACACCACGCAGGTATTAAATACTCTTATCTATAACCAGTTAACGTTTCAGGTATATTATGCAATTACACATTCGAGCGACAAATAATCCTCAATAAATTTTCTACGTTCGCGCCTGATAGTTGGTATCAAGGGGTGATTCTACTTGAGTGATAGGTCGACTGCAGGTTCACGCGCAATTAAAAGATATTAAAACCTCTGACCTTCCACGCAGCAGTACGAGTATTACTCTTGCTCTCAATGGTACTAACGGTTCGGAATGAGCCTCCACCGTGGCCTGCGAATCTGACGGAATATTCGTGGGTAGCTATTTCGGTACAACGCCTCCAAAAGCCATGAGTAGACCCGCAATAGCCGTACAAGTTGACGAAGGAACAACCGGAAGAGAATCTATTCGTAATAGAGAGACATCAACCACCCTCTCTAGAATAAACATAGGGATGTTAGCGATAGATACACCCCGAGGGCAATCGTATACCTGATGCAAAGCGTCCCCTAGCCTAAAGAATGCAGGACGTGCTTATTCAACAGTTGATTCAGAACAAGCTTTCCGGAAGCGTTCAAATGCAGCGGACCAATCGTGGACAGTTTCAAGTTATCAACGCCGGAAACCAATACAAAGTAATGCCCGCAAAATTGGGTTAAGGAAGTGTGTACACAGTAGGAGCGTTTACACTTCGAACGTTACAGTTTCGCACGCGCGATTATAAAATAGTAACAAATGTGCACGACTGATCTACGGTTCAAATCCCGAATATACTTCTCGTTAATTTCTTTTAAACTCAGTTAAATTTTGTTGTTTGTCTTTACACATCATTGTTGATACTTTTATTCTGCATTGATTCTGTCCGGTTTTCCTTAATCCGCCATTTTGTCCAAACTTTTTGTAAAGATTGCAAAACACTGTAGCGCTACTTCTCGGTGCTGTGGTGGTCTGTAAATACAAATCGTATGGATGGATGTCGAGCGCCAGATTTTGTTTACTCTCCGTCGTTTCTCTCACTTGGGCGACTGCAGTGGAGAAACGGTACTCCAGGGCTTTACTAGGTCAACTAGGTTTGGAAACGTCGAAGAAAACAAACGAATAATATAAAGGCGGAAAATAAAGCAAACAAGCAGCAACACGCAACGACGAGTATTTACCAGCAGCCAAACTAGCCCCGTTAACTTACTCCCCAAAGCTCTACTGAGTTGCAGCACGGAGAGGTTGCAGGTAACGTCAGGTGAAAACCGTGAAGGGGAATTAAGCGAACGGCGTACTCGAGGGAAATAAGAACACTAATAGGTGGGGTTGGATTAACGTCCTAAACGTGTCACATTAATCCATGTCAAACTAGACGGCTTTCTCAGCGTGCGCAGCACGTCACTCTACAGACGAAGTACGGATCGGAGAGGTTGGACCAAATCGACGTGCTAAACGGGTTAAGTCTACTTAGACCACGGAACGGCTCGTGCCCCTCGGTTTTATAGAATCGCTTAGTTGTATTCAGTACCTAATTAAGCGATGCATAAAAATGCATCGTTACAACACATTGGCTAACTGTCTATTGGACTTATTACTGCTACCATTTTCAATGTTATTTTAGAGTTTGTCAAGATTTAGATTTAGGGATCTAGAAGCAAATCAGATAACGGTGCCGGCCAATTAACTGTACCTCCTCGGTCAATTTATCCATCGAAGGTATCAGATAATAACATCAAACTTTTTGGTTCGAGTGGGCTGGGCAACCGTTATGTTGTAAACATACCCGTTGGCGCAGATCTGATTGTAAAACAGCCGACGCAGGAATAATTTGTGTATTTGGGAGGTCTAGACATCTCTGGGTCTATAATATAGCCTTCACTCAACAGCGAGGGCGGGTTCTAAAATGATGTTTCTCACTTACCTTTACAGATTGGAGGTGTACCCAAAGGTTTACAAAAAGTCCAGGAAAACGTAAACACTAGAAAGGAAATGTTTTTAAATAAACAAGCATGAATTACGTGTGGGTTTTTACTAAAATACAAGTTAATCTACAAGTCTTCGATTACACCACGGTCGTGTTCTTTTACATTAAACACACCCTAAAAGATAAAAGCGGTACCGTGAACATTGAACTTCCTTAACAAGGATTATACCTAAATACTATTTACATGTTCATAAAGTTTGCAAAACGAAGTGGGACTGTGGTCTTTACTTAAAACAAAATATTATTTTAGCCTTAACTTGAAATTCTCAATTTGTTTCATTTCGAACCACAAAACTAACAAACAAAAAAAAACACACGGACATTCTTAAATGCGCACCAAACACAATAAACGATAACACTTTGAAGTAAACAATCAATTTACTTACAGTGGTGTTGTTTTTTTCTAATGAATCCAACACCTCGTTAGTCATTACATTAAGTATAGGAACAGATTAATTACGCCGAATGAATCTAAAATGATGCTTTCAACAGTATGACATCTTTAAAATTCGGTCGCAGCTAAAAGGGAAACTAGATGTCCGCGAGGGTTGCATTGCTTCAACCCCAGTGAAACGAAACTTCCTTTTAAGATTGCACACCGTTTTGGTTCCTTGCACTGTTTCATAAATATCACTTTAATTAGTTGGTTACTCGAAGAACTTTTACGCCCGTATTTAGTTATTAGCGATTGTTATAAATACAAATAACAATTATTCTCCGCTACAGTCTTGGTACTTATTTTAGTTACATAGTATTTCGTCGTTTTAATCTACTTATCGACTACCGCTTATAGATCAATTTTTAATATTTACTTACAAACTCCCGATTCGTACATAAACAAAGATTACACTACAAAAAAATTAATACGCCAATCAAATAAAATGTGAGACTTTACGTTTAAAAACAAAACGACTTTTACTCTTGCATGAAACAAACAAGCGCTTTATTAAGTAAGCAAAGCAAGGTGGTGTACTGTGGCTCAGACTTCTATGAGAACCTTTGATATAAACTATCGTAACAATCATTTCTTTCAAGCTTAATTGTGAGCACAACGGATTTAAAAATATCAAAGGGCAAGGAAATAATTATCGCCGGCTGTAGGATCAAAACCAGCTGTGCTTTTTAACGCAAACGAATTCTACTTAAAATATAGTACAGCCTACTTAAAACGAATACTTCAATGAGATTGAAAGAATTGACGCTTAAAGAAAAAAATAATCTCTACCAAACAGGTGACAATATTCCGTCTAGACATTAATCTTTTGAGAAAACCGACATGCGACAAAAATCTCTCGCTTATCCTTAACCTTATCCTTATCTTTATTCGCCTTCTCCATCATGATCTCACAGAACTTTGCTACGTTTATGGCATCACCAAGTAAAAGTTCTGTTCGTGGTGGAAGTTACGAATGGTAGTTTTGTTTTTTCAAAATATTATGGTCGGTAGATTTTGGTACACCGATGACTGCAGTAATTTTTGTCAAAGAAATGGTAGACGTTTCTACTACAGCTTGTACTACACTAGCTAGCGTCTAGCTAAGGAAATGCTAGAGAGACAATATTCCCAGAAAAACGATTTTGCGTGTATTTTCTCTATGTCCCACTCAGCCACAGAATAATATTAATATTATTCAGAAGCGCTTCTCCATAGTAATGAAAAAGAATCAATATTTCAAATTCTAGCCAACCGAATAAAACTGTAGCTAGTGATAATTGCAAAATTACAAATGGCACCTACATACTCGTTTTTTTGTCTTATTTGTAGGATAGCTTGAACGCAAGTCTACAAAAATCACGGCAATTAACTACAGTATTCCAACACATTGTGCGCCGGTTTATTAAGTAAGAGATAGTCGGTGTCTTCACCTCATCTCATCAAAATATAATATTTGTCAAATCTGAGTACATGGCACATGGTGGTGAGACCGACTATCTCAGAGGCAAATAAAACACGTCAGTCATAGAAAAGGACTTTGGTGCCGAAGTATTTGTTATTTTTTTTCTAAAATGACAAATTTGATCAAAAGCGGAGCACTTTTTAACATTCTTAATGGAGTAAGTGTAATCAGCTGTTCTCATTTTTACGAGAAATGTTTGAACCGCGCTGGCGAGATTCTAAAATTTACACATATTTAACTAAATTTTTTGTTTAATTATTTACGTCTCGAATTATTTCTTACCAGACGAGTTGGCCATGCAGCGCTTAAATTTAGGTAAAGAAGTGCTATAAAATACAATTATTATAATTCATATGTTTTGTTTTTGAAAATTTCCAAAGTTTTCGTAAGAATTAAGTTAATATTGTAATGCAGACGTTTCCTCGTTTTATGTTACGTTTCTGTTCACGTGTGTTATGTGTTCCCCTTTTCTAAAACATTCTATGACCGCCTTCTACTTACAAAAGTAGTGTAGAATATACATTAAAAATCTACATACTAAATGTGCAACGCGATTTCGTAAATAAAACAAAACGAATTTCTGCTTCTGTAATTTTAAATCTGCGTAAATGATTAAAATAATTAGGTTTAGCGTTTTATCACGATTGGTTTTTTTCTTCGTCCGAATAAATCTTTCGGGTCTGTAAAGTCATTGTTTTTGCCTGCAACGGGATTTGAACCCTAGACGGTAATTAAACCCGAAGGTTGTGTACACGTTGATTTGATGTTTACATGATAATGATGTTTCGCGACAAGAACGTTAAATTCCAAGATAGATTAATTGATTGACCTATTAAGTTGTCATATTTATTTCACCAAATAGAAATTAAGCTTATCAGCAATTTTGTGGAGAGATCGCGTAACAAAGTTTTTTATCAAACTTTGGTTGACTAAAGGTCTAAAAACAATTTGACAGCTAAGTACATTAGTTTTTAAATCATTCATGTTTTATGCGTATATCTCAGAAACCAATCATTTTAATTCGCACACTAATTGATATTTAGCGGCTTTTGTGATAAACTTTATGATCGCGGGTCCTCTCAAGAAAACGATTTCCGATATGTTTGTGTTAATATTTCGGTATTAGTTTAAATTACTTTAGTAGCTTTAATTAGGAAAGTGAACGTACTTCGTTTAAAAAATGAATTCGTAGAATAATTAGGATACTTACTATCAAAACGTAAATTGTTAATTTGTCATTGGCCATAGTAGTTCTTTCGTGTTCAATTTATCTTGATACAATCTGTAATGTTCACGTAGTTTATTTGCTAATTATCTTACTTGCTATAAATTTATGTGTTATGTATTTTTGTAACTGGTAAAACAAGTTCTATATTGTTAACTTATATGTTTCTTGTTATCAGTTTGTTTCTTTGTGTCTTAAGTCTCTACTGTTTAGGACTGATAACTACAACTGTAGGGTGGCGCCCCTTTGTCTTGAAGCATCTTTTCTACTACTACATCGCTCACGACCCTTTACCTACAGAAGTTATCGAGTGGTGCTTCAAAGCAACTACAAATTTCTTTTACAATACATTTCCGACAATAATAAACTGTAACATAATCTTGTCGTTAACCGCTAGGGTTTTAATAAATTTGGTATTTCTGGTTCAACTGCGAACTAAAATTAAATCAAAAGAAATTTTTGGTTTGTTAATTATTAATTTCTTTTTTCCTTCTTTTTTTTCGTTCTTTTATATTAGTGTTTTCTGTTGTTTATAAGAATTAGTCCCTTCTTAATAAGAATAGGTACCGTAGTTGAACGAGATTGTGATTGTCTATGTTACCTCCATACACTGTTACCAGGCACTTTTCGCCAAAGTCAGTGATCTGCTGAGGACAAGTGTTTTGTGTAAGAAACGGGGCCACTGCTGCCGAAATGCACGTGTTCTTCATGTAGAAGCTTCAAATTTCAATCCATACGGTGCGGATGCAATGTCACAACCACTCACTGTTAGGATAAAAAATATTTCCTTGAAGGGAAAGAAGCTTCGCTAGTAGTGGACACTGAGAGCACTGCTTCTTCCACTTCTCCGAAGGTAGATGTTTTTTGTGGACATACACAAATGTATGTCTACATCTTCAGTAATATTCACGCTGTCGAATTCAATGACCTGGAATATGGCAGTGTCGACGATTATCATGTTTGGATCCTTATAAGCCTGCTTTACTACGGTGCTAGCATTAGTTATTCATGTCATTAACATTGAAATAAATGCAATATTATTGTGATCGTTTGCCAACAACTTTTCTTGTGTGATGGTCATTATGGTAGATGAGGAGAACACATCTTTGGTTGCTGATTGTGCGGCTGTGAGGTTTGATATCTGGCGTTAGTTCGAGCACAATTGAAGAAATAAGATCGAATTCTGCGTTTTTTGCATTTTTTAGCGAAATTTAAAAAATGGCCTTATCTTTGAAAAAACGTTATTGAGGGAAAACTGACAAAATGTAAAAAAATGTTTAGTTTTTTGCCTTTGTTTTGCACAGGGTTCTTAACATCAAGCAAAAACATTTGCTAACACTCAGAAGAAGATGATACAATAGAAGATTTCTTAGAATCTACCTTCTAAATAAGCATGCGATTAACGCCATTCAAAATCTTGAAAATACAAACAATTATAGTAAAGAAATTAATTCCAACTAGGCACCAGGTTTTGACAACAGTTACCCAAAACCGCAATTCAACCAATTTACTCAAATATTTAATGCTATTCTCTTCATCAGGTACTATCTAAGAACTAAGAAGTAGGATGAAGGTACCAAATTTTACCTTAACAACTGAAAAATTCTGTAACAGCTATATATCAGGTCATTTGCAAATACATTTGGGCCTACAACTTTTACATATGGAGAACTGCTAGCTACACCAACGTAGCCATAAAAAAAATACTTCAAATGAAACTGATACCTCCTGTAGCCGGTGAACCGTGGTATATTCCGAACAAAGTGTTGTGTGATTTAAGTGTCCATTCTAACAAACCAGTGAATTTCTTAATCCTTAATAAAAGAATCTGATCGCCCAAAACCTCTAAAAACGATTTAAATCTAACGAACTTCTAACGCACTTTTATACTAATTATTGAGGGAAGACCACAGTGACTAAAGAAAATGTCCTGCAAACTCGCTTGATTTTTGTGTCACTGAACCTTTCCGGTTTCTTCACCGATCTTCTGGAATTTGTGATCACCTCATGTTCTTCTTCTTCAGATTTGCTTTCTTTTGATTTTCCAATTGTAAAAATCTTTGCATTATCCGGAACTTTAACTTCCCGAGGAAATAATTTCTGGAGTCTTCAACTTGGCCACTTAAAGTTGTCCATCCTTTCCAGGTATCAGTTTCAATATTCTGACTAATGGCGATTGTAACGTTTTTTGTTCTCCACTCCGATGATGATTTCTGTTTGCACCAGAAGAGATAAATACTTCTTCCTAAATCTTGATTTCAATTCCTCAGTAACAACTTTTTTTCACCAACTCTAGCATGTCCCGCCGGCGTTCTCGGTGGGACACTCTGTATACATGTATACGTGGCACAAATAAACAAAACTATCTACATTTTCTTCTTTCCTTTCAAGTATAATTCACTCCTACCGTTTCAAACACTTTACTTCAATTCACTCTGTCTTTTGGTAGGAGTGTTGGTGGTATTCCTGATGGTTTAACTGTGAATCTTAAACACTTCACACATTTTTCCACAATCTTGCAAATTGCTCTTCGACATTGATTGATGCAATACTTTTCTCTTAATTAAAAAAATTAAAAAGAGGTCACTAATTATACATTTTCGGTCAAACATGTGGCAAATTCTAACATCTATTTTACAACTTTTTACTTTCTCGCATACCTATGTACAGGGTTATTTACTATTAATTACCCAGCCCTTATTATCATGAATTATACATGAAAGTTGTACGGTTCTAACTAAATTTTCTTAAAATGCCATCAATAGTTCAGTTACTCGCCGTTTGCAGGGCGCAACTAAATATGATGTATTTTTTTAATGTAACACCCTGTACATTATTACATTTTTGAAGAGATCTTTTTTTGTGATTTCAAAAAAATATAATATGTTGTCTTTATATTGAGCCGTTATCGAGTTATTAATCGTAGAATATCACAGTTACTTAATACGGAATTGTTAATATTGTCAAAGTAAGTAATGTAAATGACAAATGTTGTGTTTGATAATTGACATTTGAATAATTAAATCACCAAAATCGTTTATAGTAAAGCAGAAAAATTTCCTATATTTACCTGTTATATTCAAAATACTAAAAGGTGGGTAATTTAAAGTCAATAACCCTGTAGAAAAAGTATTTTAATCGCGCTTTGAAAAAAAATTATGTATGTATGTATATATTCTGCACCCGTATAGTATAGTAATGTTTACAAAAATGGCTGACGTCATTTCTCCATAAAAACTCAATTAAGGAACAATTTCATCCCTTAAGTTTTTCTTTTCAAAAACGACTTGAACGAATTTCCTCAAAATTAGTTTTTCGGGCAATAAGTTACGCTATGCAGTGGCGGCTCGTGGTCAATCATACTGAGAGGTCAAAAATTAATTTAAAAAATAGACATACATAAAAAAATATAAATAACTCAAATGCACCGCAAAGTTATACAATCTACAATTTTGTTCAAAATATAGCGATTTTTTGAAACATTCTGATTAAAATCTCTAAGGAATTTTCTGTAATCATTGTCTAGCTGTGTACGAATATCAACATTTCCTACGGTTGCAAAATTTGCCAAGCATTTCATGTGTTCTGCAGACGAAGCATGTTTTTTTTTTCTCTTTTAAATATTTTAAATCGCTTACACCGGATTTGCACCATAGCGAGTCTAACGAGTCTTTAGAAAATAATAAACAAACAAAACAGTAAAATACGTTTGATACTTTACAACCACATATCCAGTTAGCTAAATCGTACATTACCTTGCGAAAGTTTCGATGAACATCTTTATTTTTGTCTTTGCTAGTTTGTCGTAAACTTAGTTCTGGCAAAGGACGACCATTTGCCTTGAACTCAACTAATTTTGTAAAATTAAGTTTGTTAGCACTTTTAGTTGTTTAATTTTCTGCACTACTGACATTTTCTATTATAGCGCATGCACACGTGAATCAAAAATAGTATTTTTACAAAATAACACAACAACAGTAAAACATATCAATATAAATTCTTAAATTGATTTAAAACACGCGAAAATCGAATCAAAAATCGAGCGTAGTTGTACACACTATACAAAGTCAACGTAAACTGCGGGATCCGGCTCATGACCCAAAGTTGATTATTGTTTCGGACGTTCGCGTTTATTCGGGCGCTGCACGTTTTTCGAGTTTTTCCGGGTAGATCTAATTCAATGAGAACAATTCGCACCGCCAGTCCAAGGTTGAAGAGGATGACTTACTCGACGGTCGATAAATTTTAAGTTATTGTACTTGCGACTTAATTACCTATTTTAATAAAACACGTAATAATGAATATTTTTTTATATATTGTCAAAATTTTTGAGAGGTCATTGACCAAATGACCATATGGACAAGCCGCCACTGGCTATAAGTACTATGAATATTACGTTATGAGAATTAAATCTTTAATCTGCATTCATAAGTTACGTGCAGAGTACGACAAACACACATCGAAATTGAGATGTTTTGTTTTAGGTCTTAATTTCAAAACGTTCAATTTAGTTTTAAATTTTCGAGTTTCGAAATAACTTTTGGTTTACTTTCCACGCACTAAACCACCAAAAATAATCTTAAAGTTTGGAAGATTTACATGTAAGAAAACGTAAAGTTTGTTGGGTGGCAATGTCTTAAAACATTCGTCCATTTCTCCCAATTTCGTAAATAGGTGTTACATTTAAAAGGCTACGAACGGTGGTTCAAACACATGCGTACGTTGTGAGTGTTTAAAACAAAACTCTTTAATTCAAAAGCGCTTTCTGTCCTCCTCTTAATTTTTATCTAATCTTTAACCAATCCAAATCCGTTAACAACAAAACAACAGACACATGCTGCAGGTCATAACATTTGTGTTTAATTAGAACATTTCTAAAGAAAATCAATTAGCAATGAGATCTGTTTCCACATATTTTTAATTTTTTATAACGACACGTGAGGTCTGATAACATTTGCACAATCTAACAGAATACCATTGAAATGGCCGCACGTTGGGCGCCTAAATGTAGAGTTATAATTTTGTTACTGAAACTTTTGTAAAATACAACTCAAATTATGTAACATTTTTTTGTGTAACACCCATGTACTACAATAAATACGTACACAAATGTTCAAGAAGAGATAAATTATAATCAAGTTTATGTTTTTTAATAAATATTTACAGTTTTATGAATTATTGAATATCCTTAAACGAATTAAATTCTCAATTTTTATCTTTTTTCTGAGTTTATTTTGATTAAACCATTTAACAATTTGAATATTAATTGACATTAATTTGAATTCGGGAGTTCATAAAATTTGCTTAACTACTTTTAAAACTCTAAAAATCCCGAAAGTATTGAACTTGTTTCAAAATTTACAAAGCTTAAATATTATGAAGTTTAAACTTAAAATGTATTATATCAACCTTAATTTAAAATGATGGTTGAATAATGAATAAATAAATGTTATTCACGATTACTCTCAACATTTTGCAATGGTTATTATTGTACTTTTATAGTGGAGAAGATTTTAGAAAATGTTGAAGAATAATAATTTAAATGTTGCAACTATATATTTTCATTGATATAATATTTTTTATCGTCAATCGGCATTAAAGTGATACCATTATCGTACCGATTTGCAGCAGTAAAGTAGAATTTTATTGTATTGTAAAATCTAGCCGAAATGACAGCATAATGTTAAATGCAAATATTTGTCACTGTCAATCAGTAAATTTAAAACGTCACAAATAATTTCGTTAATTCTTTATGGAAAATAATAGAAGAAGACACATTTTTACGGTTGACTGTTATTCACCTCGATCGCTTCGCCCGCTCACTCGTCACATAATCTCACACCTGGTCAATAAAAAAATAACGTACAATTTTTTATTGCAAACAAAATATATTGACCTACTTTTGTGAAATATACATACATCAAATGAATACAAACTTTTTATGAGTGCAAATTGCAATAAAATCATTAAACATCAACAGGATTGACATTATTTGGTGAACCTTAACAACATTCGTGCCCCTGGCAAATTAGTAGAAATTTCATTCCAGTTTTCTGTACGCTTTACGTAATTTGCCTTTTAACAAACACTGGGAAAAAAGCGTAATGAGCGAACAAAACGTAATGATTATTATTAAACAGCCTACATTAAATGTGAGCGTTTAATCGATGTTAATCAGTTTCATTTAACTTAATTCATTTTAAAAATAAAGTGTTAAAATTGTAATTTATTATTCGAGCCAACAACAAATTTGAATTAAAATAAAAACGTTTGTCTTACATCGACAAACTATGTACAATATTAATTTTAGTAGGATATGGATAGTATTAGAATGTGAACAAATCACAATAAATTTCTTCTGATTGTGTGAAGGGATTTATAAGGAAATTGTCGTATTGGCACCAATGCACGTAAACTAAATCATTTACGGAGAGTCACTGTAAATTACTGCCGAATTATAATGCAAAGGATTGTTCTCTAGGGATACCCGGAGTGTGACAAGGGAGTAATTTTAAACTGCATGTATATTGTGTTAATGGGAATAGTTGCATGTTTTGTAAGCTTAAAAGTTTTGAAATAAGTGATAAACGATTACGTTTTTTTTTGCACCGTATATTTCAGCTCATTTTATACATTGTTTTGTTTTGTTTCAGTATCACTGATGTTTCAGCTGTACAACTATCAATTCAATTCAATTTCAATTTTATTTGTTCTTATATATTTTTATACAAGGTGAGGCACTACCAACGAATTATTCTGTAAGATTAAAACGACAAATAATATGCTTCAGAAACGCGTACTATATCAAAATTAAGTTATTTTAAATGGATCACCCTGTATTTTTTTCTATACTCAGTATACTATTGGCGCGGAGTAATAAACCTGTCAGAATTATCGAATCTCCCGTATTGCATTGGCGTAGGTACCTGATACGTTTGGAAAATCATATTTTTAGTAGGTAAATATATTATAATAGTAAAATCTACCTTGATATGAATTATTATGTGGTTATATGTTATTTATTTTATTTGTATAGTAGATCACATTACAAATTTTACTTCTTACGTATTATATACCATTATTTTTGTATCTTGGTATAATACCCACATCTACGGCTATGATTCTCGTTTCGTCAGTACCTGGGCTGATGACTGTACGATAAAAATAATGTATATTTGTTAACTTGTTTCTATAGCTACTTACTTCCGTGTCTGAAATAAATCGATTTTACCTGATATGGAGACCCTTCAAAAAAATAGAATAACTTTAAAATAAATAACAACAAGCAACTTTATCTTACACAACCTTACTAAGAGCTTTCAACATCCTTTTGCAATACTTACTTTTATGATGTACAGCGTGTTTTTAATACTATCGCATAACGCTAATGACTTAAAACTTAAATAACTTGTTTAACTTAAATTGAATACCCTGCATTTCTGTGACCTGTTGAAATCTGGAACTAGTTACCTTTCAATCGGTATTAGGGTTTAAATACTTAAAACTTAAAAACTTGCTTAACTTAAATAGAAACACCTTGGAATTTGTGTAGCCTGTTGAAAGCTGAAACTAATTACTTTTCAGTCGTTATTAGGGTTATCAACCTCTAACTCTGATAGTTTTCGAGATATTGTAAAATTTGCTAGTTTAACAATTTACTGGAATTTAGTTACCTGTGAGATATCGGTAAAATGAAAATTATCTTGGAACATTTTTAATGTATACGCCAATTTAGCTTTAATTATAACGTACATGTGCTGCGTATGTGATAGTTGGCGCCGTGGTATTACATGTCTAGTCGTAAGTAGTAATAAAAAACGGATTCTGGACCACAACTTGGCGGGAAATTTGAATTTCAAATTCTTTCCATGGTCAAGGTCATGGGTTTGTATCTTATCTAAGTAGGTCAAAGTCAAGATCATCCCAAGGTCTTCGATGTTTGGGTTTGTTCGGAATTGCTCGGGATAGATCGGGAATGTTCAAGGTTGATCACTAGGTCAACGTCTTGTAATGCGAGGGGCCCGGAGAACGTTCGGGCTTGTTCGGAATTGCTCGGGGTGGATCGGGAACGTTTAAAGTTGCTCGCGAGGGTAACGCCTTGTAACTTGACACCGGGTGTTGTTAATCTTTATTAACAATAAATGTATTTTGGTTTATAAGTAAAATTTACTAAAGTGGAATGTTGATATGCATTAAAGTTAATGATCTTGAAAACGTTATTTGAAACCGGATGTTGAGATTATTACCCTTATTTAGATCAACAATAAATGTAATTTTGATTTATAAGCAAAATTTACTAAAGTTAATAAAAAATGCTGATATTTATTAACGTTTAATGCTCTATACAGAGCAAAAGATAAGCTGCTAAGCAACCAAACCCTTCGCATTACAGGAGGTTGACCTAGTACGCAACCTTGAACGTTTCCGAACCATCCCGAACGATTCTGAACAAACTCGTACATCGATGACCTTGGAATGATCTTGAACTTGACCTACTTACCTAAGATACCAACCCATGACCTTCACCTTAGGGTGACTTTGAAATTCAAATTTCTTGCCAAACTGTGGTCCAGGATTCGCCCTGTAATACTACTGTCGTAAATCGTTGGTTTATTAAGTGCTAGCGACTCTTTATCGTGCTGACATGCTGATTAGCCTTACGAACTGATCGATGCAAATTAAGTGTCAAATTGAAAAAGACTTAAACTTAACTGATACGACTGCCAAAACATTTGATTGCCCATCTTTGCGTAACAACCTCCAGCATACTTTATCGTGGATCAATCCACTAAGGAGGGGCCCATATGGGATTGTCGTCTTCAACCCCATCGTAATCGATATCATGAATTCACATCCGCATGAAGTAACGATCGGTATGTACATATTACATCTCGTCTACTGTATGTAAAATTAATAAACGCATCATAGACGCGACATAGGTATAGGAACATGTCAAAGAACATAAATTATTTTTTATTGTACAATTCAAAAATTGAAAAAAATACAAGGTGTTCCATTTAAAATAACCCAACCTTGATGCGTGTTTCTGAAGCACCCTGTACAGTCCAAATTACAAATGTACAAATATTATTTGTCGTTTTAATGCTACAGAACAATTTGTTGGTAGTGCTTCACACTGTATATAAACAAATGATCAAGTTCCTACAGTTACACAAAATTATAATTAAATGCATTTTAAAAATAAAAACAAAAATTAATAAGTGTTAGCTTTTGCTCAATCACCAAGTACACTCTTCAACATATTTATCCTTTGTGTACTGCCACTTTTTCTGTGCATTTCCCTTCTTTTCACTACTTCCTTCATCCAATCTATCCCTTGTCCATTCTTGCCTAGCAATATCTTTCTCTTTCTATCTTCGGTTCGCAATTCACGACAATGTTTCCTCATGTGTTATAAATTTTCCCACTCATCCCCACACAGTCTACACATTCTGCCCTCATCACTTCTCCAATACTTCTTTTCTAATTCTTTATTCCCACATCTAAATGTAGTTATCAACCTCTTCTCTATCATTTTTTTAGCACATTTCATACTTCCCATCCGCTATTTTTGTTCTTCTTTCCTTTATCTGTATGTCCTTGTCCTTTTTATTATATCCGTTTTTATTATTTTATTCTTCTCTTCACTAGAATATCATACTCTTTTGTAATAAAGATCTTCACCATATTTGTTTTTCTGATCTTCCACTTCCTTTCCAGTATTTCTTTCATATTTAATTATCTTCTCCTTTCCTCATTCTTTCTTTGTATGTCACAGCAATTTTTCTTGCCAGTTTCCTTATTTTGCCCAATTTTACTTCCTCCTCTACGATATATCCTGGTGTTTCTTTCTCTAATCCTAACATCCATTTCCAGTACTTAATTTGTGTTTTTTCTAGTTTCTCCCTTTCTTTCGATCTCTAGATCTCGGCCCAATACAACAACACACTTTTACTATATTCTCATATAGCCATCTTCGTTTTTCCATATTTGTTTCAAAAACGTTCTCCTCATACTCTGTTCTAGTATCTTATTTCTTTTTGCCCCAACATCATTTTCCTTCTTTCACTTTTTCTTTTTTTTCTTAATCATTTTAGTCTTTTCTACATTCACTACCAATTTTTTTCATTTTAAATACTTTTTCACTGCTCTTATAGTTCTTCTCATTTCTTCCTCTATTACTTCTACCAAATCTTCGTTTATTCCTTTCTGTCTCATAACGTTCTATAGTAGCTGCCTATTGACAGTGTCGAAAGCTGCCACGATATCTAAGAACAAATCATTTAGTTTCTCAGCTTTGCTCCCTATCTCTTTTTTAACAATTTGTTTTAAATGTATATATGTCATCAATTGCCCCTCTTCCTTTCCTAAAACCGGCCTGCCAGTCTGGTATGACCTTCTCTTCTTCTATTTCTTTCTTTATTTTGGAACCATTTTTTTATATATCTTGAATCCTACATTCGCAATACTTGTGAGCCTGCAGTTTTTACTTCTTTCATATTCCCTATAGACATTATGGCTTTCTTCCATTTTTCAGGTATTCCTTTTGTCTATTTCCTTTTTGTATTCCTTTTTCTCTTTATACAATCTCTTTTATATGTTTCTCTTATCTCCTTGTACTCTTTAAAGTAAATTTTTTCTTTTTCCATTTTCTTCTCCATTTTCTCATCGCTTTTTAATTTCTTTACATTTTCTATTCTACCACTCTTACTTTTTTCTTATTAATTTTATTACTAGGTATCTTATATCTTCTTTTTTTCCGTTGCTTTGTTCATTTTCTTTACTATCTCATTTAATTCTCCCTCTACTGTTTGAAATATTTCTCCAATTTTTTTCTATATTTTACCTTTGTCCAAACTTTTCTTTTACCTCATTCTTCATTTTTTTCTTTGTTTTTCTTCCCTTCGTCGTTTATCATGGTCACCTCTAACGGTTGATGGTCCAACTCTTCGTCCACGATAGAAATAGAGCAGTTGACGATAGTCCTAAACCTTTTTCTCTTATGAACTTGTACTTTCCCTTTTGTTCGGCTTTTTCCATATTTTTATTCATTATAGTCTATCCTTTTTCTTCACATAAATGTATCAATACTTTTCCTTGTCCACTTACTTTTTTATCCATCGATCTTCTTTCTTTAATCTTTTCATCTATCATTATTCCAATCCCTAATCTCCTGTTCTCGCATTAAAAAACCCTCTGTATAATTACTTTCCCTTTTCCAGTTTACTGAACCACTTTTTCTATTTCTCCTTTCTTTTCCATTTCTTTACCGTATACCGTTATTATTTTATACCGCTTTTTCCCTTTTTAGTGTTTGCTTAGTTTTCATTACTACCATTCACATTATCTTTTTCCTTTCTTCTTTTTTCCACACTCTTTGGCCCTGTTATTATTCCTCCCTCTCTGCCCTGTTTTGTTTACTTCTGGTTTTTAGCAAATTGGTATATTACATTCAAAACTCCTCCGGCATCATTCCTTTCTATTCCTTTTCTTCCTAACCATGCCTCCACCAATCACACCATTTTAAAACCCCTGGTGTAACTCCAAAATTTTTCTGTTTTATTTTCTTTACTATATCCCAGAATACTATTTTTAACTTTATTTTTTTATCATTTTGATCTCCTTCCTTACCTCATTAGCCCTCCCCTGTTCTTTTATCTGATATATAAGAGTTTAAGTGTTACAAATTTTCACGTGGCACTAATTGTTGTAAAAATATCTACACCAATATCAGTTAGTTGTTGGAAATTTTATTGTCTACAACTTTTGTTTAAATTATTAAAGCGTTAAGCCGTCTTAAAAAGGCACTGAGCGCACGCTACCTCGTTTTGTTATGTTATTATTTTTGAAATGCTTGGTTAATAAATCCTTTATTTTCATTAACTTTTATTTTCATTTTATTTAATTTAATGTAAACATTCTTGTCTGCTGTTTATTTTCCTGTTAACTAATTTTATTTTTATATTATTAAGTTTCATTGACCATCTTTACTCTACATCTTATATATAAGTTGGAGATTTATGCGACAGTTTCCAAATACTTTTTTGTAAGGTTGCCATCAGAAACCTCATATTACCGCTGCATCAGGAAGTACTATTTCCTAAGAATGCGGAATGTAAACAAAATACCCTCTGCATCTCGTCAAACATGCTGACCATAACGAAGTACATTTCCATCAACTTTGCTGATTCAACAACGATCTACTCAGTGCAAATAAATAGAGTAAACACTCTACTTGTTGACAATCATAGTTCTACGATTTATCGTAACAAAATCGTGGTGACCTCGAAAGTGAAAAATTGTCCATGGAGGAAGGAAACAAGGATAGCTAACAAACTACAACAACAACACATTTTCTAAACATACCTACAACTCGAAACGATCGCCATCGCTACGCCGTCAACACAACGCCGATCAAAGATAAAGCTATGTCTTGAAACGACATAGCTGTCCCCAATCAAACGGACACATACATACGTCTTTCGGAACCCAACAACCCCAGTCTTTTATTCCTTTCTTTTGCCCCCCAGCATACTTTATTGTGGATCGAAATCTACTAAGGAGCAATCTCCAATTTCTAGCACACCAAGCATTCCAGCGACACAAACCAGGAATTCGTGGACTATACAGGAAGCATACTTCCAGCAACCTAGCTGATTCAAATAACTCAACGCGGTATAAATCAACCAGTACAGCAAAGCGACATTGAGTATTGAGAGAGAGCGCCTCATGACTGTCATATTAGCGACCGTTTTTGTATGTGTAGACCAATTACATCAGGTGCAATTAGTAAATTACGTTTGCATTTAAATTTTGTAGACTGGAGTATTTTTGAAAATAATAATCATAGTGTTGAACACCTATCTACTTTTTTGGTGAATACTTACAAACATTTTGTAGAGAACTGTTTTCCCTAAAGAAATTTAAACCTGATTATAAACCATCTGTAAATTGGTTTTCGTCCAGAATTAAAGGTAAACGCAATAAGTATGATAAAAATTATTTGCGTGGCCACTAACGATTCATGAACCTGGAATGTCTACAAAACTATTAAAAAGACTATTTACAAAAAAAAAATTATCTAAAAAAATTAGCTTATGAAAAACTTTTAATACACTCGAACAACAAGCCCAAAGACTGTTGGAGGCTAATCAACCACGAACGGCCAAACATCAAAGTGAAAAAAAGATACTAGTAAGAAAAGTTTAATACACACATCAGTTTCATAGCGGAAAAAATTATTAACAAGTTTTAAGATTACAAAGATCATACGTCTTCATAAAAAGAGCAGCACAGAAGTAGTCAACAATTATAGACCAATTGCAATAATAACTATATTTGCAAAAATAATCGAAACATTAATTAAAGACAGGCTAATTTCTTATTTTAAGAGAAACTCATTAAGCGTATCGCAGTTTGGATTTCGTACTGGACTAACGACCATCAAAACTATTAATAAAATAATAGACGACATCGTTAAAGGATTGGAAGAAGGCAATCATTCCATACTTACGCTGTGCGATCTAACCAAGGCATTTGATTGTATCTATCATGATATACTTTTATTTTGTAGAATTAGAGGTACACCTTTACATTTACTTCAATCATATCTTTCAAATCATTTTTAGTGTGTGTATCTAAATGGGAAATACTCAATTTGTAAACCAATCAAATATGGAGTATCGCAAGGATCAATACTTGGACCGATATTGTTCTTGATTTACATCAACGATCTCTGTTGTCACATTGCTAAGGATAACAACATGTAAATGCCTTACATACTAATGCAAAAAAGTCATTACAGGAAGCTGAAACCTGGTTTTAGCTAACAAAATGAAATTGAACTAAGCAAAACTGACTACATTATTATAAGCACCAATCACAATTTCAGGAACCATTGATGATTCTCTGAATTGGTTGGCGCATTTACAAGCAATTCCAAGTAAATTATCATATTCTTTATTTATTATTAGAAGTTTAAAAATTGTGTTTCTCGACGTCCTTAAGATGGTTTTATTATACTACATTCCATAGCCATATAATTTATGGAATTACTGTCGGGCAATGTACAGTACGCGGCAAGTAGTAAGAAGTTACGAGAAGCCGGGTCCCGAAGAACAACTGGTGGGTGCCGATTATAATAAAATACCAAGCAGTGGCGTATCCCACTTATATGCTTAATTTTATAATATTGTAAGAATGTGTATTATGAATATTACAATATTTCTATTAGTAAACAGTTTGTTTATCATGTTTGCATAATAACTCTCTCTATGTATGTAGGAATTTCACCCATTTGTCTAATAGGATAATTTTTTAATGTATTTTTTAATATCACTCATGCAAGTGAATTTAATCTAAGCATTAAGAACCCATTAGAAAATTTTTTGAAAGACAACTAAAAAACATACTATATAAGCGATTAACATAACCTACGGAGAACAAGGAGAAAACTGCAAATGCAACAAAGGTGTCAGTCACAACAATAGAACGGATCGTAAAAGAAGCAAAAGAATCATCCGAAAAAATAATAGTGCAATTATATTTAAATCTCCCGGAGAAGAAGCGCAAAAAGTCATCCGGTAACAGATGTTGCTCAATACGATCTGGAATATAATAAGATGAATCATTTATAACTTCGCATAAAACGGAAGACGGTCGTGCAGTTCGTAAAATCCTTACGGAATAAATTAATAGAAGATTTGGGTTGGAGTGGTTCAGAGAACTGCTGAGAATAATGCTTCACAAACTTAACTTGAAGTGGAAGAAAACGGTGGACAAACAGAAGAATTTTTAATGAAAAAGTTGATATTCGGGAAAAAAAGGATAGTGTACCTTCAAAACATTAAACAATATCGTCAAGAAAACAGACTGATCGTCCATTGGATGAAAGCTATATTCACAGTGGACGACATACCCAATCACGATGCTGGAATGACAAGAGTAACGAAGGATTATTCGCTCCTATTTCAAAAGGCCAAAGCGATTAATTATAGTTCACGCAGAGTGGCGATATGGGCTTCATACCTCACTGTTTATTAACATTTAAATCTGGCACAAAAGGGAGATTACCACGACGACATGAATTACACCAATTACGAAAAGTGGACTAAAACAACGTCTTCTGCCAAATTTGTCAAACAACTCCGTCATTGTTATTGATAACGCGCGTACCACAATGTTCTACTGGTCCTGCACCTACGTCAAACAGTAGAAAAAGCGGAATGTTAGAGTGGTTACATAAAAGGAATTCGAAGTTCCTTCAGGCTTATATAAACCACAACTTTTACAAAATAATACTAGAAAGTAAAAATCGGTATAAGACCTATAAATTCGACAAATTAATGAACAATCATAGGCACATTGTGTTACGACTTCCGCCGATCATCCGGATCTAAACTCATAGAATTAATTTGGGCAAAATAAAACGAAATAGCACAAAAATACCACATCCACATTAAATGATGTCATGGAATTGGCCAACACAGCATTTGAAACGACAACAAAAGAAGATTGGAAAAGTCGTGTAAGAAAGTAATTGCTATAGAAGACAAATATCTTGAAAATGAACAAGCATTGGATATAGAAACTGAGCAATTAATTATAAATATGGATGAAGATAGTGCTAGTGATTATAAGTTTAGTGATTTGAGGACAGTGAGGATGAAACATTTAGACCATTATTTTATTAATAAGTGTAAATTCTTTCTTTATATATATATATACAGGGTAGCTTTTATGTATGGAACCAAGGCTCTGTAGCCAAAACGGTTGAAGGCATCATTCTGGAAATTTTAGGGATTAAATCTGAAGCTATTTCACATAATTTGACACAATCAAAAATTTCTTTGTTCGATAATATTTTGACACGGCCGCCATCTTGAATTTTTTAAATAGCAAGATGGGTCATGTGATATATCATTTGAAAGCTTATTTTATTTACTTTGCAACTGACTAGAAACATTGAAGTTGTATTTGGAGGAAATACCTAAAAAATTATTCTAATAATTATTTCTGCAATTATTTGTATTATCGCCTTTTTAATTTAGGGGATGGCTTGATGCTTTTGACACGTTACCTAGGTGACGTTACCTAGGTAACGTTATAACGTCAAAACATCAGTTATTCTCATTACTAGTTCATTATTATTCAATAATTAGAACCGTCTCGTAAAAATGAATCGGCTAACTGAATCAGGAAAAGATTACAAATTCTTATGATGGTTGGTTACGGCGATAGAAAACGCACGCATAAAGAAGTTTGCCAACTCTTCAATGCTGAAAACCCTGATAGGAATCCTATAGTGAGATCTACTGTGACCAAGACTTTACGACGGTATAATATCACTGGGAGTGTTAAGAACCGTCGCAGAAGT
Source organism: Abscondita cerata (assembly GCA_030710515.1). NCBI lineage: Eukaryota > Metazoa > Arthropoda > Insecta > Coleoptera > Lampyridae > Abscondita > Abscondita cerata. The sequence continues at coordinate 343,252 of JALBCR010004434.1, forward strand.
GGCCGACCAACAACAGTGGCTACAGAGGATAATTCACTGGCAGTATTAATGGATGTAGTTCATCAGCCCAAAACATCAGCATATCAGCTTGCACTAAACCATAATATGTCTCGATATTCAGTTCAGAAAATTCTAAAGCATCACAAATATCATCCTTACAAGGTACATTTAGTACAAGAATTATCGGAAGACGATTTTGATAGACGTGATCAGTTTTGCAAGAACATTATGGAAGCAATTGCGGAGAATAACAATTTTGTAAGTTCCATTTTGTTCTCTGATGAGGCCACATTTACTCTCAATGGCGCCGTAAATAGACACAACTGCCGATATTATTCCGACACGAATCCACATTGGATGGAAACAGTGCACACCCAGTATCCTCAAAAAATAAATGTATGGTGTGGCATAATTGGAGGTAGAATTATTGGACCATTTTTCATAGAAGGGAATCTCAATGCCAACAGTTACCTCAACATCCTACAGGAGAATGTTATCCCTAGGATTGTGGAACTTTTTCCAAACGTGGACGACCCAAATGCTGTTAGGGGCGATATCTGGTTTCAGGACGGTGCCCCACCCCATTATGGGATAAACGTTCGAAATTATCTAGATGAAACTTTTCCAAGACGCTGGATAGGAGAAGGGAACTCTCGAGTGGCCAGCCCGGTCACCTGACTTGACCCCTCTGGACTTTTTCTTGTGGGGCCATTTGAAAAGCTGTGTATACAAGAACAGACCCTACGATTTAAATGAATTGAGAAACCGTATTGAAGCTGAGATTGCAGCTATTCCAGAAAATTGGTTGATAAATTGATTAATTCTTTCCTAAATCGTATACATTACTGTCAGGAGGTAAATGGTTCACATTTTGAGCATTTAATTCGCTAAAGTATTTCAGTTTTCTTAAGAACATTGACTTTCTACATACGATGTTATTTAAATCTAATGATTCTTGTTTCTCCATGTAAGTCTTATTGTTCCTTTTTTCTCGATAATTATTTCGTGAGCAGTAAATTAATTTGTATTTTTTCTGAGCGTATTTTTTACCATCCAACTCAAATATTCAAACTCAGTTACAAAGTAAATAAAATAAGCTTTCAAATGATATATCACATGACCCATCTTGCTATTTAAAAAATTCAAGATGGCGGCCGTGTCAAAAAATTATCGAGCAAAGAAATTTTTTGATTGTGTCAAATTATGTGAAATAGCTTCAGATTTGATCCCTAAAATTTCCAGAATGATGCCTTCAACCGTTTTGGCTACAGAGCCTTGGTTCCATACATAAAAGCAACCCTGTATATATATATAAACGATAAGCTTTTCGACATCTAGTGTCGACTCGTGAAAGCGTTCACGTACGTAAATGTTAGCAACTTTGCCGACAGGTATGTAAAGCAGTTACATAGTCGATTCTTCAATAATTATAGCCAACATAACAGTTGGCAAGTATAAAAATTTCGAATCGCCTGCAGTAAAGTACGCAAGAGGTTGTACAATAGTAAACAAACACTGAGAATCACCCGACAGCTGTCTCGTCCTTTTGGGACTCATCGGGAGTGAGAACTCGAGTGTAAGTTCACTATTGTACAAACGCGCGCCGTCGACTATATGCCCTACTGGAGGGATCACAATATTTAAACGATAAGCTTTTCGACATCTAGTGTCGACTCGTGAAAGCGTTCACGTACGAAATAGTTAGCAACTTTGCCGATTAGGTATCTAAAGCAGTTACATAGTCGATTCTTCAATAATTATATTGTATGTTGAAACATAATTATTGAAGAACGACTATGTAACTGTTTTAATACCTGTCGGCAAAGTGTAATTTATATATATATGTAACATATTGATTTTATTAATTTAATTATAGTATAAGGTTGTCAGTTCTAGTACGGCTTTCAATTATAATAAATTGTGTATTTAAATACAACGTTCTTTGAATTGCTTTGAATATACCATTTAAATTAAGATATAATTTAAAAAGGAACTGCTAAATACTGATGTAGCTTATTACATGAATTAAATATTGGATATAATTGTATAATCACTTGTAGTATTTATTCGATTGCGTTTTTGTATATAATTGTAGTTAATATATCTTAATTACCGTTTTCAACATTTTCTAATTTAAGTTGTGTAAAATTCTTATTGTATACACTTTTAATTTCAGTTGTACGCTTTTTGTATTTTGTTTAAGTGGATTATCCTGTAAATAAATAAAATAAAATATACAAAACTCGGCATTATGCGAGGCCGCTGCAGTAAACGAACGCGGGAACTTGAGAAAGATCAAAAACTCGTTGTTTGCGCATAGGCGGGCTCGTCTTCTTACGCGCCGCGTACTGTAAGTAAGTAAATTTATTTGGTTGCCAGTGGCGTTAAATATACAAGTCAGTGTACATATAAATTATAAAATACATTTGGACAAAACTAGACTATTTAGAAACTACGAATCGATAAAATAAATAACATGAAACATTAGTATTAATAAAATTTATAATAATTTAAAATTTAGTATAAATAAAATTTAGTATAAATAAAATTTAGCTTTTACGATTACTGTAAAAATTCATCTTATTTGTAAAAACTATGACTGGTTAAATATTGTTTTAAGGTTTTTTTAAATTTTTTAATATTATTAATACTTTTTATCTGAAATGGAAGATGATTAAAAATTTTTACAGACATATAAACAAATCCTAGATAATATTTAGAATTTAGAGGTTTTTGTGATCGAAATAAATTATTTCTATACTCGGTATACTATTGGCGCGGAGTAATAAACCTGTCAGAATTATCGAATCTCCCGTATTTGCAGTGGCGTAGGTACCTGATACGTTTGGAAAATCATATTTTTAGTAGGTAAATATATTATAATAGTAAAATCTACCTTGATATGAATTATTATGTGGTTTCTTTTATTGTTTCAATTCTTATTTTGTGGAATCTATTTTTCATAGTAAATAATTTAATTCAGCAATATTCCACCGTTTAATAAGATATAAATAGATACAAAACTTTTGTAAAACACAGTATTTGAATATAAAATTAAACTCTAAAATCGATAAATGACAAATGTGTCGTTTCTCAATTTGTCTATTTTAAATTTTAATTTTATATAGGTACGTATACTGAGTTTTACAAAAGTTATGAATCTATTTGTATCTTATTAAACTGTGGAATATTTCAAAAAAAATTATTTACTATTATGTGGTTTGTTTCTTATTATTACAATTAAGAATCGATATAGCTAAATAAAGTAATTTTAAAACAGTTATTCTTTAGCGTCAAAATGTGTGTTGGATTATCTATCATCAGGTAAAGTGGGGTCGTTAGCGCAGTCATTACGGCAGACGGGTTGTAATTTCTGCGAAAGATTACGTATAATTAGTTGTTTGATCGAAGGGCTTCGTATACTTTCTAAATGAAAAATATGTTTAGTTTGTTATTAGCAATGAATCGGCTTGTTTGTTTGTTTGTGTGTTAGTGCAAATAATTTTGAAATGGAAAACTTTTGACTAGCAAAACGTGTTAAAAGTGGTGCGTTATCTGCTAATGAAAAAATTATAATTTTAAATGTGCATGAAGCTGTTCGATGTCAACACCCTGCAAAAGTGTCGATGATATTGTAGGATTATGTTCTGCAAAGACGGGAATATCAAAATCCACCATTTATAAACTAGTGAGGGAAAGAAAAAATTTGGGACAAGTGCTTCACGTACATATCCAAAATGGTTTTCTTCTGAAATTATTAATAATATTAGATTAAAAGCTAAGTACATTCGAAAGTACAAATTATCAAAGGATGTGCAGGACTTAAATGAATTCAAACGCTTAAGGAAAACCATTAAATATCAAATTTTACGTTCTTATAAGCGTTATATTCTTAATGTTGAAGAGGTAATTAAAACCGATTCTAAAGTTTTTTGGTCATTTGTTAGATCCAACAGAGAGCATTCTAGAATCCTGGTAGAATGCAATACAATAATGAAGAGCTTTCAAACCCTAGGGAAATTGTTAATGCGTTTAGGCGATATTTTTCATCTGTTTATAGTCCAATTTCATCAAAATTTCATTTATCAACTGTAAATTTCAATAATCTCCCATTTATATCAATACCAGTATTATCAGAGGAATCAGTGTTAAAGGCAATTAAATCACTTAAATGTAAACCCGCTTCTGGGTATGACCAAATTCCAAGTTTCCTTATTAAAGATTGTGCACATGCATTTGTTAAGCCACTATGCTATATTTTTAATTTAGCTATTTCCACGAGTAGTTACCCGAGCGTGTGGAAAATAGCACGTATATGTCCCATCCTGAAGTCGGGCGACTCGTGTTCTGTATCAAATTATAGGCCAATTAGTGTCTTAAGCAATTTTTCTAAAGTATTTGAATTAGTCATATATAATGAAATCTTTTCGTATGTCAGCAACTTTATCTCTCCATATCAACACGGTTTCATGAAGGATCGTTCAACACTAACTAATCTGGCATGTTTTTCTCAATTTACTACTCCTGTGTTAGACAATCACGGTCAAGTTGATGTAGTTTACACGGACTTTCGAAAGGCTTTTGACTCCATAATACATCCTATAATTCTCAAAAAACTAAGAGATTTTGGTTTTACTAATGCATTACTGTCTTTCTTTGCTTCTTATTTAAGTAACAGACCGCAGTTTGTTACTTATAATGGTTTTCAATCATGTAACTTTATAGCAACATCGGGTGTGCCACAAGGTTCGGCATCTAGGCCTCTGTTATTTAATATATTTATTAATGACTTGTCTAATACTATTTCTTGTAAGCATCTTTTTTTTGCTGATGATCTTAAATTATATAATTCTATTTCAGCAAGTTCTGACTGTGAGTTTTTGCAAAATCAACTTAGTTTGGTTTCTAAATGGTGCACTGATAATCATCTTTATCTCAACATATCAAAATGTAAAATTGTTTCTTTTTCGAGAAAACGCAATCCTGTTATCTTTAGATATTCTGTCAAATCTAACAGCTTAGAACGTACTGAGTTGGTTAAAGACTTGGGGTAATATTTGATTCCAGGCTTAGCTTTACTAACCATGTTAGAGAATTAGTTATCTCTGCTTTGAAATTACTTGGTTTTTATAATTCGTACGTGCAAATCCTTTAGAACTTCAAACTCTCTAATATCAGTTTTTAATTCTCTGGTACGATCAAAGTTAGAGTATTGCAGTTTAATATGGTATCCCTTATACAAGCACCATAAGTTGACAATATTGAAAGTGTGCACAGGAAATTTCTTAAGAACGTCGTATTTAGGCTTGATGGAGTTTATCCACCTAGAGGCTATCCCCAAAACCATCTTCTAAGTCGGTTTGAAGCTTCCTCTCTTGAATATAGACGAATGTGAAGTGCCCTTAAATTCTTGTACAATATTGTTCATAATAAGGTTAATTGTCCATATTTGTTAACGTCACTGAATTTTGCCAGTACCTGCTTTTTCGTCTCGTTTTCCCTAACTTTTTATATCACTACGCCAAAATCTAATTTGTTGTTAAGAGCGCCGATCCATTTAATGTGTAGATTGTTTAATGATTTTTGTGTTAACTGTGACATTAATGTTTGTACAATTCACGATTTATTTAGTGCATTTAATCCTTAGTTTTGTTACTATGCATTAGTAATGTACATTGTTATACATATTTATCATACTACTATTATATATATATATATATATATTATATATACATGAACTATCATTATTTCAAGCATTTATCTTTGTAGACGAATCACGCATACATATTATACTTTTAAACTTTTTTTATTTTGTTCTTTAAATGGAAATTTTTGTATTTCTGTTGAACAATAAATGAATTATTAATTATTATTATATTATTAATCCGTTTTAATTGAAAAACATGGAGGAGAAATTATCTTCGGTAAATAAGAAAATATAGGCGTGAAGGCAGGCGTATATTCTATTTGGATGAAACCTTGATCAATGCAGGACATACCGTAAAAAAACATGGCATGATAATACCGTTACGAGTGCTCGACAAGGATTTATAGAAGGGCTATCGACAAGATTTCGACCGCCTCCTAGGAAAGGAACACGGTTAATTATTACTCATATTGGCATTGAAGATGGCTTTGTAGATGGTGGTTTGTTAGAATTGAATCAAAGAAAACTGGCGACTACCACGAAGACATGAATGCTAATGTGTTTGAAGAATATTTTGAGCAGATGCTAGATTTGATACCCCAAGGATCTATAATAGTTATGGACAACGCCAGCTACCACTCACGAAGATACGAAAATTTACCTACCAGCGCTTAGAGGAAAGCAGAAATTATAGATTGGTTATCTGTTAAGAATATAACTTTTGAGGATGACATGGTGAAAAGAGAATTATTGGATATTGTTAAAGTTCATAAGAATAAGTATATACTTCATGTTATTGACGAAATGGCAAAGAATCGGGGCATTGAAGTACTGCGTTTACCACTTACCATTGTAGAAGCTGAATTCTATAGAGTTGGTTTGGGCTGAAGTAAAGGTGACGTCGCTCGTAACAATACCACTTTTTAAACTCGACGACGTGAAAAAACTCTGAAAAATGCATTAAACAAAGTAACACCTGAAAGATGGAAGAACTGTGTATCTCATGTCGTTAAGGAAGAAGACAAATGTTGGCAACTGGATAATTTAGTAGAGATAACATTGGAGCCAATTATTATATCAGTAAACACACAAGACAGCGATTCTGATTCCGAAATGGAAATTTCAGACGAGGAAGAAAGTTAAATGACCAAGCGTAATGTGCCTGAAACAGTGTTCTGCTCTCTAAACACCTTTTATTGTAACCATGAGTGAGTATTGTCCGTTATTTTTAAATATACCTATTTTACCTACTAATGTCTTGTTATTTAAATGAACATTTTTATGCCTGTTACTTTTATCTATTCATTTTGATAAGTTTCCATGACAACCACATAATTTTATAATTGCTCCAAATTTAATTTTGATGCCTAAAAAAATCGGTCCCGCAAATTAATTGTAATTGTAATAAATGTACTGACGATATCTGCATTACTATTTTATTTTATATTTATGTCATATATTATTTATATGTTATTTATTTTATTTGTATAGTAGATCACATTACAAATTTTACTTCTTACGTATTATATACCATTATTTTTGTATCTTGGTATAATACCCACATCTACGGCTATGATTCTTGTTTTGTTAGTACCTGGGCTGATGGCAACGTGTTTACACAGATTAAACTATTGTTCTCAGACCCTAGATGGGTCGATATGCTGCAAGAGCGACACAATGATCGTATTTTGGTTAGAATTTATTGGTTTTTACTTAACCGTAGAAGTACCGCTTTCACAAGAAAATAAAGAATTATTTCAAGCAATTATGATTTATTACTCTGCGCCAATAGTATACAGACTTTAGTAAGATAATTATGGACATCTGAATTTACTGTTATGTATGCTCCAGGTGATTCAGCTAACCCGTTCATTAGAAGTTTATGGACTTCCCGTTGAAATATTTGTTTAAAAATTTGGAATAGGGGATTACTCGAAAAGTTCTATTTAATTAAAATATTTCAGTTTCTTCTAGCACTTCCGGTTACACCGGAAGTGGCTACTAACTTTCTTATTTAAAATGGAATGATATATTTTTTTGTATATTTAGATTCTACGCTAAAATCTAAGTTACTTTTATGTAGCACAACCTATATCAAAAATCAATTGTTTTTGAGATATTTTTATTTTTTTGAGAAAAATTGGTTTTGTAGTATTGTTTTCAAACGCTTGTCAATGATTGAAAAAGAAAGTTATAGCAACAAAATTTGGGCTATACTTAGGAGGACTGTTAAGTTTTTAAATGATGTGTAATTTTACATCTCATTATTTACAGGGTGTTCCAAATGTTTGGCTATTAAGAGAATTAAGTGGTCTTTCAATCTTCATAAGGGTTCCCTATACCTATCTGTTACCATTTTCCTGCTGTCGATGTATTTACATTCGACACACAATATTTTTATATTTTATTAAATAATTTCTGACTAGTGGCCTGTGGAAAGTAAGTAAGTCCATAAACTTCTAATGAGCGGGTTAGCTGAATCACCCTGTATACGTATAAACAACATTCAAATATATACAGGTCGACAACTGTTAGTATTTTATTATTTGTGAATATGCTTTTACAGCTATCTCTCCACTTTAGACCGAACATTGCCCTAATCGCACGTTTTTACAACTTTAGAATATCTGTTAATTAGCTACAGTTGCCCCAGAAGACGATTGCATACCGTAATATTGACTCAAAGTACGCGCAATACACCATTCTAAGAGAAGCCATTGTACATATACATGATAATTTACGAAGACAAAATATGGCTTTGTTGAGTTTTGGTATAATCCGTTTAGTGTGATCCGACCAATTAAACTGATCATCAATTGTTAATCCTAAAAATCTTTCAGAATTAACAATTTTTAAGTTAGCATTAGTTAAGTTCATAGCATTTTTTGAAATTATCGTGATGCCTATTAATTAGATAGGGTAATATACATGTTTTATCTATATTTATGACTAGACAATTTGCGTTAAACCAATTCTGCAGCAAATTTAGGTTTAGTTGTATATTATAAGTTAGTTCGTTTATTGAAACTCCTCGTATAACAACGTTTATATCATCGGCGTACATAGTTACGGAGTCAGGTATGTTAAAAGAGATATCGTTTATATAAATTATGAAAAGAAATGGTCCCAAAATTGAACCTTGCGGTACACCATAAAAAAGATTTTTTGGTTTTGAATGATAGTGTTTTATCTCGTTCGCATTCCTGCTATTGATTTGAACAACTTGTTCATGTCCTTCTATATATGAGTGCAATAGAGATAGTATAGTGCCTCTAACTTCATAGTATTCTAATTTGTTTAATAGCACAGTATGATTTACCAAATCAAACGCTTTAGATAAATCACAACTTAAACTAACTACGAGTTCATTTTTATTGATACTATCTAAAAAAACGTCACTTAAAAATACTGTAACAAGATTCGTTCCATTTTAAATCCCAATTTTAAATAATGTCGCAATAACTATTAGACAGTTAACAAAACAGATTTTATTATTTATTTTTCCTATGTCATTCAATTAACAAAACAACATATATTTTTTTTACCCTATCCGCGTACGCGATGAATCGTTTTCTTTTCTTTATGTAAATCTGGGTATTCTCGTTACACTTTCTCCTCCTTAGAACCGTTCTGTCCCAGAACAACTTGTGGCTGGAGATGATGATTTTGGAAGAATGGGTCGCTTGTTGTGGACATGCAGCAGTCTAGGGGCAACTTGAACCTTCGTGCGCTTGGTCGTGGCTGACCAATCTGGACCACGTTAGATTGTGATGACAAACCAGTATACTGATTTCAGTACTTCGAAATATCACTTCCAACATGTTACGAACCATACGTCAATCTAACTGGTCCAACCTGCACCCCAATTTTGGTACCGCCAACTTACTAATTTTGTTTACCAGTAAGTGTTTCCGGAGATCCGAGACGACTCTAGGCTTCCCCCTAGGCCCTTTTTTAATTCGGTAGATCACATCGTTAATTCTCTTTACAATTTGGTACGGTCCTTGCCAGTCTTGTTGCAATTTCAGAGAAAACCCTCTACGCCTTCTTGGGTTATACAGCCACACCAAATCACCTTCTTGGAAATCTCCTTTCTGGCCTCGCACATTGTACTGCTGCTTGATACGGTTACTAGCCAACTGAGTTTGCTTCCGGACTCGATCGTGGGTCTCGTTCAGCCTTCTTTCAATTTTTCCGCATAGTCTTCCCCGAAAATTTCTTCCTCAGGCTTACTTCCAAATGCCAGATCACACGGCAGACGCAATTCTCTACCAAACAGTACCTTCGCTGAGGTTTCTCCAGTCGTTTCGTGTACACATCAGAACGGTATGCCAGGAGAAACAAAGTGGATATACTGGTCCCAATCTCGTTGATGCTTGGAAACTACTTTGGAGAGGTGCTTCCCCATGGTTCTGTTTATCTGCTCCACCATTCCATCGGACTGCGGATGCAACGCGGTTGTTCTGGTCTTCCTGATTCCCAGTAACTTGCAGACATTTTGGAATAATTTTGATTCAAAGTTTCTTCCCTAGTCTGAATGGAGTTCCAGTGAGGCTCCAAAACGACTAAAGAACTCCTTGACCAGCACGTCGGCTACTGTCGAGGCCTCCTGATTTGGCAACGCATACTCCTCCGTCCATTTCGTAAAATAGTCCGTCGTCACCAGGATATACTTATTGCCAGCATCGGATTTAGGGAACGGTCCTGTTATATCTATGGCAATTCTTTTGAACGGACTTCCCACGTTATACTGCTTTATAGGAGCGCGTCTTTTTTTATGCGGCCTATTACGCGCGTCACATTTCCGGCACCATTCTTTAACATCGTCTTTACAATTGACCCAATAGAACCGTTCTCGAACTTTTTCAGAGTCTTCATGATACCAAAATGGCCTCCACTTACCCCGTCGTGCAGGTGACTGAGTACTTCTGGAATCTTACTTCGCGGTAGAACCAATTGTGTTTTTTTAATGGTACCATCTTCGTTTTCTAGTACTCGCTCCAAGACACCCTTTTCTAAACTCAAAGATTCCCACTGCGCCCGTAATGCCTTGATGGTCGAGTTTGATGCGCTAACTCTTCCCCACTCAGGACGTCGGCCGGCTATTTTCCAGTTTATTACAACATGTAGATCTGTATCGTGTTTTTGTTCTTGTCGTACGGCCTTGGGTCTCCATGTTTTGTCAACTATAGTAGTCCGCCGGACGGCTTCCTCCTTGTGTTCCATTCGTGAACAATGCTTGCATTCCTCCGCGCAAGGTCTTCTCGACAATGCATCAGCATTTCGATGGCTGGTTCTGGCCCGATGCTCAATATCGAAATCGTATTCCTGGAGGCGCTCAATCCATCTGGCCTTCGGGGTTCTTGAACCGCAGGGAGCCATTTTTTAAAACGGCGTGGTCTGTTCTTAATAAGAACTTCCTTCCATAGGTAATTTGTAGAAGTGTTCGACAGACTTCACCATCGCCAACAGTTCTTTTCTCGTGACGCAGTAACTCCCTCGGGTTTCGACAAAACTTTTACTAAAAATTCAATAACTTTCTCTTGTCTATCTTGTACCTGGGATAAGACTCCTGACCACCGACATTACTACTAGCGGTCTGTGTCCGAAATAAATTTTCTCTCGGTTCTTGAATAACTAAGTACTTCCGATGACACTAGAGCGGCTTTGAGTTTTTCAAACGTTTTGACACAATTTTTGGATTTAACTTCAGATTGGCCTTCCTCAATATTTGAAACACTTTGTCCAAATTCTTCAAGTGGCTTTCAAAGAATTTCCTACACAATCACATCGTCCAGATAAACCAAACAAGTTGACCAGGTCAAACCGTTAAGTACCGTTTCCATCAATCTTTCAAAAGTTGCCGGAGCGTTGCAGAGCCCAAATGGCATCACTGTAAATTGCCACAGCCCGGTTCCGATTGTGAAAGCCGTCTTGGCGCGATCTTCTGGTTCCATTCCCACTTGCCAGTATCCACTTTTTTAAATCCAAAGTGGAGAACCATTTAGAACCAGACAAGGTATCCAAAGTGTCGTCAATTCTGCAGGTAACTATCTTTCAGTGTGACACTATTTAAACGTCGGTAGTCAACGCAAAATCTCGTAGAGCCATCTTTCTTCTTTACCAGTACGACTGGCGATGCCCAGGGACTACTAGATGGTTCGATTACCCCTTCGGTTTTCATCTCGTCAATTATTTTCTGCTTCGCTTCTTTCGCTAGAGGCAAGCGTCTAGGTGCTTGTCTTATTGGCTGAGCGGTTCCGATGTTAATCTTGTGAGCAACCAGGTTGGTTCGACCTTTTGGACCCCTCGCTAGTGTCAAAACCTCTTGGTGTTTAATGACAAGCTTCTTTACCGCCTCTAGTTTAGATTGATTCAGATTCTTACTTGATGTCGTCCACAAATAAGATAATTCACGTAGGCAAGGTTTCCATTTCCGCTTTTCATTTACTCCAGGTACCATTGGTTCATCTGCGTTAACCAAAACTTTTTCTATTAGGATACCACGTCCAACCTTCTTGTCGTCACAGATAGGTTTCAGCAGTCTAACACCTGCATCCCTCACTTCGGGCAGGCACTACCAAATTTTGTGCCAACACCGCACGGACTTCAGGCTCATCGCGAGGGTGCAGAACAAACTCTTCATTCCCCAACCGCAGTATTCTTTCTTTCAAATCCAACGCAAAACCATGTTTATCCATAACGTCCATACCCAAAATGAACTCATCTGTTATATCTGCCACTAGCACTTTGTGCTGGATTTCCATGTTGCCAATGCTTACGTCTACCATCAATTCACCATAAGTCCTGACAGCTTCACCGTTAGCTGTCTTTAATCGAAGTAGAGTCCGTTCCAACTTTTTTCCTTTTAAGACATCCGGCCGAGCCACAGTTCTAGTCGCTCCCGTATCCAACAAAAAAGCAGTTTTTTTTCCATTTACACTGTTTAAGTGGCTTGACAGCGACGCAATGTGAATGATGACTTCCGGGGCAGTACCCTGAGGAGTCGATGTTCGCCCCACCTCATCGACTCGATCTAGTTTTCCAACGCCTGGTCGTTTTCACCCCGTTGTTGCGGACGAGGTTTATTACAGTTCCTCTTAATGTGTTCATTGCATCTATAACAACGGAATTGCCTTTTTTGAACATGCGGCTCTCGATACGCGCAATTATTCTGTCTTCTAACGAGGTCGGTTTTTATCTTCACCGGTAACCATCTCTCTAACACGGTGGTTAGAGCCTTTTGATGCTTGTTTGGCAGCTTCAAATTCAAGGGCATGCGCTAAAGCATCGTTTGGCGCTTTCGGACGTGCCAAACGAAGTCTTTGTTGCGTCTCGCATTCTTTAAGACCATCCACAAATGTTTCAACAGCCAACTGTTCTATAAAAATCTCGGGTGCACTTGGATATGCTAAACGCACGAGTCGGGCTATTTCTGCTTCAAACTCTTGCAAACTTTCATTAGATTTCTGGTTTCTATTTTTCAACTGGTCATGGTGTACTTGTTGAAGATGTCTATCTCTGTACCGCATTTCCAATCGAGAGACCAACTGCTCATAATCCCGTTGTAGCGGCGGACTTGCCATCTGACACTTCGGGCAAAACAGATACAAGAAGACGTAAAGGCGGAGCGGAAAAAGTTTGTGACAAAAAACAAAAGGCTTTAATATCAAACGCGTAAAAATATAAGAAAATTACACAAATGTTCAATCCAAATCCGGGTCCCAGCGTTACTCCCACTGACAAAATATCTACAGAAGGTTCCGTGCAAGAAGAACTAATTAATGAAAGAATTATTGAAGAAGGTAATCAAGCCACGGGCAGTTCTGTAGAACGAAACACACATTTCTATAATTGAAGAGTTAAATGGAAATATAAATATCCTAACTGAACCAAAAAGTAATGAAATAAATTATTTTTTCTCGGCCAGATAAAAGTATTCCTAAATCCTTTTTTTTCTCTCTTATCACCCAAAACAAGATATTGAGGATTCCATAATTCAAAAAGCGTTCCATAGAAAGGATGGGACAAACCGTAAATGGTTGTCTATTTCCAGGAAAAGAAGGCATTCTTTGTTGAGTTTGTCTAGTATTTTCAAATATTTCGGAAAAAGTTCAATTATCGAAAACGGGATGACTGACCGGTACATGTCATCAACGCATTGAAGAACACGAAAGAAATACGGTGCATCGAAATTGCTCAGCATATTTTTTTTTTTTTATGCTAGCAATACCGATATTGGCCAATTTATTATTCAGCAAAACAAATATGTATAAGACGAGAGCAAACAAAAAGAAACGCCAGATACTACAACGGATAATTACATAAATCAAATTGTTGGGAAAACGAGGACTAAGTTACAGAGGGTCAGAATTTGAGTGCCACATTGGAAGATAATTCTAAAGATCAAAATTTTAGATTTAATTCTTCTGCTGAGTAAGTACGATGTTTGTTAAGTGAGCATGTAATTGGAATGTATTAACAAGAGTAGAAATCTACATTTATCAGGTAGAAAAAGGAGGTAGAGGATCTCTGATAACATTAATTTCAAAAAGTACTGTCAATAAAATTATTCAAGCAATTAAACAACTTATACAGGCACCATAGCAAATCAGATTCGAACAGCTGAATGTTTTCCATACAACCGACCCAACACAGGATATTACATCGAGAGATCAGTGTTCAATCATAGTGGGATATAGACAGATAAAGTTCACGAGAAACTAATAGCAGTGCTACCTTGTAAAAATTCAACTGGAGGATTTATGTTCAGTTTATTATCACAAACCTTAAGATATTGTAAAATTGACATATCCAAGTGTATTAGCAGTTCTACGGACGGTGCTGCAAATATGACCGGACAATACGAGGATATATTGAAAAATTCTTAGCCTACTATAGAACCAAACAAAATTTCAATGTCAAAATAATTTATTGCTCAACATATTCTCTTCTTAATTGGATACATTTATTACAGCAAACCTGCAACGTCTCTAGACCTTTCAAAACAAATTTTTCTTCTTGCTCTGTAAACCAGACCTCCACAGCTTCTATTACCTCCTTGTTGTAAGAAAATGTACGATCTTTTTTTTTCAGTTGAGGAAAGAGGAGACAAACGGGTGAATCAGGGTGTTCTATAATTCAAACCCTAAATCACGAACTTTTGCATGGCAACATGTGATTTGTGTGCAGGGCGTTGTCCTGCAAAACAAAATACCTTTGATAGCTCGCGTCTTTTCTCTTTAATATATTCCCGTAGAGTGGTCAGTAATGTCGAATAGTAATCCCAGTTATTGTTCTACTACCCTTATCCAAAAATCAGTCATGATTACTTCTATGGCAATCCCAAAAACTAAAGCAAGAACTTTCCATCAGATTTCGGACACAAAACTTCTTAGGTTTTGAGAACCAGAGTGTCGCTATTCCACTGATTGTTGCTTTGTTTCTGGATCGTAATGTACCCAAGTCTCATCCATAGTAACAATTCGGCTTTAAGAAATCTACATCGTATTCAAATCGAGCACAGATCAAACGCGATGCTTCTACCCTTGCACGCTTTTGGTCAACATTCAAACATTTGGGGATCCATTTTGCAAGCAATTTTTCATGTCCAAATTGACGTGAACCATATGATAAACGCGTTCGTATGAAATATTCAGTGCTTCAGATATCCGTTTTAGCCCAATTACGGTTTGCAAAATCATGTCATGAACTGCATCGATATTTTCGGGGACTGACACAGAAACTTGCCTTCCCGATCGGTCATCTTCAATGGAAAATTTACCTCTTTTGAAGTTTGCAGTCAAATTTTTGACGGTCGCATACGAAGGACATTGATCACCAAGGGTGCTAAATATATCTTCGTAAAACTGCTTACCTCTTAACCCTTTAAATACAAAGTACTTGATGATGGCTCGATAATTCAATTCTTCGATTTTTACAATTTCGGTGGACATCTTTTTTCATTTAATTTATTGCATGACTCTGGTTTACTTTTTTTGACGTCAAACTTTACACTGACACTTCTAATAAGTTATTGTTCGTGCTACGGTAACGCAATATTTTGTTTATGCAAGGAACTGGTCTAGGCTAACTAGATATCAATACATCCTCATATAGTGGGTTTGCCGCGTGGTTCTTAAAAGAATCTCCTAATCAAATACATGTTTGGTGTTACTCACACATCCTGAATTTAGTACTTTCGGACACTACCGGTGTGGTTATTGAAAGTTCATCCTATTCAGTTTGATAAACGATATAGCAGTATTTATTCGAGAGTCTTATAAGCGAATGAATGTGGGAAAATGTTCATCAAAGTGCTAGTGATCACAGATTATCAACAATTGGCGAACCTCGCTGGTGGTCAAAGGACGCGGCTTGACTAAAATATTTGGCTTATTTTTTGCAATGCAGACTCTGCCTTGTACTTTGATTTAATCATTACATTAACAAAGATTCATGAAAATGTGAAAACAAAATCTGAAGTTCGTTTGAAAGCAAAGACATATGCAGAATCACTGCTTAATATGAAACAATTCTCACTGCGCAAATATTTCTTCGATTGTTAGCAATAACCACACCATTGTCTAAATATCTTCAAACAAACTAAATTGATATTTTGAAAGCCTATAATATGGTTTCCGTTGCAATTAAAGAACTAAAAAACCTGCAAAGAGATTTTGATGGTGTTCAGAAAGCTGCCGATTATTTGGTAAGTTATGTTAATGAGCGGTTTAAAAAAGTTGAAGATTATCATATTGAAGTGCAAGATAGTTTGCCTCTAAACGATTAAGGAGGAAAACTGGGATGGCAGATGAATTAACCTGATGAACCAATTTCGACGCTACTACAGGATATAAAATAAAGGTTCATAATGTAATTTTTGACACAGTAGTGGAAAGCATGAATCGGCGTTTTGGAGAAGGTAGCACTTTATGCAGATTTTTTTCTCCTGGATCCAAGTAATTTCGACGAAATAAAAAATAAAAATCTTTTCTTTATCAGCCTTGTTAAACTAAGTGAACGATTGATTTATTTTGATAAACGAGTTACTGCAGAAAATTTGAGAACAGAACTTTCAAGTCTGGCTGTACAGTGGCGTAATCTACAAAAGTCTGTTTTGAAGGAGTATACAATTGAAGTTGATGCAGAGATAGAGCAAAATATAGAAACAGTAAGTAAGTCAAAATCGTGTAAAAACTCGTAGTATTTGTTGTTATCTGATATTGTCTCGATATAATTTATGCTTTTCTGTTATCATTCCCGCGTATAAATACATGTTGACACTCTCATTAGTAGTTTATGAGAGAAGCTCCACTTTAAAATTTATCAAACATCGCCTGAGAAGCACAATGTCTAACGACCATTTAGGAATCCTTCATGTTAATGGCCATTGAAAAGGATACATTAATGAGTCTTGATCATGAAATTATTAATTCAGTTGCAGAAACAAGTAAACTAATAAAAAATATTCTTCTCCCATAAAATAATGTTATATTATGTCGATCAATAGAGAAACTTATTTTGTTGAATATATAAATAAATATTTTACACGAATTTGAGCTTTTTAGTTTGTATCAAATTGTATTAAAAATGAACTGCTGAATATACGTCGACCATGGTGTTTTTCCGTCATAGGTTGGCGGTTTTATTCTTATCTTGGAAACTGATTCGTCTGTTGTGGTAACGTTGCTGATATTTGGCCCTTTTATATCGGTTTATTTTGGGGTGGTGCGCTTGCTGTTATTTCACTTACCGGCTTAGACTCACTAATATTTAGCCTTTGCATGTGCTCTTGTAAAGATTCCAACTTTTGATATCTCAGGCTGTAATTCCACCTCGAATTTTATTGTAATTTATTGGAATTTTTTATCTAATTTTTCGACTTCTTTGTTCACGGACTCCATTTCTTTAGTTACTGATCCTAATTCTTTCTTCTCTATTAGTTTACCTTGTTCTTCTAGGCCATTTTTAATTTCCGTTATTGTTGTTTGCTGTCTGTCTTCACGCCTGCATATCTCTTTCATTTTCTTCATGCCATTCATATTTCCTGGCTGCATTTTAGTCAGCATTCCAGAACTTGCTCCATCTTTATATTTTCACTGCGCGTTAATATAGACATAAACCACTATGAAAATGTCTTTCAACAAATGTTCCAGTTCAAACAAACACACTCTATTAGGTCACTAATTATTATCACAAAAGACCCCACACCTGACACCAATGTACAAGATTCGTTCCATACTAAATCCCAATAATGTCGCAATAACTATTAGACAGTTAACAAAACAGATTTTTTCCACTACTAGCTGTGAAGTGGACAATTATTGCGTCTCCTAGCCAACTGAGAAGTTGAATTTCTTATTAGTGGTTAACAATTTTTTTATTGTTGAACAAAACGAGTGAAACATAATTTTGTATATCTTAACGTATTTGCTGCTTAAAAATTACTTAACACGATAAAATTATTTGAATAAAAAATGCCATTAGTTTAAAATTCGCGCCCCCATCCCATAACCGCAAATACATAACCTTGAATTTATTTTATTTATTAAATATGATGGTAGAATCAGTTTTTTGTGATTTCCAAAGGAGATTTAACCAGGCGAGTTAAGTTACATGAAGAATTTTAAGTAAATTACAAACATTTGTTGTAGGTGTTTTGAATGGTTAACAGAATCGGAAGGTCCGATCTTGTTGCATAAAAATGTCGACTCTAAAACTTAACGAGTATGTGGCGAACACTTGCCAATTCTAAATGAATTACAAGTGTCAATTTCTGAAACCCAATATTCAAATGATGCAGAGTAGGTTGGCGGAGCAATAAATGCCCGTTAACATCTCTAGCTATACCAAAACTACTCAAGCTTGCAGCTCAAATACTCTTAGGTAAAGAAAAATTACGGAGGAACATTCTAAATTGCAACGTGAAAAGAAAGCACTTCAATTGAAGTTAACATCTCCCAACGATTACTTCCCGAAAGCAGAGCACAAATTGTGACAGACCAAGTGGACTTAAAAATAAACCACTAAGAAGCAGGAGAATACAGAGGAATACAAACAATTTTCACTAAAATTATATTTACGAGCCCCAAAATGTTAATTTTAAAGTAGGTTTTAAATTCTTGCCAGCTCAAACTGCTACGTGATCATGGTTAGAGTTATATATAAAAAGTTAAACAACCCTTGTGCTACATCTTTACAAATACTATATGTAAAGATGACAAATTGAAGTCGATAGTATTAGACTGCATAGAAAAGCTACAACTACAATGCGGTGCCAATGTTAGGGCAGTAGTAAAATTTTCGAAACCTAATTAAAAGAATAGATGTATCACTGAAAAACCATACCTTCTCGTAAACGATAAGAAAATCTATTATTTCTTCGATGTCCCCTATTTATTGAAGTCGGTGCAACATAACTTGATTAAATACGATATAATCTTTAATAACAAAAACCATCTTGGAAAGACATTAAAAATTTCTACATGTCAGACAAATCTAAACCGCTGCGATTGGCTCTTAAATCAACTAATTTACATATTACTCCAAATAATTTTCAGAAAATGAAGGTGAAATATGCCGCACAAGTGTTTAGTGTATCAGTTGCAGTTGGTTTATCAACGTATGTAGCTTTTAATGCTTTTTGATTTATTTGCATTCTGTGCTACTTGGATTTTTTTACAAGAAAAATGTTTATTTTTTAATTTTTGCTTAAATTTGGCTAGTAGTGGAAATAATAGTGATAGGCTAGTGCTATGGTTAGAAGTCCATTATTGCTCACACCTGCTGAAGGCAATAATGACAGACTTCACAACCATGGTGTAATAACATATTATTATTATTTATTTTTCCTATGTCATTCAATTGACAAACAACATACAGTAGAACAAAAGTCTGGAAACGCTCAATTATTCACAAAATGGGTAGTAATGAATTGTACAACATTTTGGATAAGTATATTTTGGGATACGAAGATTCCAGATTTGACATTTGCAATGTTGCCAGATTTACCGTTTTTCTTATATTATTACTAACCTTAAGTTAAAATATACTTATCCAAAATGTTGTACATGTTGTACAATTCGTACTACCCATTTGTGAGATAATTGAACGTTTCCAGACTTTTGTTCCACTCTGTGTATATTTTTTTTACCCTATCCGCGTACGCGATGAATCGTTTTTTTTTCTTTATTAACCTAAATCTGGGTATTCTCGTTACAATAATATCTATTTAAAGCTGGTAAATGTAGATTTACTTTTGTAGAATTCATGTTGACATTTGGAAATGTAATTGTGTTTGTCAAAATAATTTACAAGTCGGTCTTTTATAATATATTCAAAGATTTTTGAGAAAGCCGGTAGTATAGCTATCGGTCGATAATTTGCTGTGGAAGTTTTATCATTGTTTTTATGAACCGGTACTACTTTTGCTATTTTAAATTGTTTTGGAAAATAGCCGAAGCTAAAACAATTGATTAATTAATTGCAATAAAGGATATGATATTTCTGCATTGCATTTTAATAACCTTTTTTGGGATGTCGTCATGTCCAATTGCATCAGTATTTTTTAAACATTTAATAATGGATTCTACTTCATGAGGTGTTGTAGGCGTAAAATACATTGATTCGGAGCTTTTCACTTTATATTTTTTAAATTTAGTAATTGCCGTGTCGTCTTTTCTTAAATTTCGAAGTAAGGTATTTGGCAAACTGATAAAGTATTCATTATCCAGAAACTGGATTATCTAATGTATTGCCGTCTACGTTTAATTGAATATTTGAATGAACATTTTTATGTCTATTAGTTTCTTTATTAATTATTTGCCAGGTTGTTTTAATAACATTGTTAGATTTTAATAATAAAGAGTGTACTTGCAATCTTTTAGCTAATTGACATATACTGTTTTAATATGTTGCTGTACCTAAGTAGTACTGTAGCAATATACAGGGTATCCAGAAACTCTCCTGACAAACGAAGACCGTAGATTCCTCAGATATTTTTAAGACAATTTAACCCAATTCACCTAGTCCGAAAATGCTTCCTAAGGGAGCTAGAGCTCTTTGAAGATGGCGCTTGGTAAAGTAAAAAATTAAAAGATAAACTTCGCGAACTGACAACAATTTGACAATGAAAAACGTAGGTTTTACTTTTGTTGACAGTTCAGAGCAAAAAATATAAATTTAACTTTAATGAAAAAAAAACAAAATATTTTCAAATCCATTTTTCTAGAAAACGGTGTATCCTAATGACTTAAAGTAAGAGTACCTTTTAGTACTAGAATACCTGAAAATTTAATAATCTAGTGTCACAAATGCTTAAAAGTTAAAGACAAAAAAGTTATGCGTTAAAATAACCGTTGACCTACCCAAAACGGACGCCTATGACCGGTACTAGAAATTCGCAATTGATGGAATCGATTCATCTCTGAAGACTAAACAAGCATACCAGTTTTTGCTTTTCTAAGGAGAAGCGTTCTGGAGGTATTTAAAAAAAACTATTTACAAGGCGCCATCTTCAAAGAGCTCTAGCTCTCTTAGGAAGCATTTTCGGACTAGGTGAATTGGGTTAAATTGTCTTCAAATTATCTAAGGAATCTCCGGTCTTCGTTTGTCAGGAAAGTTTCTGGACACCCTGTATTATTCGGATATTTCTTTAATTAAAATTTAAATCTCATCTAGTTTTAGAAGATATCTTTATACCTTTAGTAATCCAACTTTTCGTTTTCTTGTTAGTACTCATAGTTAGAGGATAAGCTTCATATAATGCATATTGTAGGTGATCGTAAAACTTTTTCATTTTTAATTTACTAAATAAATCCGTATTTTGTACAAAATCCCAATTTACCCTACATAAGATTTTTGATAAAATTATATTATTTTTTACTGTATGTACTGGAAGAATGGAAGTGCAGTACAACGATCCCTTTATTTAAAAAGAGAGAGACAGAAGAAATCCCGAAAATTATAAAGGAATAACTCTACTTAACTGCACTTTGAAACTATTAACCAAGATCATTCTTAACAAAATTCAACCCTTTATAGAAATAATGGAAGAACAACAAGGATTTTGCCAGAACCGATCCACAACAGACGCTATCTTCGTAGTTCGCCCAGTAGTTGAAGTTGAAGCCTGCTTTTATGTGTTTCGTAGACCTAACAAAAGCATTCGATCGGGTACGAGTACAACTACAAGACATAGTAGAAATTTTAGATGAAAAGAAACAGAAACAAAAACGAAAATAAAGGTGGATGGCAGACTTTCAGAAGATATAGACACACAGTCAGGAATTTGACAAGGCGACTCCTTAAGTCCGGTATTATTTAGCTTGATTATGGACAAAATAGTTCAAAATGTTAAAAAATTACCAGGGTATAGATTGGGAAGAACAGACAACAACATAGTTTGTTATGCGGACGATGCGGTACGGATACGATACGGAAGATAAACTTCAATACATGCTTCATAAACTGGTCACAACAGCAAAGGCCTATAATATGGAAGTGTCTGTAGAAAAGACAAAGACTCTAATAATATCTAAAGAGCCCATTAGATGCAAATTGGAAATTGAAAAAAAATTATCGAACAGGTCATGACCATAAAGTATTTGGAGTTATCATCTCCAGTGAACGCAATCTGAACATAGAAGTAAAACATCACGCAATGCAAGGATAGAGAATATCTGGTTACTTCAAAGACGTCACATGGAAAAACAAATATATGTCAATGGAGAGTAAGACAAAAATATATAAGGCAATAATAAGACCGATAATGACATATGGAGCTGAAACTCGCGCAGAAACCAGTAAAAAAAAACAAATATTACAAACAACAGAAATGAATACCCTAAGAGCCATACTAGGTAGAACCAGATTAGACAGAGTACGCAACACCGAAGTGAGACAGGTATGTGGCATAAATGACGTCATTAAGTTCGTAAGACATCGAAATAATGAGTGGAACAAACATGTAAACAGAGCCAACAATGATCGACTGATCAAAATCGCAAGAGACCTGAAACCATTGACAAAGCGAAACCCTGGTAGACCACCTAAGAGATGGGTAGAGAGCTGGTGTCCACATCAGAGGAAATGTAAAAAAGCAAAAAAAGACGTAAAGAAAAACAGGCTAATGCCTATAATAAAAGAAGAAGAAGAAGAAGATATTTTCTGACAAACTAAAAATCTGCATGTTATGATCAAAAAAGTTAATATCAGTGTTTAAGGTTTTAATTGAGTTTAAAGGATATATGTTTGTTAAAATATTATCGATGCAAGTTGCACTAAATGGTGTTACCCTAGTGGCAGTCCAAATTGTTGGATAGACGTTGAAAGATTGTAAAATAGATAAATATGTTTCTAGTTTTTTTTAATATATTTTTAAATTCAAAACCACCACATATAATAATATTTTTAGAATTTTTGTAACGATTTAGAGACTTTCTAAATATTTTAAAAATATTTTAACATCTCCTGTGGAGCTCTGTACACAAATTATAGATAGATTGTATTTATCAATTGTAATAGCGCAATAGTCAAAAGCCAAATCTGTACATATTTTACCTTATTAGTAATTGCAGTAGTGTCCAAAATTTCGCTTTACAAATTCAGAGCACCACCTCGAATATATTTTTACCTACAATAATAACATTTGCTAGTCTATAACCTGGAGGATAAACATTCTGATATTGTGATGCAATACATAGTGTTAAAAATCGAAATACTCATTTCAAATTTTAATTATTAAATTTCTGTCGATTATAAGTCATAACTACAATTAAGTATAACTGTGTATAATAAAATAGATTTCTATTTTATATGTTGACTAAGTATTGCTTACACACTTTTTTGTTATATTTTTTTATATTTTTTATATTGTATGTTGGGGACTTGCTACAAGCTGTACTTATTGTAATGTAGTAAATAAATCTATCTTATCTATCTTTCATGTACTAATGTACATTATTATAATGTAAGTTTTGTCTACAACAAATTACATACCAACCGTCGTGGGCGTACCCTCGATCGAATTCCGAATTGGCATATAGATGATGTAAGTGAGATTTTATTAATTTTTTGAGCAAAATCCGTTGAGCAAAAATGTAGTTTACACATTTTTTTCTTTTAATAGAAATTGTAATTTTATTATACACATAAGTAATTACTAACATATGACAATGATATGATACTAATTATTTTAACAATATCTCCAGGAATATCAGTTACACACGTTTTTTTTACTTTTGTAACCAAATTTTTGTCGAGGAACCCTTTCTATACAATCTTATACGTTTAATTGTGTTGGGGCGATGCTGATTATTTTTTATATTATTATTTATTTTTGTTTTTAAGATCTTCATGTTTTTATTCGTCTTGTGCTTCAATGCTTTAACCTAATCAAGCGTGTGTTTCCTCGTTTTCTTCCTTGCCTTTTGAATGTGATCGTACTTAATTTACTTTCTTTATATTTTATTTTAATTATTTTGTCACAATATAAATATCTCCCACATAGGTACTTTATTCTAGCAATGTATATTTTTTGGTTTTTTTGTGATAGTTATTTTGGCAATTTTTTTATATACTGGTAACGTTGGCGTTTAACT
>JALBCR010004434.1:372500-420606 GCA_030710515.1 Abscondita cerata
TTGTGATTGAATGAAGTAAATTTTTCATTTAAACGAATTCAAATCCTGGGATTCTTAATGAAACTGAAAAAAAAATTTTAAAAAACAATTTTTGAGTCTCATTGTTCAATTAAATTTTTTTATTGAAATTTAAATGCAATCATCGCAATATGTTACGCAACTGTAGAAGATAGATACGTCATGAGTTTTCCTGGCGGTTAATCAACTTGGGAGGCAATCGCTGAAGTGTTAGTAGAGGGAAGTTGTTGTTTGTAGTTGATTTTCTGATTTCTCGCTTGGAACAATTGTGTCGTCTTGAGATAACAGCTATATTTATTTAATTCCAAATTTCACAAATTGATTTACTTTTGTAGGAATCATCGGGCTTAGTTTAGTTTATTTTGCAACAAGCGCAGATGTTTTTTTTCTTTTAGTGTGAATTTTGTTCTTTTCTTGTCTGATTTAGATGCCCTACGATTTTAAAAGGTGACGCCGATTTCAAACTATACTCGTCTGTAAATACTTAACAGGAATACAAGGAGTGTAGGTAGATTGAAATATTCACATTCAGTGGATTTTAAATTCGTCGCGGTTATCGATGTATCTAGTGACCTTGCATTGTGATACGTGTTTAAAACTCAATTATACTTTTAATAAACGTTATTACAATTCTCATTCAACATCGCTTTAACACTTGACCAGTTTTTTTTGCATAATTAAAGTACGTTAAACCTGCGTTTACTCTTTTATTTTGGTGTTATGTTTCTCCACCACGTTAGTATTTAGTTTATTATCTGAAGCAACACGCTATCCGTTATAATTTTAACTAAGCTTTTAGGCAAAATTGCAGCGGGGCGCAGTTAATAACATACTAAGTTTTTTCCCAATTACTAAAGACATTTACACTATTGGATGGTGAAACTGTAACACATTGAATCTACTACTTAAATTCAAGAACGCTATGTAAACAGTAAATATATGGAATGTAACTGATCTTGTTTTAATGTAGGGAGTAATATATTAATATTGCTTTTTAACCACAAAAGAATATTATTTATTCTTGCTGTCATAGATGTCGCTAGGATACTTTTTCTAAACTATTTTAGAACGTATACATCGATTGCTTCCTTTCCTGTATTTTTAAGAACAAATTAAAAATACAACGATTAGACTCGATATTTCTCAATACTTTTTCACTTGAGACTAAAAATGAAATAAAGGATCCGTTGTTTTGTAGCAATCTGAAGTAAATTTACAAATATAAATTTTATTTAAAATACGGTTAAAACGAGACTAAAATATTTGACAAAAAAAATAACTCTTACATTAAAAAGCGTGGGGTGCTTTCTACCATATTATATATTATAATAACGCGACCTTTGTAATAAACAAAGAATAAAAAATTTAGAACAATTGATATTAAGTACCTCACGCTTTTTTATATCGTTCGTTGTTTGTCTGTTTAGTTTTACTTTAAGATCAATCGTACTAAAATATTTTTTACTTTTTAGGTTATGTGATTAAAAAGATTTGATTAAATGTCACATGACTTCTATATGCATTGGTTAGTTATTGTAAAAATTGTAAATCATAAAATTGAGTTTTAACCACAATAATGTTCTATCGATTTTAATAACTGCATTACGAAAATGTAACATAACAAAATAGAAGAGAATAAATAAAAACAAAGCGTTTAATGGCACAATAAAATATAATAAAATGCAACGCAAATTTCTCCATAATATAAACGTGCAAAAAGCGCATATAAAGCTTTTATCTCATTTCGGAAATATCGCATCACGCCAGTTGGCGGTCGTTCCTATAGCAACTAGGTTTTTTACTCCTGAACTGGTAAAATAGCATTTTATTGAGTTTTAAATCTACTTTATGTTGTTTCCACGATAATTAAAATAAAATTTAATTTTGTTATGATAGATTTTGTTTTATTTTATTCGCCATACACGAGCTTTTTATATTTGTCAAGTACATATTATTTGTATTTTATGTAATGATCAACGATTTGAATAAATGATTTAGAAACAGAACAAATGAACTGTAAGAGATAGGCTGTATACGTAAAAAAATATGAATGCCTTGCGCATTTTAGATTACCTTATTAATAATACATGTTTGAAGTTAAACTCTCTTATCCATGTCCAGGCATATTAAACAGGGATAAATGATCTGTCATTAATTAAATCCTTCTTAATCCATTAGTTTCCATCAAAACCGTAACACAACAAAGTTTCACTTATCTAATGGTTATCCGTGTGTCTAAACGCTGGTTACAATAAGTACTTTATAAAACACGAATTTGTAGAAATACAAACAATAGCTGAATCGATGGGATTATTGACACACTAAAATATTTTATTATTTTCGATTGATGAAATAAGAAAATTATGACAGTGAGAGAAAAATACACTTTTCTAGTACGTTTTTAAAACTGGTTTGCAGAAAAAAATAGTACATTTGTCAAGATTCGAACCCGCATTTCTTGGACCCTGAGTTACAGTCAAATATCGTCCACAGGCCTAAGTCGAACTATGTTAAAAAGACAGATAATCTGAATTATATTTGTAATCGACTCGCTACATGCTTTACTTTCACATTTTTTGAATAATTTTGACATAGTTTTTTTATCGAAAATTGAATGTAAAAAGACGTGCTCTTTTTATTTGTATTAACATTTTTAATCTTATCAGTTCAAAAAAGGTTCGCAGTATTTTTTTAGTTTTCTATTTTTTGCTCTTCTTTTTTATAGTTGCATTTTTCTTTGAATTTGTTTTCAGTATGCTGATGTACCAATCATGGGTAAGAACAGTAGGACAATTGTCAGTAGGATTAAATAACTCCTTTTAGGATTATTGACTATGATCTTTATTTCCGTTTCATTTAATTGTTGTATCAATTGTATTTCATCTGTTTCATTTAGTGCGTTAGTTTGTTTTTTATTAGAGAATTTAAGTAATTTGTGGTATGCTGGTTATTAGTCCCCCTAACTCACTCTTAATTGACATTGATAATTAATTTGACTTAATAATACATTTTTGGGTACATTTCTTACCTGTTTGTTACTACTTAGAAAATCTATAAAATTTTTGATTCTTTGATGTTTCGAAAAACTTGTGTAAATTCAAAAACACATGACCTTCAAACTGCTGCTACAATGAGTAACAGTACAACGCCAGAATATAGTTACTACTATTGATCTTGGTTTCTTATGATTCTGATCGTAAGAGTAAATGTAAGGGATTTCCAAATTAGTTGGTTAAATGGTACCCCTCTCATTTGTAATAATAATACTATTGTCTAAAAGGCGATACATTAATCTTATCTAAAGTTTGTTAGAACTTTGTCGTTATGGTATAAACAAAATAAAATTTTATACTGATAAACCGTGTAGAAACCTACTCGCAGCTTCGATGTCGTAGAGTGGGTACAGGAATGTGACGAAGAATGTATTCGAAAGCTTTTAAAAGCGACACGGAGCAGCACCTACAGGACTTTAGTAATTAATCTTAAGTAGTAGGCTTTGAGAAAAACAAAACAAACAAACTTGTAGAGAAATGACTAAGTTTAATTCAACAAGATTCGATCAAGCAGAGCTATACACCAACAATTGCACAATAATAAGAGGTAAAACAATATGCAGATTATCAAATCAATCACTGTCTGACAATGTAAGATTTAAAGTAAGCATGGAAAATAAGAGTTTATTTAAGCGTCAGAAACAATACAAAGTACCGCGCGCAGCGACACACAATATACTCGTAAGTAATTAAGCTTCAAAAGTAAATAAAGCTTACTGACTTCGCAAAACGTTTGAATTAATACTAAAAGAAAACATACAGGGTGTTTTTGAAAGGTGTGCACATGGTTTTACCAGAGGTTCTCTGACTCAAAATAGACCGTTTGACACTAATTTACCTATAATCAAAAGTGCACCATAAGGGCGCCAGAGGGCGTCAAACTTTCCAAAAAAATATTGTATATTGGGAATAACTCGAGAACTGTGTGACGGATTTTAATCCGCTTTCGTATGCTGGTTGTCTGCTTCTGAAGACGTTTTTCTGTGTAATGTGGATAAATTTCTGATGCCAGGAAAAGTCGCTTTCATACGGCCACCGTCAAATAAATGATAATATTTTAACAACCGTCAACGATACGAAACCAAAATAACTCTGACAAATAAAACGAACAATTTGAAAACTTTTATTTCTCTTATTAAATTGCGCTAATGTTATTAGTTCGATCAGAAAAAATTTAAATCATATCCTTGCAAAGCAAGTATTTAAAAGAAAAAACGAATAATTTTTAAAAATGCAAAGAATTGACTCCAGGAACAAAGCTCAAAACAATAAACTATGAAAAGAAAGGACGAGTAACGATCCATAATCTAGGAAGCCCCAAATATATCATAATATTTCAGTCATTAAATTCTGGTGATAACCAATGTTAAGATTAATTTAGTGTAACTACTAATACGCCAAGAAGACCCTTCCGGCGAGTTTGATAAAAATTTTGCGGGCACGTTAGTAAGGGTACACTCATGAAATTTAAAACTTGGACAACACAATTTCTGTAAACAAAAGTTTGCACATTGTCAAGCGGGCTAAGAGTATCATTTACAATTCTAACAGCAGGTAGTCTCAGCAGGGGTTATCTTATAGAAGGACTGTAGAATGAATCATTACACTAAGCACGTTTTAGAAAATAGGTAATTTAAATTTGCTTGCACACAATATTTTTTCTTCTAAACAATAATTTGAAGGTATCGCTAATTAAACACCATAGCTCGATTAATTATCTAATCAAAATTTATTTAAGAAAGTGTAGAATGAATCATTACACTAAGCACTTTTGAGAAAATAGGTAATTTACGTTGCTTACTTAATTTTTTCTTTAAAGAATATATTTGAAGGTATCGCTAATTAAACACCATAGCTCGATTAATTATCGAATCAAAATTTTGTTTAGGAAATGTTTACAAAATAAAATTAGAAATAATTTTGATTTAAAAACGTCTACAAGCAATAACTTTTAAATTAAATCAAAAACTAAACATGGTTATTTGGGTTGACTGATTATTACTTATTTTTAAATAAATCTAACCTACTAATTATTGTAAGTTATTAAAAAAATCATTAAACTCTCTATTCATAATATTTAGTCCTTACAAAATGTATATTTTATGACGTTTCATTTTTTCTGTAGTTAATATAAAAAGTGAAAATAAAAACTAAGGCAATTCTTATTGTCAACGTATATATTTAGTTTTTGACAAGAATTTATTACATAATTATAATTAAGATACCAAGTTATAGTTTAAAATTAAATGAAAACGTTTTTTTTAAATAAAGGTATTACTATATAAATAAATATAAGAAATCAATAATGGGTGTGACCTCCATTATTATTGATACATTCTTGGAGGCGTCTGCTCATTGACGCTATCAAGGTATCAATATAATTAATATTAATCGTTTCCCATGCGGTATCAATGGCTGCAATTAGTGCATTACGGTTTACTGGTATAAAATTTGGCCCTTGTTGTCTTCGGATAACAGCAAGTATTCGAGCCCAAACATTTTCGATAATGTTAAAATCTGGGCTTTTTGCTGGCCAGGGTAACAGCTCAAGTTACACTTTCTTTTCCGCTTCTTTTCTTTTGCTTTTTTTCAGCTTTTCTTGGAGCATTTTCTTTACAGGTGTGACAGTGATGTGTAATTGGGGTAACTGTTTTTGCTCCTTTTCTTTGGTGCAGCAGTAAGTAAGGGAGATAGGCCGATCAATGGTTCTGGATGAGATGGTCTAGCTACCGTTAGATTTGCATGAAGATATTTTATTTTGAGATGTTCCATCAATGAGTGAGATATTCCAGCATGAGGTGGTCTATATATCAGCCGTTCTTGTGAGGCTGGTCTTGGTCTTTTTGTTGACATAGATAGCTCAAAATCTGAGTCGTTGAAGTTTGAGAGAGAATAGGATTTATTTCATTAGACCTGACATTCATTACAAAATGTTATAACTATTGGTCTGTATTAATTCAACGGGATTAATTACATACATCTATAGAAACTGGTGGTGATTAAGAAATATTACTGCATTAGTACTCCGAGAAAAATGATGACAGGGTCCGACATCACTGAAACAACGTGCCACGGCCACACCTCTTCCAGCCGAGGATACATTACAGGACAATTACGTTTGGAGTCTTAGTATAATGGATCAAGCTTTCTCGTACATATTGAAGGTATGAAGATATTTATACTTTGTAAAGGAGTTAACCTGAAAGCATTGGTGGATTGGAATTTCTTCCGAAAGTTTCACTAACGCAAGTGGTCATCTTCTTCAGAGGTCTTTCTACTTCCGATATTGAGACTGAGGAGTCTGCTGTGGAGGTTGCATGCGTACTGGTTCAAAGAGGAGGGATTACATTGCGCATGTCAAATCCGGTTTTTTGTAAGGTGCCGTTTGGGTGTTCTTGAGGATTGATTCAAGATCTCGTTAAGCCTCAGGGTTTCTTTCTGCTGAAGTTTTCTAGATGTTTATGTAACTGATATAATAACCACTAGTTGTTGCTAGTTACTGGGAGTATCTTGTGAACCCCATTACTAAGCGCATGTTCGGCTACCGCTGACTTTTCCACACATTGTTCGATGTTCTTCAAGTCTAGTTTCTATCTACCCATTCTTTGCCACAAGAACAAGGTATACGGTAAACTCCGGCTGCTGAGAAAGGCTCTCTTTCGTCCTTTGTTGATGTGTTTCTTTAGAATTTTTCTTATGCGGTTTGTGACTATAGATATATATTGTTGGTATGCGTGGGCGGTCACTGACTTGAATTCATAGTATCACTAGTTCAATATCGAAGTAAATCTATGAAAGCGCTAAACCTCATTAAATGTATCTCGCACACAAAATGGAGCGCTTGCAGTGCTGTTGGCATTATCTAGAAAGCTATAATTTGAATGTAAGGTAGTGGCAACGTAGTTAGGCTCATGTTAGTAAGGATACCGATCTTCCCAACCACGCCAGTTATACTCCCTGCCTCTACATGGTTTACGCTATAGCGCAAGAGTTATTTCTGGTTTTGTCAGTCTAAGATATTTCTCATAACCCGCCATAAAATGGAACATAACGAGGACATAAAATCACTAAAAATAAACAAACAATGTAAAAGTGTGTCTACCATAAAAAGTTTTTCGAAAATCATAAGAAGAATGGGCACAAAGTGCTTCAAAACTAAAAATAGTTGAAATCTAGAAATATGACAGCGTCGCTCCTGATAAGATCTTAAGAAATGAGTTCTAAACCGTGAGCACCTAATAGATTAACAAAGATAACACAAGTATAAAGTGTTAATAGCTTTAGTATTTATTTATTTCAATTTAGTTTTAATTTTTAATACGTAAAACAACAGAAAGAAAAGAAAACAAAATAAAACCTACTCTTTTCTTCACTCTATCCTTATTATTTCTCTTTTTCTTTGTTCTATCGATTTTCTTATTTCCATTACCTTCCTCATCCACTCAATCCCCTTACCTTTCTCTGTCAACAACACTTTTCCCGCTCTTTCTTCCTTTCGTACTTTACTGCACTCTAACTTTAAATGCTCTATATTACTCTACTCTTCCCTACATATCTTATCTTCGTCCTTTCACCAGTACTTGTTTTCATTTTTCTTGTTTCTTACTCTAAATCTTGCAATTAACCTTTTATCTATCAATCCCATTCCTACGCTTATATACTTCCGTTTTCGTTCTGCTATTAACTTTTTATACTTCGTGTTGTATTTTCCTTCTCTAATTCTTGCCCTTCTTTCTAGTGCCTGCGTGTCCATATCTCTCTGTACTATTTCTTCTTCCATACTTCCTCTTCCATCTCTTATCTTCTTTATTCCCTCTCTTGCATACTCTTCTCTTTCATAATATTTTCTTCTCTCAACATCACCATATTTTATCTTCTATCTTCTTTCAACATTCATACAGTATCTTATTTTCTTTCTTGCTTTCTATCTTTTCTTCATATCTTATTGCCCTTTTTCCTGTCTCTATCTTTATTTTTTTCAGTTCTACTTTCTCTTCCACCTGATGTTTTTTTGTCCAATCCTAGTGTCCACTTCCAATACTTCTCTTTGCATCTTCTTCAGTTTCTCCCATTTTCTCCATCAATACACTTTTCACTATTCTCTCAAATATACACCTTCTTTCCTCTAACCCTTTTCCTAATACTCTTCTTGTATACCCCATACCTCTCAATTATTTTATTTCCTTTTTTGCTCTTAATCTGTTTTTCATCTTTATTGTCGTACCTCATCATATATTCTAGTATACTATATGCTTATCTACCATCTCTATCCCTTCCTCTCCCTACTATCATTCCCTTCTCTTTATTCTACTTTTTTTTCTTAAACTCCATAATTTTTGGTTTTGCTTCTAATTTTTTTTTTCCAAATATCTATCCATTACTTTTATTATTTCTCTTATCTCCTCTTTTGCACCCATATTACCTGAGTAGGCTAGAACCCACATTTTTTCGTCTTCCCACCACTATTTATTGCTCTTTAATTTCATCCTCTGAATATCTTAAATACCAAGAAAATAAACAATAACGTTGGTTGTTGATGATAATAATAATTGAATATAATAATAAAAAAATAACAACGAGCTATTATAGACAATTTTAATAATTTCTCATTAACTTAATATTTCTTTAAAGATCTGGATTGTATAATCGGCTATATTTTCCTATTCTGTTTTGGATTATTTGAAAATAATTTTAGAGGTAGTGACATCGCTATCGATTGATTATTTGGGCCATCCTCGACTATTTGGCGTTCGCTTGTAGATTTTACCTATGAGTTATGCTCTAAAATACATTGATCAGTAATTTTTGAACAGATCGGGTAATATGACAAGTTCTTCATCTTAACCATAGAGGGATAATAAGTAACAAATTAAGAAAGACATAGTATTTAATTTGAAACACTTACTAGGCGTGATTTTGCCACAATGAAACTTTACAACGGGAAGAGTCTGAACACACAACACGTTATAACTTGATTACAAGGTGGCTTCTTGAGTTAGTTTATGTGCGCCATAAGTAAATAAATAAATAAACTTATCTTGGTGAAAGAATGTTTGCCTTCTGCATCAACCAAATTCATATCTTTACCTGAGCCCAAAAAAATTACAGCTTTCTTTTTTTGATGCTTCGTTCTTGCTTTTGTGTGTTTTATTTCTGCTAATTTTATTATTCATATTTTTGAGAACTGAGGACTAGATTGAGTAGTTCAAGACACAAGATCCAATTAGCGATATCTACTTCACTAATTGAAATTGCTGCAAATTTGTGGA
Source organism: Abscondita cerata (assembly GCA_030710515.1). Classification (NCBI taxonomy): domain Eukaryota; kingdom Metazoa; phylum Arthropoda; class Insecta; order Coleoptera; family Lampyridae; genus Abscondita; species Abscondita cerata. Next base: position 381,841 of record JALBCR010004434.1, read on the forward strand.
CATTATGCAAGTTGATGATTTTACCAACCACACGCTATAGTTTGATAACTCAGGTGAAAGCAAATAAACTAGAAAGAAAATCTGTTAGTTTGTTTTGTTTTCCATTTCAGAAAGTGGACGATAGCGTTACAAAACTTTAATGTATAACTATTTTATTGACCACCCTGTATGAAAACAAGTATTTTTAGAAGCTTCAGAAGGTATTTTTATAAATTTAGTCACACAATAAAGACGTATGTAGTTTATGAATTACTTGAGTGTTGTTTTATTATTTATTTATAAGAAGAATGGAAATTAAATCAATAATTTTCTTTTGTTGCAGCGGAACTACAGAATTCTCCTTCAAATCAGCATTGTACGAACGGCTCTGGAAGATTCAGTTCGATAATAGGAATATTCATCTTTTTACTACTTATTGCAACGCAACGGAACCATCATCATTAGAAAATAATAAATTTTTAGCTAAATATATACAGGCAGCACGGTTGGTGCTTTTAGGCCGACTCAGCACCTTCTACTAATAATTGTACAAAGCGTTGAGTGTGCATCGAAAACAAAAAGTGGAATATGAGAGTAAATATAATTGTAGATAAGGTTCTGTCGGGGTAAAGTGATCTGGTTTAGATTTTCGCTTTCTTTGCCATATAGAATGTGCTTCAGGCTTACAACGCCATAGTTCTTATTCATCCCGGCCTAAAGACAGGGGGCTGCAATGCGATCGGAATTGTATCGCTATAAGAAGTCCACGCTAAATTTTTTTAACGATTAAAAGAAGACGAAATTAATCGAAGGTGGCGAAGGAAGCTTCTTAGCAGTTCATTAATTAGAGCCTATCTCTTGTTATTCGCACACTATCACTATTAGTCTTAGGGCTGTGCATTCGATGTCATATCGAATTTTCCAAGCTATTGTAACGAGGTCAATATATTTCTCTTTTTTGTCATTGCGACAAATGTTTTTGTTACATCCTATTTATATTACGAAAAGTTAATCTTCATCCTCCATTAATTGTAACTGATGCGTGTAACAAAGTACCTTTCTTATGTTCGTTCTCTTACCATTCGCTTTCTAAAGAGATATATTTATATATCATTATTGAAATCTCTCATTTCCTTGATAACGCGCCATGTACTTAAGAGTCAAAATTATTCTTCGGTCTTCCAGTACATTTAGTTTTGATCATCGTCATCTTAATTGTTTTCTTCTGCTCTTACTATACGGTGCTTTCACATTTGCCATTGCAAAATACTAATTAAGGTAACTTATACATATCTTTACGCTGTAAAAAAAAGGGTTGAATGGTAAGAGAACGTGTGCCAATATTTCTTTTTGGAATAATCTAGTCGCTACTTATCTTTGCTGCCTTATAATTCATAATAACTAACAAATAGTCGACAAATAACTATTTCTCTATATCTATACTCTAATTAACCTAATGTTGTAGGATTAGTTTTCTAGTGCCTCCGCAAATGTAGTATTAGCGAACTTGTGTAACGCGCATTACTCGTGCGGAAGTGCAAATACCCGTAACAATAATTTTCACAAAACTAGCGCGTTTCTCGAGATCGCCATCGTAAATAAGCTCGCCCTGCGTTTACATAAACAAATAATAATAATAATACTCTAAACATATCCATATGATGGTGCAAATACAAAATGAAAAAAAAGCACATACACACACATACACAAGTACTACTACTCGCAAAACTGTACATAAACTTTGTGTTTTATAGTGTAGATATTCTACATCAACTGCCATTTTAAAGGCAACAAGTGACACACGTGCAATACGAATATTATAATTTTTTCCTTGTCACCTCTGCAATCTGTTGCGCTTTTACCCTCTCAATAAACACCGCGCCTATAATTATATTGTAGATAACAAAATAAATGTTATTAAGTTTAGCGGTAATAGGTGAAAAGTGGCAAAACGCTTCTACATTACCTTAAAATAATTAAAATTAATATACATTATCGCTAAAAAGCAGGCGGCAATGCAAAAGCGCGGGTAAGCTCGTAAAATACGAAACCTAGCGATAGAGCACACCTAACTGAGCCTTTGGCACCACTGTTTGCTCATCGACCAGTAAAAATATGTAAATTTTGTAATGTTGTAGTTTCGTCGAGAAAAAAAATGCACTCGATGTGACTAGCTAGTTGTTTGCCATTTAATTCGTGTTTGATTTTATGCAAATACATACATTTTATACCTAATACATATCGATAATGATATCCAGTATTTACTTGTCTAAAATCAAATACGTTTGGTGTTCCAAAAAAGGACATATCAATTAGTTAGGCTATAGAGTATAATAACATATCCTTGCTTTTTGAAACACCCTATTGTGAAATTGTTTTCTATTGCTTAGGAACTGTTCTAAGGAATAGCGAACACACGATTTATGTATAAAAAAGGCTTGCCTAATTCTTCCCGTCCTATAAAAGGGACTCCATTTTCAATAAATACTAATGTTTAAGGTTACTACTAATTAAAATTTAAAGCCTAAAAACAGCGAATAATTTTCATTCTTTTCTATTAAATAGTGTTTTTATGTAAGTAGAAAGGAATAAAAAGTATTATAGATATGTAGACACTCAGCCAAAATGTTATTTGTTTGCAATTTTACATATTAATGATTGTTTTGATATTTTTATCGTGTATTTAAAAAAAAACGCTTATGTTGAGATGTGAAATATTATTATAAATTATTATTGATATTATAGAATTGTTGTAGGCTTCTGCCTATCTTATTATTGTCATTATTAATATTATTATAGGATTATTGATATTATTAATTGATCGAATTTAAGTAAAATAAATTGATGCTTGTATTTATTTCTACATTGACCTTAATATTCCATTGATTTGGTACTAGGTGCGCCAACAATACCACAAAATAAATGGAATCTAGTTGCCAATGTTTAACTTTATCATATAAGAAATTGAACACACACCACAGGCAGGCACGCAGTTACGTAATAAATAAGTGCGAAAAAATGTAAGTGGTGATTTTTTGTCGAAAAATAATTTGGGAGCGAGGAAAAACCACCCCTGATTCACACGGTGTACTTGATAAAACATTTTTTCAAAAACTATTGATCCTGCAAAAAAATGCAAGAGACCTTATTTGTTTATAAGGAATCAATCTATCTGAAATAAATTTTTAAATACTGAAATATGGAGCAGGAAAAAAGTTCCGGAAAAAACAAATTTTGGAACTGTACGAAAATACCACAAAAATATTCATTTAATGCTTTTTTGATAGCAAGCAATGTTGGGTCATTTTAAATTTTGTAACTTTTTTTGTTTTCAAGAAAAAATTAAAAATTGGCAATCTTTAAGGGGCTGAAACTAAGCAGGGGTTGCTCATATGAATTTTGTTTATATGAAAGACCCACATTATTTACTTTTTGACAAAGAATCGCCACTTTTATGTTTTTGCGCTTATTTATTTCACCCTGTATATATGGCTGGTTTTATTTTTGATGGCATTTACCGAATCTTGAACACAAAAAAATCTCTTACAAATATGTGCTCAAACTTCTTTTTATATTTAGGTTAGGTTAGCCATTACTCTAAATAGTGTCTGAAGAAACAATTAAAAGCTTTACTTTACACTTTATCTATATTGGTTTTCTGGGTCAAACTCTAAATTCTTCTCATTTGTCAGGCTTGTGCTGATGATATTCTTTCTTCAAGATTCAAGATTTTAACCCTCTGTTAACTACATACTTTCCAAGAGTGGTAGAAGTTGTTAGTCAAACCTCTTATATGTCGTCATCCAGAAACTGCATTACCACTCAAGTGTGGAGCTAGCTACCTGAACAAGAAAAAATAGAAAAGGATAATAAAACAAATTTATAACACAAAATATGTATTTCAGAGAAGATACTCAATAAAAAAAACACATCAAGAAATAAGAATTTAATCTTTCAAACAAAATAAGCTGCCACACGGCAACAATAAAATGAAGGCAATAAGTACCCCACAAAGGAAAAATAACTCAGAAAATGTCGAGCCGGGAACACTAGTAGAAATTGACAAAAAGAAGGTCAATCTTTCACCAAATGGAGGTAGTGGAGGGAAATACATCAATTTTTCGTTTCCGCTGGAAAAGTTACGTTAAGAAATTTTTATGTTTGAATTTTTTACTCTGCTTAAGCCTGTTTCGAAAAGAAACCTTTTTTAAGAAATTAACGTTTGGATTTGTGGTTTTTGTTCTTTGAACCGAAATGTGTGGCCAACGGGATCTGGGTCTTATTACTTATTCTTGCCACTTGTGGGACTAGCCGAGTACTTGGAGATATTCTTTCTTTAAGACTTGAACCATCTAAACGACAACAGACTTTCTAGCAGGGAGGTGAGAGGGCTACAGTCCCATCACGGGTTAAACGGGTTTCTAATAAATTGTCATCTAGATACCGCACTTGTCACGTGATAATAAAGCGAATATAGCGTTACTCGTTTAGATTCTTATATTTAGTCTGAGTTATTTATACACTTTTGTTCCTCTATATTTATGTAGCAATTGTCTACATCTCTCTTTATTTTAAAATTCTTAAATCTGGTACATAATTTAATGTAACCATAACCCTCTGATAGCACGTTACTGCGATTTGGAACTTCTACGCTTACAAGAATCCTATCAGAATCCAAAGCAACCGTATTCACTAAAAGAATAACTACAAGATTTTCAGATTATACACTGGAATCACCCAGCAAGCTAGCGGTAGGGTAACTGTCATTGTTCGAAGGAACATCAAAACGAGACGTATACCTCTTACCACCAACCTACAAGCGGTAAGCATCTAGCATCCATTAACCCTGTTTATATGCAATGCATGTTTAGCTCGTTTTGATTAGACCATCGATGACGTACCCAGCTGAAACATTCATACTTGCTCGCTGGCGATTTCAATGTTTATAATCCCATTTGGGGTTTGGAAAAGCTTGTGGGCGACTACTAGAAATTTTATTTACCTTCTTAAACGCTAGATCTAAATTTTTTTGATTCTTGATCTCTCATTTTGCTTTGCAACGATTACATCAAAAAAGAAGATCCTCCACAAATGGAAAGAGGAATAGTCACAAAATAGCTGTTATTTAAAGACAAATAACTGATTCCATAACGGCCGCAAAACTAAGCAGTTTACTTGTAGAGAGCAGGTAGCAATCATGAAATTTTGTTTAGACATGAAATGTACATTATCGTACCTCGTAAGAGGTGTTGGGTCTCTTAGGTGTAAGAGATGTATGACACAACCTAGTGGAATATCAGCATTACATCATACAGTGTCCGGCAAAGAGTTTGCATTAAATGGGAAAAATTTTTGTAATTAAGATATCCGAAAATTTCTTTTGGCAGATGAATTCAGCGTATTGAATGACACTTTGACAAATGTTATGTGACCACTGTAATGGCGGCAAATTTAAAAAATGTTTTAAATATGTAAAAAAGTGAGGTTAGATGACAAGATATTAAAAAATGCCTAAGAGAAAAGTTGTTTAGAATTAGATTATACGTCTATGTTCAAATTTTCAAAAAAAAATATCAGTTATCCCGCATTTTTTCCGGAAATATTGAGAAAATAAAATTTTTTGCGTTTGATTTGCACAAAACACAATAAAACTAACAAATAAACTTTACAATCCATTAATTTTGATTTATTAAAGTAAAGAACAAAAATATTGTTTTTTTAGGACGAACTTTGTTGCAAACCCTTTGCTGGTCACTGTATAAGAACGAAATTTATTAAATACTAATGACGCGCTTGGCGGTAAACGTCTGAATACATTATTAAATGAATGCGATCTTCTAGAAGAGATGTACGAATTGAGGCTTCCACGGCCGGAGTCATTGTTAAAACAAAAACGTTTTCCAAGATTGGACGCTGTTGAAATGGTTCAATATTTAGTTTGTTTATTTCAAGTTTCTGGTTCTGATCAAGTCCCTTACGAAAGATGACGAAACGTTGGCAACTACGTTTACCATTTCGACACGGTCCAATCTCCGAAGTCGTTTTTGTTCTAGATGAGATGCTAATTACCTTTGTTGGTTATGCAGTTTAAATCAGATTAAAAAAATAATAATAAATGATTTTATTTTCTAACCAATATAAACCATTACAAATGAAATAATTCATAATAATTAGAATTATTTATTCTTTATCTGCGGTTTGAGATCTGGGACATTCTATACACGGTAAATCACCACCAACGGAACGGAGATTTATACCGAAAGTTTTGTCATTTTAGTAGGACCTTATTATTAACGTTATGAATTAATAAATTACAGGGTATTCCATTTAAAATAAGGCTCATATTACATATTGAATGATATAATAATTAACTTGAAAATTCTGAACGCCCTGTAAAGAGATATTTAAAATGTAATCATGGAATACATTAATCTAATATACAATTATTTCGACGTAAGAGTAAATTTGTTATAATTTATTGGATTAGAAGACTTTGAATTTTTTAATACTCCATATTTTAAGAAAAATCGGCGTAACTCAGAACACTCTGTGCTAAGGTGAAGGGAACCTTCATGATAGTATACCTTATTTTTTACGGACAATCAAAAAACGCAATAAATTACATGGTGTTCCATAAAAAAATATATAACTTTGATACGCCACACTTTTTTGGGACCTACTGTATATTTGAAAATAATGTAAAATTTATCAACCTGCAAGCTACAAAAATGACTAAACTTGTAAAACTTTTACTGTTTCGCTATAAATCTCCGTCCAGTTGGTGGTGATTCACCCTGTATACATATTTATTATAAAATTGCGTAATCTATTATCAAACATTGTCACATGCAAGCAAATTTTAGCAAAAAATGGGAGCCTTTTGAATAGAAAGGAATATTATACCTAATTTTAACTGAAAACTATAAATGCCAAAGAAAATGTACATTCTTTATCGGAAAAGAACGAAATGTGGTTGATCCACTATCAATTGGCGTCAGATAATTAAAACAAATCATGGGAAATTGTTTCATTGATTATTAAAAATACAGCCTACAGAATAGGCAACCTAAATGACAATTCAATGTCCAAACTAGAAACAGATGTCGCTAGTAAGCATAAATCGTAAAGAACGACCACGATCAATCCCATAAAGACCAACGTAAATTACAAATTTTAACAATTCAACATTATTAAACAACTGTTATAATTAGTAATAACTACAATTGCTTTAAAACATGTTTATTAAAACTTCATATAAACTATATATATTTATTATGCATTAAAGTAAACCAGTTTTCGGCTTTATCGACTTTGACGTCAGTTGCACACCACCGTTATTCAAAATAACCTTAAAAATTCATTGCTGCAAGACGTTCAGTAAACGAAACATCTTCGACGTGTAATGGAACAAGATCGCGATTTAATCGACGAAAATTAAACAAATTGCAATTTTTGTGAATTAAACAAATTTGTGCTTAAAATGATACTTAAAGTTTATACATTGTTTATCTAAAAAAACTCAAGTGTACTTAAAAATTAAGTGGCTTAAATACTTATTATTGTATTTACAAGTACTTATACCGACATGGATTTTAGCAAGAAGTACGAAAATCCTAATCCGGAAGTGCGGGCAAATCCAATTTCCAAATTATTGTACTGGTGAGTAATTTTTTTATCAACGAAAAATTTTAATCTTTGACGTCTTGTCAGTAAAAAATTGACAAAATTAACGACTGATAGCGGCTTAACTTTAATGACACAATTCGTGTTTAAGCTTGTTATTGAAAATAACGTGTTAAGAGATCAAACATTAATTATAGATATTGATGTTACTACACACTTAATGAGATTATTGTAATTCTATCGTTATCGTGTAAAGCTTAATTTGTTTCAAACGAAATTATTGTCGCAGTTGAGAAATTCAGCGTACCATAAAGTAGCTGTGGTGCCATGTTTTGCTACACAAAACCATGTTTTACTGCTGGTAGCTGTAATGGGAGTCAATACCTACTATGATCAACACCTCCTTAGATTTATTAAGTCCCAGTTACTTCCAAATTAATAACCTTACTTAAATTTCGTAAAAAGTGGTGGCAGCTTCATTATAAGGATTTTGGGACGTTTCTTAAGGGGGTGCGGACAAATCGCCGAAAAATGGCAAAGCGCCGAAAATACTTCTGTGGACAAATCGCCGAATGTGGCCAAAACGCCGAAAAGTAAAAAACAACAGCAGCACTGGGCATAATCATATTGCTTAGGTAGGGGAGGGTGGGCCACAGTGAGACAAAAAAATGTTTTTAATTTTTATTTAATAGCCAAATCTGATAAATCAAAAACTGAGCATTGCTAATGAAACTTCAACATATTGCAAAAGTAATCCTATATGCAAATTAGAAAAACATACAAAATAAGTATTAAAATTAATAAACAAAAAATGTTACAACTGTTTCATTGTGGCCCACTGATGGGCCACAATAAAACAGCCAGTAGGCTACAATGAAACAACATATTTTTCTTAACGCATGTTTAATAATGTAAAATCTAGTTCAAATTTAAAGGGTGACTGAAGCCTTTTTGTTTTCCCCAAACAAGTGGGTACTGGTAGGATCATTTTTATGTCATCTATTGACACTGATGCCACGTCCGGAACAGCAGCAAACACAAAGTGGCGTTCACCTTTTAAACTCTTTCTTAGGAAATTAATTTTTATATCGTTTTCAAGATCTTTCTCTTTTGCAACTTTTCCTATATAAAACGCTGCTGTTTTTGTTTTGAAGTGCACTAGCACGAAATCACCAGGTATGGGTTCCCTATCCAATTCCTCAAATCCAGAATAATCCAATGCCGGTGGCCATTCTATGTCCTCATCCGAATCCTCCTCCATAGGGTTTGAAGCGGTAACTTCATCTTCAGACGATGATACATCACTTATTATTGGTTTCTTTTTACGTAAAAGTGAACTTTTCTTTAAGGAAATTTTGCGTTGCTTTTCAGTTTCTTTTGCTTCATAGAAGCTTTTTTCAGGGTGTCCGTTGCAATGCAACTGCGACCTTTGGTACGTAGTTTTTAGACTTCCTTGCCCCCGCTTTTGGAAACCCTTTGTACTGTTCTGGAGAAATAAACGAAGTGCTTGGTTTTGTACTAGTTCCTGAACTAGAAGTATGAGCAACATTTTGTGTTGGCGATTCTTCCTCGTTAAGTAGAGTTAGTTCTATTGCTGTTTGTGGAATTTCTTTTGGAGGTGTCCTTAATTCTTCCTCTCTCACTGTATTGTCAGTTCCTATATGTTCTGTTTCCATCACTTCACCAGCTTCGGCGGGAAAGTCACGATCAGTTACGTAGCTAACTAGGAAATCGTCATCTGAAAAACATTACGGTCGAACGGGTAAATGCCCGTTTTCTTGAATCCGATATGATATTCGCAGGAGTCATAGCTCTTTGATGGGCTACGCCTACACAGCTGGCAACTTCATAGATAGTCATTGGAGTCCCAAGAAGCAACCAAGAGTCGACTGCTGCGTTATAATGAGACTTGAACGAATAAAATACAGAGACGTCAAGAGGCTGTAACTTATTGCTACAATGAGGTGGTAAGGTGACAATAGTGACTCCACTGTCTTTAGCTAAGTTCAAAGTTTTGATTGTCAAATGACTTTCATGGTTGTCATATATAAGGACACTTGGATTATCCTTTGATGAATTGCTATTACTTATGAAATGTCTCATAACTGAGGGAAACAGCTCACTAGTCATCCACCCACTTGTGGAGACTAGTCCTAGAGTTCCTGGGGAGATCCATTAATCATGTGCGTTTTAAAGTGTTTGCGGGGAAAATCATAGCTGGAGGCAAACTGTTTCCACTTGCACTAATTATGCAGCATGTTGTGTGTTCCACGTTCACCGCTTGTGCACTGACTGACTTGTTTTGACCTCTCGGTGCCAATATTTTTGGGTTTTGTACCGTGGTTGTTGCCGTTTCGTCGAGATTGAATATACGACACCCATCGGCAAATTTGTCAGAACGTCTGTAGATCTCTGCTAAGTTGTCAAAAATTTAGAAACATTGTGTCTATTGAATGAGGTAGCTCTAGATATACTGCATCCTTCTGGTTGACGAATGCTAATCTGTGGATGACGTTTCAAGAATCCCTGCATCCAGTCAACACCTGCTTTCTTTTTATCTTCCCAATTGTCTGGTGTTTTAATGTTATTAATTTTGCCATTTCGTATGCCAGTTCTCGAAAGTCTTTGGTTGATTTTCCGTAACACATTTTTGAGCAGGTTATCATATATTCCTTTAAAGATGTTTCTTGTTCGTGTGAAAATACCAGGCGACATTGATAGTTCGGCGTCATACGAATAGGTAAATTTGGGTTCTCGCGTGCTTTTTAACATATCTAAAGAGCGTCTGATACTTAACGTGATATTGTAAAGCAGCTTCTCTAAGTGAAACTTTACGTCCATTTATATCACCTTTCAAAACTGCTTCAACAGCCTGTCTCATTGAGTCTTCTGAAAACGTTCCCTTATCGGTCTTCCTCTTTCGTCCCCTTGACATTATTCTGCCTAAAGCAAGAGATAATATACTATAACAAATAATAAATTTAGTTCAGCATTTAAAAAGCAGACGTTATTGCAGACAATTATTTAAATTACATATGGGCCACAATGAGACATGTTTCATTGTGGCCCATTTATTTTGTCTCAAGTTGGCCCAAAGCACATGCCGAATAGATTTTATAGGTTAAATAAAAACTAATTGAATCAGAGCAAATCCCTCTATAGCATAGTGTAGCTTAATGGTTATGCTAATTAACAGGAAAAAATACTTACTAATTTTAGCGTTCCTTAATCTTAAATTCACAGTGGAATGTATGCAAAATATTTACTTTCGGTAGCCGCGAAACGATACGCCACTAATGCGTCCAAACGAACAACTGAAATAAATTGCTACCAGTATGAAAATGTGTAGGCGTAACTATTCCTTCGTTGTATAGATGGCAGCACAGATCCGATTATATTTGAAAGAGAAAAATTGAATGTCTCACTGTGGCCCATGTTTCATTGTGGCCCACCCTCCCCTACTTATAATGTGGATAAAGTTAAGCCCCCATTTTTTAAAATTAAATATATTGTTAGTTGTTCCAGATTGTTCTGTTTGTTCTGTATTGTTCTAAAGTTATAGACCCAAAACCCAAAAACATCACAATAAACTCAAAAAACATCTTTTTTCAGCGCGCCCCCCATTTCTTGAAAAATCAATTTTTTTACTGTTCTGGATTGTTCTAGGTGTTCTGAACATTGTTCCAATTATCAATTCTCTAAAATAAATTTGTACAAAGATACGGCAAAATACATCAGCAAGTGCTGAAATAAGTTATCCCCTTAAATTAGAATATTTTGTTAGTTGTTCTAGGTTGTTCTGTTTGTTCTATATTGTTCCAAAGGTATAAGACAAATGACATTGCAAGAAACGCAAAAAACATATTTTTTAGCGTCCTCCCATTTTTTTTAAACCTACCTTTTTATTGTTCTAAATTATTTTCGGTTCCAGGTTATTTGCCTTTTTTTAGCGTCACCTCATTTTTAAAAAAATCAATGCTCTTTTATTGTTGTAGGTGTTTAGAACACCTACTCGAATATTTAAATAGTTTAGCATAACTGGTGACGGATCGGTAGTGTGTATGAAAAATTATCATTAGTTAATGTGTAAGATGTAGTGAAAATTGGATCGAAAGGGGAACTCTAGGTGAAAACCTATATGTATGTAAAGTGTGACCAGGCTTCCCAAAAAGACTAAAAGTTGCACGTTTAAAAATATTTTATATATACAGGGTGATTCAGAAAAACGTAGTCAATTTATTTATTTATTTATTCGTATGGTACATTTTAAAATATTTTATTGTGATGTAAGTGTTATGTATGGTGCCCCAGAAGATAAGTATAAACCTGTATAGTGTGGTGACAAAACCGTGTGCAATAGTGGATTGGTTCGTCTTGGTAAAGCATTTGCTTCAAGGTTTAGGAAAACCACTAAAACCTAAACATGCCAACCCTTACCCACTTTATGTAATAATATTTATTAAGTGTGTAAACATTATAGAAGGTAAATAAGAACATAAAATATAACAGCACAGCCATTGCAGGACGACATATAATGGACTGGTCCAAGAGCCAGTCATGACAATGACAAAAAAATAGTAGGGGTGATTTCATGTCAAATCGACAAATATTTTTTTCGGTTTCCATATGACCATCTAGAAATTTATCCAATTTGGTACAGTTGTAGATAGGTATTTATGCTGCACATGCATTTTTTGACATTTTCGTGAATAACTTTTAAAGTTTTTAGAGATAATCAAACCAAATTTGTTATTGAAACTAAGTTTTGTACTAGGAATTCAAAAAATTCCAACCTCAAGTTTCTAGCCCCAACATTTTCTGAGATATGACATACATACAGGGCTTTATGGGGGGCCAAAAATACCCATGTCGACATACAGATAAATTCACGCAATTTTTATCAAAAATAGAAGAAAGTATGGAGAATCTTACCATGATATTTTCAAATTGGTGTCAGACTTAGTTTCCACAAAAAAATTAATTTGCTCGCTTTTTGAGTAAATTCTGTGCCGCGCCATTACAGTGTAAAATGACATTTGAATGACATTAAATCCTCCGATCATATTTTATTGAACTAAAAAATGAATATTAGCAGTATGCATGAGATATATTTATGCCTGGTCTAATTAATCGCCGGGTAAAATAGACACTGGGCATTTAATTGAGGTATGTTTTCATGTAGGATAAAATTAATACACTATTGTTTTGTTTAACCGTAAAATTGTATTATTAGAAGAAATTGTAGGCAGTGTGTCACACTACAATACTGCACCAAGGAATTGATTGCACAAAAGTTTTTTTATTTAATTTTTGTTTTCTTGCAAAGTTTGTTAAGAACGTTTTATATTCTCACTGTAAAAAGTACTGAATTACCTTAAAAAAACTCGTTTAGTTTAGAAAAAACTTTAAAAATAATAATAAAAACGACGACACTTTCACCATTCATTATTATATTCACTTTAAAAATAAAAAAAAGTCAGCCACTTTCAAAAACTTTTTAAATCAATTCCGGATTTTAAATTTTTTAACAATATCTGTAATTGTCGTATCATGGAGTATGTAACCCGGCCGGTAGAGGATGTGCTTGGTGTTTCCATTACATGTAGGTAAATATGCTGTTGGGGGACAAAACAGTCGTCTTTTCTTTCATGCCAATGAAATGACTTGTTGGACCTGCAGGGGTCATGAATTTTATTTTGACATCATCGACACGCAAGCAACGTATTCGCCAGGTTTGCATAAACAGTTGCTATAAAATCCGAAGTTCCTAGGCTATTTGACAGTCGGCTAACTCTAAGCTGGTAGGTGTTTACAGGATAGTTTTAGGACCTCCTAGTCATGCTTGCAAACTTTGAACGTGCTGTGACAATTTTGCTTCAGAAATATATACAAATTAAATGTTTGCAATGTTGGACACCACCCAATCATACAAATCTTTTGCAGTAAAAAAAAAATTTGCACGGCGCACAAGTTACTAAAAAAACGAGCAAATTAAAATTTTTTTTGTGGATACTGGATCTGACACCAATTTGAAAATATCATGTTAACATTCCCCATACTTTCTTCTATTTTTGATAAAAATTCCGTTAATTTATCTGTATGTCCACATGTGTATTTTGGGCCCCTCATAAAGCCCTGCATATATGTGATATCTCAGGAAGTATTGGTGCTAGGTTGCAATTTTGAATTCCTCGTACAAAACTTAGTTTAAATGGCAAATTTGGTATGATTATCGCTAAAACTTTAAAAGTTATTTACGGAAATGTCAAAAAACATGCATATGCAGCCTAAATTTTGGTAAAAACAACAAAAATTTTTATTTAAAAAACTAATTACTTTTAAGAGTTCCAATTTTGGGAAAGTATCTCCGTAATACCTATCTACAACTGTAGCAAATTGGATGGTCATATGGAACACTCTTGTTGAGTTGACATGGAATGACCCGTAAGTTAAAGAAATAGAAAAACAAAATAATGGAAAAACAGATAATCAAAACAAGAATACAAAATATTGCAGAACTTTAGATGTCCTTCAGATTCGTAAGCCATAATACAGCTTCATCCGTTAAATTATGAATGTTTGGAAATCATCCTTTAAACTTCGTTAATTGACAATCCTCTACAATATGTGTAACAGTCTCCGGTTCATTTCCACAGTCACAATTTGGATTAGAAATCGCACCCCATTTAAACAACATAGAGTTGCATTTTGAATGACCTGTTCTTATGCGAATTACTTTTGACCAAATTTTTCTTTTTTGATCAAAACCCGGCACTTCTATTGTTGGATCATCAATGAGATGTTTATTGAAAACAGACAGTTACTTAATACGGAATTGTTAATATTGTCAAAGTAAACCATGTAAATGACAAATGTTGTGTTTGATAATTGACATTTTGTTAATTAAATCACCAAAATCGTTTATAGTGAAGCAGTTGGCTGGAAATCCAAGCTTACTCTTGATGTCCTACCGGTGGTTTCATATGGATATAATAATAATTCTTTATTTCCTTTTATACAATGGAATTGTAAAGGACACGTCAAAAATATATCATTAAATTGGTCAAATTAAATTACAATTAAAATATTCTGTTAAGTTCTAAAAGCAGCCATTAACCAGAAAATTAAAAAGACCAGTTTTAAACTTTGTCTGGTTATCGCATTCTCTAACAAAATAGGGCAAGTTATTATATATCTTTCTACCCAGTACTGCAGGTGAATTTTCAGCAATCTTCAATTTACTATTAGAAAGCCTGTATAAATTGTTGTTTCTAAGGTTATAATTGTGTATTTCTTTATTTTTATATATGTATTAGAATTAATAAAACATTCTTGCATAATTCAAAGATCAGCATGGAGGTGATGGTTAGTAATTTATATTTTTTAAAAGATTCTCTGCATGAATGTGCATTCGGTAAGCCCGCAATTATTCTAACAATACGTTTCTGACAGATAAATACGTTAGACGCCCCCGCACCCCAGAAGTCAATAGCATATCTAATGGATGCTACAACCAGCGAATGATACACTAAGATCAGTTGATCATGCGTAAGGATGTGCTTTAGGTTCCTAACTGTGATATTCTACGATTAATAACTCAATAACGGCTCAATATAAAGACAACATATATTTTTTTGAAATCAGAAAAAAAAAGATCTCTTCAAAAAGATAATAATACACAGGGTGAAAATTTGGATTCGATAATTAATCGAGCTATGGTGTTTAATTAGCGATACCTTCAAATATATTCTTTAAAGAAAAACATTAAGTAAGCAACGTAAATTACCTATTTTCTAAAACGTGCTTAGTGTAATGATTCATTCTACAGTCCTTCTATAAGATAACCCCTGCTGAAACTACCTGCTGTTAGAATTGTAAATGATACCCTTAAGCCCGCTTCACAATGTGCAAACTTTTGTTTACAGAAATTGTGGTGTCCAAGTTTTAAATTTCATGAGTGTACAATATATTTAGGTCTTTAAGTTAAGTGTAAATAGTGTTTATAAGTGTACGTTATATTTGTTCAGATGTCTTTGAAACCGAACCAAAAGCATACATTTTATAAATGTTGTGTAGTGCCTAGATGTAGTTCCACTACAATTTCTACACCAGAAAACTAATTTTTTATGTTCCGAAGGATCAGGCTATTAGGAAGAAGTGGTGCCTCGCCATGAAGAGAGACAAAAAAAGTCCTATTGGTGTAACATCTACTTTACACATATGCGAGGACCATTTCAATGTAAGTTTTAAATTTTTAATTAAACTGCCTAATAGAAAAGTTGACAATTACTGCACCTACATGATTGAGATCTTTTTACTCAATATGTATTTTGTTCTATAAATCTCTAGAATGCATTATCAAATGTTGTAATAAATTAGCCAAATAAAAATTTTTTTAGTTTCATTTTATTGTGTGGAATTGATATACTTGAAACTACTTGGCTAGGAATTTATTGTAACTGTACTTTACAATTTAATATAATTTTATGTTGTAGTTGAAAGACGACATGGAAAATTATTGGGAGTACTCTTTAACTAGTAATGTGAAGCGCGTCAAATTAAAGACTGGTACAGTATTTGTCAATCCACAAAACCAATTGTTGAAGAAAGGAAGTTACCTGCAAAGAGGAAGCGCATTGAATTGATCAATGAAGTGGAAGCCGGACAGTCATCAACAACAACTGAAATGGTAGAGCAGGTTGAAGAAATTCAAACCGAAGCATCATGTGTTGCAGTAGAACTTGAAAAAAGTACAGAAAAACGTATACTAAATAAAGCAACCCAGGCAAATATCAGGGCCAAATTTAGGAGCAAAGGCACTAATACAGATGACTTCTGTAGGCGTGTCGCCATTTAAGATTGCAGTAATGACCGTAGGAACTTCTCCTCTCGCAAAAACGGGCAAGAAAAATTCTTTTGCAGATGCTGAACCAAGCTCAATGTCATCATCCATTAGTTCCGAAATGTCCGAAGATTTGGACTACTCATCAGAAAGTGTAGAAAATGACCAAGTTGAAACTGAAAGTTTTAAAGAATATATGCTCCAAGGTACAATTTGGAGCATTGAACGTGACCCAAAATTGTTTCTAGGTTTGCCATTAAAAAAGCTACCATTTAATAAAAATGTTGTCTACAAAAGCTTTATTACCTGTTAGAAATATTTTAATAACTATCAAAAAAATGAAATTAAATGATTCCTATGCAATTTTGGGGATTGATTTTGGTATGTCGAACAGCAATATAAGCAGAATTTTTAACGAAACTATTGTGATACTTTCATAATATCTTCAAGAACTTGTTTATTGGCCCGACAGAAAACAAATAAGACGTCATCTGCCAATTCCCTTCAGAGTACGATATGGTAAAGTTGTTTCAATAATAGATTGCCTAGAAATACAAATTGAAAAACCTAGCAACCCCATTCACCAATCTTTAACTTGGTCAGAGTATAAAAAAGGAAATACATTAAAATATCTAATATCGTGTCACCAGATGGCTTAGTATCCTTTATTTCGAAAGGTTATGGAGGAAGGATCAGTGATGTTACCATTTTAGAAGATTCCAGTTACCTACAGAAGTTAGAGTCGGGTGTAGCCGTTATGGCTGATAGAGGTTTTAAAAATGTATCAAGTGTTATTCAGCAAAAAGGATGCACTCTCATAAGACCTCCTTCCGTTTCTGCATCTGGACGAAGTTCTAGTGAAGATGTAAATCAATCTAAACAGCTTGCAGTACTGCGTGTCCATGTTGAGAGAATAATAGGAAGATTACGGTTATTTAACATGCTATTGCCACATGCTACCACAGATAACCACTTAATACCAATAATCGACCATGTTATTGTTTGTGCCTGTGCGATTATAAACTGCCAAGACCATTTATTTAAAATACAAAATTAAAATAACTATATTTCATATGCACACGGTAGTTCTAGATATAGATAAGTAGACAGATTCTTAAAAATAATTATTTTTTACTTTATTAAATATAATATTTTTCCAAAAAGAACTGCATTTCTTTAACAAGTTTTCTACATATAAAATGTCATAATTGATTTAAATAAAACTTTTTTTATCATTATTTGACACCATTACATCCTTTTTGTTCCAAGATGCACATAGAAGGTGTTAAATGTTCAATTTGTTCACATGGAAGATATTTTCTACATAAATTTAAAAATAATTGTCAAACTCCCCATAAATAATTTTTGTAGTTTATTGAACAAAAATACAGAAAAATGATGACTTACAAAACAGTAAAAGAAAATTAATACAAAATTATATCAGTACTACTTCTTTTGTCGGGTTTGAAAGTTAGAGAGTGGTAAAGGCTCGGTGAGGTTCTTCAACAACTGACTTCAATTCTTGAAGATGTCGATATTTTGATTCATTTATTGGCAGAGAATTCTTATACAGACAGGAGCCAGTTTCTTACCGCTCTCAAGTTTCCTGCGTTGAGGAAGAACCCTGTAATCGTCTGTGTGATCTATTTTAAACATATTTGAACCGTCAGGTTTGTATAGTAGAGCTCTTATGTCTACAACATGTGGATCACCTGGTTTTTCCCTGGTCTCAGTGAAGTCAAATTTGAATTTAATTTTTCAAAATTTTGGAAAAATTTGTAGTCCACCACTTTAACATTGTAAGAGTTTGAAGGTCTAGCCACCCTCATCAAACTAATATAATCGGCCGGTGAATTGATGGGAGGCTTAAAATATTTTCAATTTTGGATTTCCCCTTTCACCTCCCATCTTTTTTTTTTCAAGAGTTGTTCAATTAATATTGATCTTCGTCTAGCTAAATCGCTGAGAGTACTTGCAAGGACTTTATTTCGGTTCTGATAGTTGCAGCCGTCAGAGAGTTACCTCTACAATATTTTGTGGAAGGTTGGATATAAAGTCCACTATGCAGGATGTGAACTCATTACTTATAACACCACCATTGCTTTCGTACCAAACACACAATGTCACATTTCCAGTATTAAGTTCGTACATTGTGAAATTATGCACTTGAAGCTTTTGTTTGTAATAAACCTTAGACGCCAGTAGAATAGGACACAATAAAATGCTTTGAAGGTTCATTGTTACAATTACTTTCGTTGAGTTAGCACTTGCCTTTGCAGCATTTTTTGCTTCTCTAGCATCGTTTATATTTTTGATGTGCTTTTCATAATCAGTGGCTTACAGTGCCAACATTATAAGCCGCAGCATAAGTCACACTGCTCCTTTCGCAGTATGTGAATTGCAATATTTTGCTCCTCCAAAATTTTAGAAAACAAAAGTCTTCCTGCTTGTTTTATATTGTTCGAAATGCACCATTCTTTGTAAACCCCAAAAATGTGTAGTATAGATCGAAAGATCGATTCAACGTAGGTTTTTTTCTATGAATCGATGCAATAATGACTTGGAACTTTTGGTAGTTCCTGTAACCATAACTTAACATTGTCTCGTACAAGCTGTCTATTATTATTTCGAGGGTTTCGACACTATCAATTGCCGTTTCATCAGCTTTTTCAGTAGCCTGTGGTAGCAAATCTTCGTCATGTGGGTTTGAACTAACAATTCGTTTTACCCACATTTTAAAGGTATCTTCGCCTAATCCTAGAATGTTAAGAAAAAAAGCTCGACACACTCTCAGTTTTTCGCCGTCTCTTTTCTAAAGGTAGATATCATGCCCTTCATTTTTAAGTACTTTATGTTCGGTATTTTCTATTCCGTTGCGCCTTCTCCTTATATTCCTAGAAATGACCAATCCGTTAATGAAAGCTCGCTTTTCTGGCCATGTTTCAATTTTCCAAAACTTGTTAAACGCTGCAATTCTATCTTTTTCCGTAAAAGAACCACAAAAGAAAGAACGAGAAGTAGTCTTCTTATGGACTTTATGTAAACATCTGTTTTTCGGTGTTCTTTTTCGTTTTGGGATATTATTGAAAACTTTCCCTCCGGTACGTTTATAACCCTTGTATGGTAATCCTAGCACTCTATTGTTTCTTGATTCTGCTTGCGATAATGTTTTATTACTCCTAATTTTTAGATGAAATATCTTTATTCTTTCCACCATTACCAGTAATAGAAACCTCCTCATCTGTAGATACATTTTCTTCAAGAACTCCCTCATTTATGGTTGCCAAGCCTGCATGATCCATCTGTTCTACCAACGGTAGTAATCTTTCATCAATCAATTTTTACCTTGAACGTCTTCTTTCGGTGAATTTATTTTTGATTCTTCCACTAATTTGAGTAAGTTTCAATTTCTACATGATTTACGTCAGGGGTTAATTACAATATCGTTTTCTTCGTTAGGGAGTGTGTTTTCGAATGCCGAATTATTAGAACTCTCAAGATTCTGCTGAACCATCATTAACATTTTTCGGCCTCGAGACATTTTTTCTGAAATAAAAATTATCGGTTTTCAACATCCAAAATGAATGAGTCTCGGCTCCAACTGTGCAAGTAACAAAAAAAAATACAGAAAATACATTTGGCATACCTACTAAAAAAAAAGCTAATCTAACTTGAACAGTCATAAAGTAAATGTAGCAATAATGTAAGCAATAGTGCGAATTAGAGGTTATATTTTTTAAAATATCTAATAATTACGAGATATAAATTTATTGTCGTTGAAACATAATCATTATAAAGCTATTAGAAGTATATTAATCTTACCTGAACTATTAAATATTCACTTTAACAAACGTTAACACAAACTTCTGTAGCAAAACATCACTAAACACATGCAGCAAAAATAGCTTCTATGTGTATGAATAGTTTTCGCGGTAACTGATTCATACTCAAATTTCTCCTATGTGTTACAGATTGCACATAAGAGTAATTAAATAACAACTATCCACATAGGATTTATCATACTTTATTATTGTAAGGAATTGATCACTAGTACACATAGGAGGTATTTCAAGCTGACAGGAATCATATAGATCAGTTACGAGGATATATTGAAAATTTCTTAGCCTACTATAGAACCAAACAAAATTTCAATGTCAAAATATTTTATTACTCAACATATTCTCCTCTTAATTGGATACATTTATTACAGCGAACCTGCAACGTCTCTAGACCTTTCAAAAAAAATGTTTCTTCTTGCTCTGCAAACCAGACCTCCACAGCTTCTATTACCTCCTTGTTGGAAGAAAATGTACGACCTTTTAAACTTTTTTTCAGTTGAGGAAAGAGGTGATAGTCGGACGGAGCCAAATCGGGTGAATAAGGGGGGTGTTCTAGTAATTCAAACCCTAAATCACGAATTTTTGCATGGCAACATGAGATTTGTGTGCAGGGGCGTTGTCCTGCAAAAACAAAACACCTTTGGATAGCTTTCCGCGTCTTTTCTCTTTAATATTTTCCCGTAGAGTGGTCAGTAATGTCGAATAGTAATCTCCAGTTATTGTTCTACCCTTATCCAAAAATCAATCATGATTACTCCATGGCAATCCCAAAAACTGAAGCAAGAACTTTTCCAGCAGATTTTGGACACGAAACTCTTAGGTCTTGGAGAACCAGAGTGTCGCCATTCCATCGATTGTTGCTTTGTTTCTGGATCGTAGAAATGTACCCATCCATAGTAACAATTCGGTTTAAGAAGTCTACATCGTTTTCAAATCGAGCACAGATCGAACGCGATGCTTCTACCCTTGCACGCTTTTGGTCAACATTCAAACATTTGGGGATCCATTTTGCAGCAATTTTTCTCATGTCCAAATTGACGTGAACCATATGATGAACGCGTTCGTATGAAATATTCAGTGCTTCAGATATCCGTTTTAGCCCAATTCGACGGTCTGATAAAATCATGTCATGAACTGCATCGATATTTTCGGGGACTGACACAGAAACTGGCCTTCCCGATCGGTCATCATCTTCAATGGAAAATTTACCTCTTTTGAAGCTTGCATTCCAATTTTTGACGGTCGCATACGAAGGACATTGATCACCAAGGGTATTAAGCATATCTTCGTAAATCTGCTTACCTCTTAACCCTTTTAAATACAGGTACTTGATGATGGCTCGATACTCCAATTTTTCGATTTTCACAATTTCGGTGGACATCTTTTTCATTTAATTTATTGCGTGACTCTGGTTTACTTTTTGACGTCAAACTTTACACTGACACTTCTAATAAGTTATTGTTCGTTGCTATGGTAACGCAATATTTTGTTTATGCAAGGAACTGGTCTAGGCTAACTAGATATCAATACATCCTCGTATGTTACACTATAATCACATTTTCGTCCATATTGTCACATGGGAGATATTAAAACAACAACGACGAAATGCATTTCAATTAAAATAAATAATCTAATAAGTAGTTTTATACACTGATTGTGTTTAAACAATAACAGTAATAAGTTATTGAACGTATTATATGTGCGACCTACACGTTACATTTATTTTCAGTAAAAACAAGTTGGAAAAGCCATTTAGAGGTTAGGTAACTTATTTGTGATTGTTGATAAAATTTATATGAATTCCTAAATAGGCAATGAAGTTAAAAAAGAAATACGTATTATACGTACCGTATTGATTTTGCTTCTTTCAATTCAGCACTCATAAAATGTGGATTATTTCCCAAAATGAAAACATTGATAAGGCATCAATGTTTGGCAAGTTATCAGATTGTCCTTAAATTTAATGGCGGTTACTAATTCTTCCTTATACTTTTTTTCTA
Organism: Abscondita cerata; assembly: GCA_030710515.1. Taxonomy (NCBI): domain Eukaryota; kingdom Metazoa; phylum Arthropoda; class Insecta; order Coleoptera; family Lampyridae; genus Abscondita; species Abscondita cerata. Next base: position 404,124 of record JALBCR010004434.1, read on the forward strand.
TTTTTTTTTCAAATGAAAACTTAATTAATTGTTCCTGCGATAAATGTAAATTAAACTGTTATTTTTACTACGTACGAGCGGTTGGGCAGAAACGGTTACTAACAGAGACAAAAACTCGGTTTAAAATTCTGATTGTAATTTACACTAATATTTTTCTTGAAAAAATGTGCGTTTGTGGAAAAATGATATTAGAAAATTCTGTATTATAATTATAGTACAATTTTACCTGCAGATCCGTTGATAGTTAATTTCAATAAAACTATCCAATGTTGAGTAATATTGGTTAAAAAAAAAAAACAGTATATTTCGTTGGTACATTTATCAATGTATGATGTATACGTTAATTTTTGCATTTTAGTATGTTACTTGATTTAGTCACAGTTTCTTGACGAAAATGTATATAATCCACCACGGATCCATAATTAAAATAATAACAGAATAGAATAAAATTAAATGAATAATTATTTATACAGGGTCACGCAAACTTCTGACATCGGTGGATAACTTAGTTAATAAAAAAAGATATAAATTTCAAAATTTGTCACATTTAGTACAGTTACTGAGTGCACAATTTGAAAATATTTTTAATTATACGGGGTGTTTCAAAGAATCGTGACAGCATAAACTTACATTTGTTTAAATGGAACACACCATATTTTCTTTAAGATTCTAAAAGATCTCATCAAAATCTTTAAAAAATATAGCAGGGTATTTTAGAAGATATATAGCCAATTAGTAGTAAAATGACACTTTCTTTAACGCTCTGATATAAAGTAACTAAAGTAACTTAAAATAATTTAACATGCATTTCTTTTAACATGTTACTTCCATGTCATTACCCATGTTTAGTATTAATTATTTTTATTATAGGAGACTTCATTAACACAGGGCTAAGCAAAAAAGCAAACCAGGCAATACCTCAAAATTTTTAAATGAATCATCCTATATGCATTTTCAGGGATTGTTAGTACAATTAATTAGCTTTTAAACGATATAGTTTTTTTATTTACCACATATTTAAAAATTACATTTATTATGATTTTCCCTTAAAACTTTAATATGCAATTATTATCCACACTGTATAATGTGAACTACGTCACGACACCTTTTTATAAAAAAAACACAATTTTCCGAGAAGCGGAAATGTATTCATTGAACGTCCTATAAATTATTATAATATTCAGTAGCATATGTTGTTGTTTTAGAACCGTTTCTTGTTATCAAACCGAGTATGAAACTGTTATACCTTTAGTTTCTTTAATAAACCTCTCAATGTGCATGATGTGATTCTCTTGAAAATACATAATAAAAAAAAACAATTTGAAAAATAGTTTATAGTTTATTTTTATGGAATATGTAATTAATAAACAAAATTAAAATTAATTAAAACGAAATATGATTTTTTAAATAACTTCCTCTTCCTGAAGAGTACCAAAAGGACGAAACAGCTGTCGAGTGACTCTCGGTGTTTTTTGGTTATTGTACAATCTCTTGCGAAATTACATCAGGCGATTCGAGATTGTTATTTTTGCCAAAACTTAGTAATAATCAGGGAATCGACTTATGTAACAGCTTACATATCTGTCTGTTTGTGTTTTCACCAGGTTCTTTTAGTCGGAGGCTTAATTATTCAAATTGTAATTATTTATTTTAATCTTTAGATATCCTTGTACACCACCTCCTAGGAGATCCCTGGATACCCCTTCAATTTGTACAAACACTTCCTAGGTGGTTTACAGTTTGTATATAGGTGCCGTCATTGTTTGTTTTTTAAATCGAATGACCTCATATCGACATCATTATGTATTAAAAACATTCTCCTACTATCCACCGTTGAACCGTTGAAGAGAATATAGATAAATTATTTTTTGTGTTCAGAAGATATTTTGAATGGTTGCTGATACTTCTGACGCATCTCTTTCGCCTACTGCGATTTGTTAAAGTTTATAATCAAAATTTCTGAGAACAGAAATGAATATAGAAACAGGGCCTGTTTAATTAACACTATCCATTCTTTCTTAAGTTGTTTTAAGTTGTGGCGACATTGGGGTTGATAGACAACGGTATAAGCACTTTTTTTATAAAACTACGCGTTTGTTCCAATTTTTTTGGTAAATCACATTGCAGTTACCATAGCAACCGATATAGCAAGCACTAATACAGCTCACATATAAAAACAAGGGGGTCGTTATGTGACAAGTATAGGGCAAGCAAAAAGCATTTAGGTGACAAATTTAAATATTTCTGGTTAATTCAAATTTTTAAATTTTTGTAATAAGGTAAATGTGTTTTTACTAAAGCTTTATTTATATCAAAACTCTTAACTCAGCTGAATCACAATTGTTATGTAAAATGTCAAAATGAAACACTAACAATAACAACGGTATCTACCTGCAAGCTGTGATTGGATGGATATATTACCACCACGAGTTTTTGAAATTAGTTCGCATATTTTCCGGGGTTTTTGTTTTATTCTGTGCGTTGTAATTTATTACAAATATTTGATGTGTCAGCAATTTTATTCATTTTTACTAAGTTGCAGAAGCCTTTTGACGACAGAAATGAATATAATATTAAATTTTATGGTTGTTTTTACGTTATTACCAGTTTTTGACGATTTTCTAATTTTTTCCCAGAAAAGCATGAGCATCTTTCTTATTTAGGCAATTTAAAATACGTCTCTAAACATGCTGATTTTTGACGATCAACCTCTAAAAATATTTCCCAAAGTAGTACAGGAATATATCATTTATTTAAATTGTGATTAGGATTTACGCCCGTTATTTCATCAAGTTGCTACCAACCTATAATCGTCCAGATGGCAAAACCACTTTTTCGCATTTTCTGACCTAACCATCACCCAACAAAATACTCGCTGTACGATTATTGACCTCGGAATTCCACGTCTTTTGGTAAAAACCGTTTTCGATAGCTCATTCCTGTGATCCAGAAAGTCCGAAAAACCTATGTCTGTAAACAAGCAAGTAAGCAAGCCTGCAAGTTAGTACGCGCGATAGCGCCTCACAGGAAGCATCTAGAACCTTGATTTTTACAGTAAGTCTGGTCTACTACAAGGTAAAGGTGATTAGAAATTGGGCATGGTACAACGCACCCTTCCTGTCCCAACCCCACCACAATCATGTCCAAAACAGGATTTTGGATGCAAATTACCTTACAATTTAATTTTTGTGCTTTTATGACAACTCGCATCTTTTGGTACCGGTCTCATTTTTTTCTCCTCGTTTTTTTCTTTAATTTTTTCTCCTCGTTTTTAAATTTTTTTTCTCCTTATTTTTCTCGTAATTTTTTTTACTTCGTTTTTTCTCTCCTAATTTATTTCTTTTTATTTTCTCTTAAATTTTTTTCTTCATTTGTTTTATTACCTTACAATTCAATTTTTGTGCTTCATGACTCAAACCAATGTTGTTCGTCATGACAACTCGTATCTTCTTACTTTTATTGTCATAATCGCTCTTGAATACCATATATATTTGCTTACATGTTGCTACCATCCCGGAAAGGTGTCAGCCCTTTTCTATTAGTTTGTTTTGTATACATGAATTACTATTTTGTTATTTTTCTACACACAAATTTATCTCCTAATTTACTGTTTATTTATAGTATTTTAATTATTTCAAATTTTTTATATGAATTTCAAATAGTGCATTGTCACTATGTACAGGTGGGACAAGTACATAAAAAAGATAAAATCAAACAATCTAATAAACAAATTTTTTAAAAGTCATTAATTAAATAGTTACGTGCTTGCACAAAATAACTAAACTATGCATACTTTAATGTCAAGTCATTTTTTGCAACTTTCCAACGAGCATTAATTCGGGGTTTGGAAATTTTGAAACTACAATAAAAAGACAAGTAATGTGATACCATACCCGTTAAAAATTATTTAAAAATTTTTCTTCTAATGTAATGAATATCGTCTTCACTTAATGAAGTAATTTCATATTTTCAATCTTCATTTATTTATCCTCTTCGTCTTCTCCATTCCTTACTCACATGTTTCATGTATGAAATGTCGACAAAAATTAGCTACATTATAAGTAGCTATAAATTTCAGGGAAATGTCTTAAATGAGGTAATTTTGTAGTTTTGTGGATGTTTCTTTCATACATGTAATCGAACCCTGAAAATTTTATCCTTAAGTATAGCAAACTTTTAGAGATACATTATAGTCAATCTGACCAAAAAAATTTTTTTTAGTCCATTTTTAAACTCCAATATCTCAGGTGGGACGTCAGATCCGTCTTAGTTCAACAACCATTAGAAAGAGCTCATCTTTCTCTATAAGAGAGATGCATTTACTTTTTTAGGTTTTTGAAATTGAATTTGAAAAAATTTTTTGGTCAAATTGACTCTAATGTATCTCTAGAAGTTTACTATACTTAGAATAAAATTTTCAGGGTTTGATTATCTAGAAAGAAAGATCCACAAGAAAAATTACCTCATTTAAACATTTCCCTGAAATCTATAGCTACTTGAAATTTAGCTATTTTTGTCGCGACGACATTTTTATAAATATTTTGTCAACTTTGGCAACACCCGTGTGCTGGGTATAACTACTTCTATAACTTCATACATTTAGGAGTTGTACCGTCCTAAAAGTTGAACAGATACAGAAATTTTCAAAACCTCAACCCTTTTATTTCTTCCACAGTAGGATGTCAAACATGACAAAATATATCATTGGACCCTGTCAAGGATTTTACCCCTTTTTTCAACTTGTTCGTGTTACCCAGGAATTGCATATTGGGGGGCTGAAATTTTACATATGTCAATTTAAGTGTCTAAGGAACTTTTGTGTAAAATTTGAGCCAAATTGGAAATGGCTTCTTCTATATTTTTATTATATGCCTCTATATTATCTAGTAATGATTGTGTCCAATCCGTCACGCCTTTAATTTTGTATTATTACTTTCTTATATAATTAGACCTGCCCCACGTTGAACGCCAAAAGTGTAATGATTTTAATTTACTCACTTTTATGGATTTAATTAAGTTTAAATTAATGAATATTCTTTTGTTTCGACTATTTATTCCATTACAGTTGTTATGGATAATTTTAATACAAAGCACAAAAATCAATAATCTATAGAACAGTTTCGTAGACATGACATTTATTACATATACACAAACTATCAAGATTGGAATAAAATAAATTATATCGCAATTTTTGGCGCGAAATTCAAACAATGAACGTGTCAAAATTAGTTTTTGAACCGTTGTCCACAATTGTTTAAAATTCTGGAAAAAATATAAGCACGTTTCTCGTATTTGAATTTAGCGCCAAAAATTAATTACAGGTAATGAATAAATATGTTAGGTTCTTCCGTTATTTTATGTTTGCATTGCGCACTTCTAAATTATGTGTGTCATTTATTTCTCTAGTCATAAAATAGAAACATTTATATTAAACGAATAAAAACATTGATGTGCCAATTCTTATTTTACCTTTTTTTCGTAAGAAATGGCGCCCAACGTGGAGTCATTTTTTCTTTAATAGTGGTTGAATTTCTGCGATTAAGGCTACTTGGGTTTACTTGTACCCTAACGACTTATTTTTGGCATAAGCTCATCTCATTTAGACTATTGATCTATTTTTCCAGGATTAAAGTGATTAAAAGATAACTAATGTCATAACTAGATGGACCTGTTGTTTTACGTTAAGTGAATAGTTTCAACTGATTGAAAACCAAATTGCACTGTCAATGCTTTTTAATTGCATAGATCATGAAATGTAAACTATCATGTCAAATAATAGTTGGTAGCATAAGAAATTTATTTTTTTTGAGCCCCGCATCGTGTATAATATTTATGTAATTTTAAAATATTTATTTATTTATTTAATTCAACTCTAGTTAACAGTTGCCCATTAAAAACTCGAGCAAACACAGATTTACTATAAAATAAGATACGAATAAATATTCTGCTAATTAATACAATTACTATTACAATTAAATTCAACTAAATATAGAGATTTTATTTGCCTGGGAGAAGAAATAAAAATGTCGTATATATGCGTACTCTTATTGTAATTTTCACACATTACATAAATAGGTGAATTTTTAAAACATTAGTATGGGGGTGTTGCTAGATAAAAAGTGGGACACCTTCTTGACGATAATCTCGGTACTAAGAACTGTAGTTTTGATAATAGAAATGGACAATCAATGTTGTTAGATAAAATTCTCTTTAGAAGTGTTATTGTAAAATACTATCTTCTTACAGCAAGGCTATCAAAAGAGTGTCTTTGCAATAACCTATCGTGACATGCGCTTGTAGGTGGATATATTTTATCAATTTTAAAGCTAAGTAATTTAAAAAACAGATTCTATCATGCTAATGTGAATGTTATATTGAGGAATCCATACTATAGAAGCGTATTCAAGCTTAGGACGAACTAGTGCAGTAAATAACTTTTTCAAGGAAATTATACTTGTAAAATTCCTAGAACACCTTGCAATATAGCCATAAATCCAATTTGCTTGCGATACAATGTGATTAATATGAGGTGCAAAAGAGAGTTTAGAATCAAAAATTACTCCAAGATCTGTAACAGTCTTAGGTCTGTTGAGTACGGTTGAACCAATTTTATAATCAAACTGAATACATTCTGGCTTTAAAGAGAATGACATATAACATTACATTTAGCAGGGTTTAAATCTAATTTATTATTTCTACACCCAATCTATAATACGGTTCAAATTGTTCTGTAAAGAATTACAATCTCCACCATTTGATATCGCTTGAAACAGCTTCATATCATCAGCATATAGCAGTACACCAACGTCTACTCCAGCTATAATGTCGTTTATAAACATGTTAAATAGCAAAGGACCTAAGTTCGAGCCTTGAGGCACACCAGACGTAGCTATATATTCACAGGATTTATGACCATTGCAAACAACATATTGCGTTCGATTGGTTAAGTAAGAATATAATAAATCTATTAAAGATTGAGAAAGACCAAACTTAGATAATTTATTAAGGAGTACATGGTGATCAAGTTTATCGAACGCCTTTGAAAAATCAGTATAGATAACATCTGTCTGAATACGATTATCAAGATTCTCTGCTATGGTCTGGGCTATTTCCAAAAGATTGGTTACAGTAGAACGTCCTTTTATAAAGCCGTGTTGCTGAGTCATTAATTGATTACTCACTGCGTAGTACAAAGTATTCTGTAAAAGCGCCTCAAAAACTTTTGCAAAATTACATATAATAGCAATCGGTCTGAAGTTACAGATATCCAACCTGTTACCCTTTTTGTACACAGGACATACTTTTGAGGTTTTAATATGAAGAGCTACTTTGATATTGATACATGGAATTACTTAAAAAACTATGTTCCCTTCAAAAGAAAGAACAGCTTTGGTTTCCAAACCATATATTTTGTAATATTCATATCTGTTACTCATTCGCGGAAAACCTGTAATCCAAACAACTTTAAACCTGAAATATAATGTTAGTGATATATTATTTTTCAAATAATTCATTGTTTCAATTCACCAGTTTCTCGTAACAAATGGCGCCCAACTTGGGGCATTTTTTCTAGTGTCTAAATATTGCGACTATAGTTTATTTGTATTCTGACAAAATTTCTGTCTGGAGACTTTGTAATTTATTAACACAAACCTTAAATCGTGCACCATTCTTAACTTCTCGTAACAAATGACGCCTAGCGTGGGACATTTTTTCTAGTTTCTAAATATTGCGTTAGTTAAAGTTACACCTGCCACAAGAGTTCTCATTCTCTTCATAAATTTATCATTTTTTTGGAGATTATGTAGTTCAGAAGGTTTACTTTTAGACTTTCCTTACATTTTTTAAATTTATTTCCTACAGAACATTTCTTCCTGACTATTGTATTGCTTCACTCTTTAATTGTTTCGCTTTGGTGGGGGTAAGCCATTTTAATCGAAGTACGATTAACAAAATAGAAACACGTTATCAGAAGTTGGATCACGTAACACCTAATGTACATTAAAGACCACGTTAATCAGGACAACTTCCGTTAGCGACGTAATAACAATTAAACCGCACGAACATACCTTGACATATAAACTGCATTAGATTTTTTATTTTTAATTAATTTGGACCCTGACATATTTGACGAAAAGATAGTTTCAGCAAGACGGAACACCGCCACATTTTGTCTTAATTTTACGGAAGAAACAATTTCACAGAACTGTTTTCACCATCTCATTGGACGTATATTGAAAAAGGAAAGTTTATTATTATTACTATTACTATTACGAACTTTGTAACCAATGATATTTCATGTAAAAACAAGATTTCTAAATAACGTGCTTTTACCAAATAAAAACTGTGCCGGGTTATGAAAACTTTACTGTATTTTTGAAAAAGGCGTGTTTTTTAAGAAAAAAATTTTAATTCTAATTTTGTTTAGCATGTCAAATCATTGAACAACAATGCTTGTTTCGACGGCAGACTTAAAACGCGCAGAACTCCACATCGTTCTGATACTAATGAAAGTGTAAAGGAGTATCAAAAGTATGCGGCGATATAAAACATTTTGCTGGAAAAATAAAGTCTAACAGCTTCGCAACTCACAACTTAATAATTTTGATAGAAAAAGTGACCAAAAGATTCGATGAGGAAAAATCTACGTTTAAGAAGAAGAAAAGTGCATCACGAAGCAATTTTTAAAAATAGTTTAAACAAAAGTTATAGACAATAAAATTTCGAACAACTGTTCTTTCATAATTTTTTTGTATAATTAATATTGGTGGAGATATTGTTAAAACAATTAGTGTCACGTCATATGCATATCTCAGTATCGGATCAAAAAATAGTTTAAACAAAAGTTGTGTACAATTAAATTATAAACAACAATCTAATCAGATCTGCACTATTAGAAATAAGACCGATATACAAAGTTTTTTATAAATAACTGTTTGGCAGTTTTCTTGATTATTTCTCGTCTAAAAAAAAAGTAAAAAGAAGGGTCTTAAAATTTTGGTTTGGAAAACGTGGTAAAACTTTTCATCTTGTTTACAAGATGTGGAGTAAAAAGCACTGTTATTGTAATAAGCAGTTCTTACCGAAAATAATATATGCTACTATTGGTAATTGAGACATAAATTTAGTTAATATTTTTTGAAATGTTGTGAGTAATATCATTATTAAGTATTTTTATTATATAAATAAATGCGAAAAAAGTTTATTACAAATGCAAATATGTGATAGAAAAACATTAAAATTCATTATAAATAACAATACTGTATACCTTTTGTACGGTCTATTATGATAATGTATACTTCTATACCTATTTTTAGATAAGTAATGCTCATTAATTACTACAAGCTATATTAAATTTTTTTATTTGACATTTTAAAACCATTCATTTTCAGGTTTCTTAATTAAACGTAGGTCGGCTGTGACGTCATCCCGCGCTCATGCGAGTTGATGTAGTTTTTAACTATATCGTCAATAATATTATTTATTATTATTAGTAACAGTAATTATATACTATCGACCAGTTTCATTTGATTTTTCACTTTTTCGAACAAAATCGATATGCTGTTGGCCGGCAAACGCCCAGATTTTTAACTTTATCGAAAATGTTTGGGCTCGAATACTTGCTGTTATCCGAAGACAACAAGGGCCAAATTTTATACCAGTAAACCGTAATGCACTAATTGCAGCCATTGATACCGCATGGGAAACGATTAATATTAATTATATTGATACCTTGATAGCGTCAATGAGCAGACGCCTCCAAGAATGTATCAATAATAATGGAGGTCACACCCATTATTGATTTCTTATATTTATTTATATAGTAATACCTTTATTTAAAAAAACGTTTTCATTTAATTTTAAACTATAACTTGGTATCTTAATTATAATTATGTAATAAATTCTTGTCAAAAACTAAATATATACGTTGACAATAAGAATTGCCTTAGTTTTTATTTTCACTTTTATATTAACTACAGAAAAAATGAAACGTCATAAAATATACATTTTGTAAGGACTAAATATTATGAATAGAGAGTTTAATGTTTTTTTAATAACTTACAATAATTAGTAGGTTAGATTTATTTAAAAATAAGTAATAATCAGTCAACCCAAATAACCATGTTTAGTTTTTAATTTAATTTAAAAGTTATTGCTTGTAGACGTTTTTAAATCAAAATTATTTCTAATTTTATTTTGTAAACATTTCCTAAACAAAATTTTGATTCGATAATTAATCGAGCTATGGTGTTTAATTAGCGATACCTTCAAATATATTCTTTAAAGAAAAATTAAGTAAGCAACGTAAATTACCTATTTTCTAAAACGTGCTTAGTGTAATGATTCATTCTACAGTCCTTCTATAAGATAACCCCTGCTGAGACTACCTGCTGTTAGAATTGTAAATGATACCCTTAAGCCCGCTTCACAATGTGCAAACTTTTGTTTACAGAAATTGTGGTGTCCAAGTTTTAAATTTCATGAGTGTACATACAGATCAGAACCGAAATGAAATTTTGCCAAAGCTATAGATAAAACACGGATCTTCAATTATTGAAATTGGTAAATAAAATAAAATATAATAATTACTATAATGTTACTCTCAATTATTTAATTATTGTTTAGGGTAAATATATTTATTTTATTTGAAAGGAATAGAAAAATGGTAGGAGTTGAAAAAATTTTATAATTTAGGTGGAATAGACACGTTTTTATAAATTAAATCTATTGTTGTGGGATTTAATTTGCTGTTGGTGATAGTCGTGTTCCTCTTATCAATATTACATAATAAATAGCTTGTATACATTAAATATAGTGTACCCAATGAAGCCCCTCCACCCAACATATTTTCCCTAACGATGAAATTTATCAAAATGTAATATTTGTAGAAAACTTTTTATTTAGTACCAAACATGAATATTTTTGGACGAAATACCTAGATCTACTGGAAATGACCTCACGAGTCCGAATGTGTGATTTAGAAATGAACGGTTCAAAAAATTATGATTTCTTAATTTTTTACTATAAACCTATGCGAATCTTGATAATGGTATTGACCGATAGATGGCGCATCGAGGCAATGTGACACCCAGTGAAAGGCTAATTTCAAGGCCGTCATGTGCTTACAGACGCTTTTTCTCAACATATTTGTGGTAACATTCAAATGAAAAATAAGCGTAATCTCTTCAGAATCCTAACCGCCATCCGTACACAATATGGTGACTCGGAACTAATTTTCTTACTTTTTATTTGTTGTTTCCTTTGGTTTTTCTTTTTCATCACAATAAATTTGTTTTCATTTAATTATTCTTGATTTATTCTGTTACATTAGATTGGGTTAGATTATGTTAGGTTAGTTTTGATAGTATTAATTTATGTCCTTTGATTGTTTCAATTTTAACATTTTTATTATTACATAGGTACACAGTAGAAACTAAAAAATCATGACTTTTGAACCGTTTATTTCCTAACGAAATAAATTACATATTCGGGCTCGGGAGGTCATTTCCAATTTATCTATCTACATTTTGTCCAAAATATTAATGTCATTAAACCGAAGTCCTACTATACTACAGATTTCTACAAATATTAAATTTTGATCAATCTGAGTACATACATGAGGTGTTGACACCAACTATCTTCTTTGTTTGATGAAATTTATCTTAATAAATTTGTGAGGAAAGCGAACTGAGTGCAGATTCAAAATATTTGGATAGGGATTCAATACGTAACCATTAAAATGCCGGACAGACTTCATTTCTGTAAGAATACTTCGTTTGAATGCATTTCCGAGATATTTTCAACGAAAACAACAGAGTAAATTTTGTTTCGGATATTGTAAAAAAATACTATTAGTAGGAAAGCTTTACCGCTTATTTACGCAAAACACATTTTGACCTCTCACTTTTTTTGCCACACCTATATTTCTATTTTGGAATAAAGCAGAATTTGATCTCAAATTATAGACCCTGCGTGATGATCTACTTTAGGATATGCTTCAAAGAATATAACAACATACAGATCAAGTCTGTATAGCATGAGAGATGCGATTTGCTTCCTGGTGGTATTCCGTCTTACCAATTTTCATGTTATAAATTCTTATTTTTATTTTTTGTCTACTCCGTCTTCAATGGCTCTTCCATCTTAGGTTCCATGCTTTAGCCTTGTGTAATTTTCTTTCGGTTGTTTTTTGCCGATAATCCATAATTTTGCTCTATATTTTACCATAAAAGTGTTCAGCCATACATTAATTTCTAACATTTTTCTTCTTAAGTTCGTCAACATGAACCTAGAGGTTCTCATCACCTCATACGGTGATTACTGGTGAAGCAGCTTATTTTGCCGCACACTTCGACGCTGACATTTCAACACGAACTTATCTCAACGAAAGTTTATTTCTTTATAATAAAAACAAAGCCGATTATGACTTATGTTTATATAAGCTTTTTTTTAATTTAGTGACGAATAACATTCTGAAGATTATTCGCATACATTTATATACATTACAAATGATAATTTACAAAACTTTGTTTTATAATGATTCTTTGGCATTATTAGCACTTTTGTTTGAAAATGAAAAATGATGAGTTACGCTCAAAATGAAATAAATCTATATCTATATATCTATAAAACTCTCTGAATACTAAGTTTTATTAAATTAGTAGTACCCTAATCTTTAAGATATCGTGTTTTTTCTAAAAAGATCAACTTCACTCCCATAGTGAGTAAATTTTTTATCAGATTATTTAACGAGTGTTCAAGCAAATTAGAACTGGGCTGGGTAGGACGTGGAATTTATTTGATTTCATTATTTAACAAAAAGTACTGCAAATAACGCCTGGTGGTGTGCAATTTAGCCTAAAATTGACAGATGCAAATGTTTTCTTAGATACATTGAATTCTAACCTAAACTTTTTATCAACTGACTATTACAAAAAAGTCCAAGGCCAAGATTATGCAAAAATTCTCTTGTTTTATTTATCGTATTTATCTATCGATCGCATGAGCTAAGTTTGCATTTGTCTCCAAAATTCAAAATTGAAAATACAGCCTACCTTAACACCCATTAAAGCAAATATAATCTGCCTTCGAGATGAGATCGCGTCGAGATGAGCTTGCGTCGAAGTGACTTTGCGTCAAAGCTGTAGTAATACGGTTGCTCAACTTCTCCATTTTGTATTTCTACATTTAATTTCTTCGTTCCGCATTGAATTAGGTCCATGTTATTTCTCCTGATCCGCTAGTCTTCCAGTTCTTCACTATTTTGAAACCGTGCTTGAAATCTTCATTTATCATGAATTTGATCTTGTTTCCGTTAGTGGTTTTAATGGTATTGTACCTATTTCTATTGTTTCCTTTATCTACTTTTCCGTTTTTCGCTTAAATCATTTTTTGTGAAGGTAATTTTATTAACATCATACCCTTCTGAACTACTTTGTTACGCGTGTTAAATTAAAAGCTTTATTTCCGTTGTAAATGTTGGCGAATTCAGACGTATGTGTGTGTGGCGCATGTTGCTTTAGGTAATTAAATTGTTTATTCTAACTAATCCGCTAAAATGTTATTATTTGTTGTTAAATATGTTCGTATAAGTTTCTGTAATATTTTGGGGTGGGGTTGTTTAATCCAGCAACATTTGCTGGTGTTTTCTTCTGACACCGATATCTGGGTCAGGACTCGAGGGAGGCTGTCCGATATCACAATCGATTATTTAATTCAGTCTTGTGGTGATGATGTACATTCGTACCTTTGTGAAGCTGCCACCGATATAGTGCAGATAAGTTAGACTTAAGTGTTTGTTTTGTTAATTGTACGGTGAAATAATCGTTATCATCTATGAAACGTTATTTGAGTTACATTTTTAAAGACATCAAATAAACATCCAGTTTACTATTTGTAAACTCAAAGGCCTTTTGTAGTCGATGAATCATTGTTTATTGTATGCATGTCATACGATTGGGGCGAAATATTTCTAAATTATATGAACTTATTGGTATATCGTGTGTCGCCACGTGTAGTCATTTAGCTTTGCATCAGACATTCGTGGGGTCTATTATCTATTTAAAATTTATTATTGAAACAAAAGGTCTTCTGGGATTGGACCGTGTCGAAGTAGTGATAATTTATAAACTGTTGTGCCCTCTTAATGCTAAATTTGTTGTTGTTTCGCCTTACTCGTGAAACTCGTTAGAATATATTCTGTAGCTCTTCTTCTACAAGTTTGTTTGTTTTACTTTTCTTAAGACCTCTCCTTGAGAATAATTAATAGTAGGCGACGACCGCTGTTGCTTTGGAAGCTTTCTTCTGTTTCCTTCTTTGCTACCCACTCTACGACATCTAGCTGCGGGTAGGTTTCCTAAACGACTTTCTGAGTATTAAATATTTATTTTTTTAATTTTAATTCGTAAAAACAAACCTATAACATTTTGTTTTTCTTTTAGCTCTTGTAAAGTCTCTTCTTTCATACAATTTTATTGTAAGTTAGGTAGTCGTCATAGGGACAAACCAGGACCAAGCAAAACTTTGGGATATTGTTTTTGTTCCACCAGACCGTTATCTTCAGTAGAAACACGAAGAAGGATGGATAATGGACAAACGGAAAATATCGTGAAGACGAACGTCGATTGGAATGGGGGAGGTGGTTAAAATTCTTTTAAATGAAAAAGTAGATACCACAATTGCATTGAATAATAATCATTGTTGAAATTGATTTTTATACGAATTTGAGAAATTTTGTACTCTTACCTTAAAATCTGCCAATGTTTTTGTTGAATACATTACTAGTCGCCCATAAATATCTTTTTTAGTGTCACTGGTTGTGTAGTGCGTGTATGTTCATTTGATGGAAATCGGCTACCACTTTCTTCTGTTTATTCAAGTAATGTAAATTACATTATTTAACTTTTATTTGAACAATTTTTTCTTTTTCATTACTTTCCGGCAAATGAGATGATTTTGATTATCTTTAAGAAAATTAATTACACAATAAAACCCTATCCAGATAGTTTTGTGCTTTTAGAGAGTCATCAATGAAAAATCGTCTTGTTTTATAGCTTCTCGATAGGAGATTAATCTTCCACAAAAATATTAATTTCACATATTTAAGTTAAAATTTTTACCTTGATTAATTCAAAAGTTATATGAGGTTGTTTTCTGACTTTGTAATTAATTAATTAAATTAATCTTTGTCGGTTTTACATATTACAGTCATAAAGGTTTTAATCTATTACACGCAATTATATTATTATTTGTTTTACTTTTCAAATATGTAGCTTATCTTATTTAATTTTGGCTAGTGATAAAATGAGAAGGGCCGTCGTTCAAAACCAAAATTATCGACCCAGCTTTAATTTGATTTATTTTCTTTCACATGAAAAAACTCGCTCCATTTATTATTATTATCATCAGATAATTCATTATTACTTTTTTTTTGTTTACGCTTTATTTTGGTCTTGTTTGTAAAAAAAATAATACGATATACCGGGTGTCCCATAATTTTTCAGACAGACAGTTACTCTAATACCTTTTAAGATCAAAGACGTCAAATCAACTTCCAAGAACGTCACCGATGTAATAAACTGTTCTTGGAACATAATATGCTAAACTCTCTGCATTTTTTGTCTCGTGTTTGGTCTGATGTCTGTACATTGTTATTAAAATTATTTGTAGTGTAAACATGAATACACTGACAGATGATTTAATGTTAACATTTATTAACAACTCAGATTCTAACTTTACAACTAATTTTTAGGTTAGAAAATGTTGCAAATTACGTCAGCTTTGTCGACATAGAAATTACATAGGCTTCCACATAATTTCTTTTATCTTGAAGTAATAACTTGAACTATTACAATATAGTATATTACACTCGATTATTTTGTTTTTCAATATTACCTACGTTTTACAATATTCTGGATTGTTATTTAGGATTAGTGCATTAAGAATAATCCTATAAAAATAATAACTGAGTAAACATTTGATAACATATGGTATATGATTAAGGATAAAAAACTATATAATATCATATTGTCTTATCATAACAAAATTAATCACAAAACGGAAATTGCAATGCATATTTTTATTGCTTATCGTTATTTCATAAAGTTTTGATGATACCGAAGAAAGACCGTAGGTATCCAAAAATTAACGTTAGTAATTGTGATAGAGAAGAAATTAAATTTGTAATATTTAATTACATTTCCTAAGTTCTTAGTCTTAATTGTTTCATTTATCAAGCCGTAACATGAGTGAAACGTGTCTTACGACATCTAGTGTATAAAGAACACGTAAAAATAGTATCAAACTAAATGCCAACAGTTGAGTGTAACGGCAATTGAATGTTTTAAGTGCAATATTGTTATCAAAAGCGATAACTTCAAATGCAAAAACACATGGGCATCAAAACGCCTTAGTGGTTTTGATGCCCTATTTTACTGTCTCTTTGACGATATTGCTGCTCTACTCAGTCACTGATGACTCAACC